>JAOWBW010001187.1:0-406011 GCA_026119855.1 Campanula takesimana | reverse complement strand
ACAATTACATGGACTTGATTTGCGAAGTGTGATTAGCTAAGAGAAAAGGATTGCAATCCGGCCGCCTCACCGTCCCAATCCTTACATAAGTGAACGAATCCATGAATTGAGATTGATAACTTGATTATTTCATAGCGTAGGGGAGATGATTGTGAATTTATATTCTGCAAATCCTATCATTTATATGCTAGTTCATGTTGATCATTATCTTATTTTATTATCTTTTATTTTATTGTTTTAAGATAGTTAATTAACTCAGAATTAATCCAAGTCTCTTTGGTTCGACCCTTACTTTTGTATACTGCTGCTTCGGCACTTGTACACTTGCAAGGTATATTTATTACTTGGAATTTTATCCATCAAAGCACATAGTAAAAAATACTCGCTTGAAACAACAACGGGCAATGATTCTAAAGTAGGGAACCAAGTCAAATTCATCACAAAGGATGCAAACTATTTCTCATGAAGAGATCAACAACAACAACATCAACACATGAAGTTACTCAAAAAGAGTGGTTACACACCTTAACACATACAAACATGATCACAAACGGACCCAACCACACTCTCAACCAATACTTAGACATTTCATTTAATAAACCCGTTCATCTCGAAGTACATAAAAAGAGCTTTAAAACGATAGCTTACACACCTAAAACGGAGTCCGGGTGAGAAAGTTATGACTTACCGAAGATTGAACGAAAAAGGAGCAATTACCAGAACAGGGGAGGGGAAGCGCGCGCCTTCCACCAACAGGGTGCGCGCGCCTTCCACCATGGTATCAGTTGGAAATCCAAGATTGGTGAAGAGGAGGTGCGCGCCTCATACCAGGGATGCGCGCGCCTCCAAGAAAATTCAGTGAACCCAGATCTTCCTCCTGGGTTCTTCCACCCGAAAATAAACACCAAAATCACCATTACACCCAAATTAACACCAACACTCCCAACTAATTTACCCAAGTGCCAAACAACTTCTAAGCCTAAAATAACTCATTCTAGCAACATTTAAACAACCAAATCAAAGGATGATTCAAATACCCAAATTTTCACAAAAATATGATCAAAGATACAAATCAACATTTAAATTCACAACTAAGCATTAAATCATCATCAAATGTTCACACAAAACATAAATGACAATTTTTAGCTAAAGGGGGGCTTAGTAGCTACCTCAATGGAAATCAAACTCAACCAAATTAACTTCTATTGAGCTCCAAACGATCCTACCGACGATCTAAACATTTGGTATAACAAGAGCAATGAGAGATAAAGGGGGAAAGATGATTGAAATGAAGAGAGAAGGAAGAGGGAGATTTTACCTTCACAACCCAAGAGAGAGAGAGAAATGACTGAGTGTGAATGAGTGAGGGAGGGAGGTGAGGTGAGGGAGAAGGTGAATAATAATTCAAAAAACTTACACTTAGCCCCCTCCTCCACTACTTACCCAAAACTAATACTTCCTACTAACAACTAAGACCCAACAATTCTATACTAGCACAAAATCAATTAAATGCTAGGCATAAAATATTATAACACACAAATGCACACCTTAATTTTTAATTAAATAAATAATTAAATAAACAGTTAAGCAAGTAAACAAATAACTAATTATTTATTACTAAAAATGGGACGGGGTTTCGGGTCGTGACAAACAACATCAACTAAACTCCGAGTGAATGAATCTCTTCTGGTCCAAAAACTGTAACAAAAAAAAATAAAAAATCAGATCTGGATATGTTGCAAACTAAAAACAACAAACACACTCAGATCTATACAGATCTGTAAGCTTACACACTCAAACACAACTTAATACACAAATTTTAAAACCCTAGCTTGTAGATCTAAAACCCAAACACAGTAACACTCACACAAGCAAATTTATGTGCTAGAAACACATATACACACACACAGATTTAAGAGAGAGAAAAGTAACGAGAGAGCGAAGGGACGGAGAGAGAGAAGAGACGAGAGAGAGGGGACGGAGAAATACGCACCGTAAAACTTGACGATGGCGGTGTTAACAGTAGTTGTGGCGGATGGTGGTTTCAGCGAGTAGATCTGGAGAGAAATGGTCATGGCTTGAGGGTTGTGAAGTAGGAAACCATCAAAATGAAGAAGATAAACGAGAGAGGGAGAGAGAAACGAAAAATGGTGGTTACAGAGTGCGGCGGCGGCGAAGGAGGGGGCGGTGGCGGAGGGAGGCGATGGCGGAGGGAGGCAGTGGTTTTCTTTTTTAAGAGAGAGTTTTATGTACCAAAAAAAAGAGAGAGAAGGTTTGGTAAATGAGTGGAAGGGAGGTAAAATATCTAGGTAAGCAAAAAAAAAAAAGGTGGGTTGGCCGCCCCAAACCCTTCCGGCCCGTGACCCAAATGGGCTAGCCCAATAGGCCCACTTGTATTTGGGTTAGTAAAATTAGGGTCCAACCCACCCTTATTCAATGGCGGCCGGGCCAGCCCAACGGGCTCAGCCAAATTGACGGCTCTAGCTACAAGCCTACAACAATGTACTACTACTCGTCTACCCCTACAATTATTGGTCTCAAAGGCAAGGCATCCAAAGCTTTTAAATTTTATCCTTGTGTAAATTGCAACTAGTGTTTAGCCTACAACTATCATCACATCTCATCTCATCTCATCTCATCTCATCTCAATCTGAACTTTATATTCGTGTTCCCATTCTCAATTTATGGTTATTACTTTCTTATATTCGTGTTCCCATTCTCAATTTATGTTATTACTTTCTTTTTGAAATTTCTATTTAAAAAGTTTTTAGTTTGCTTTATTCAGTAAATGAAAAGATAATAACAGTGGAATTGAGATACTAGTGAGGTAGGAACTAGTAACTAGGATAAAATGATATGAAGTGTGTCTTATTAATTAAAATAAGTTTTCATTTTACGCTTTTTCCACTTTAAATGGGACAAAAAAATTATTTTTATTTTTTTAACGATAATATGGGACTCTTAAATAACATTGTAATATGAAATAAGATGGATGGAGCATATGCGTGTGTGTATATAATTGTTTCAAACAATATATTTATAATTAACATTGACTATAGTCTCTGTAATGAGGTGATAAATAAGACTTAGCCCAAACACCAGATTGATAAAAATTGAAAGCATAGGGGGTCATAAAGTAAGATAATTAAAACTGCAAGCCCTCAAATGTACTACATATAAACCATAGGATTGTAATAAAAATTTGAATTACTGTAAGTCTCCAATTGATGCAAAATGCGAAGGGTAAATATAAAGTCACAAAAAAGTGCTACAAAATTTGGTCTACAAAATGATGTGTCAAAATTTTGTTGGTGTTTTTAATTAGAGTGTGCCAGGTCCACAATCGATGCAACCAATAAAATATCGTCACATCACTTCGTATCCATTATTTTGTGAACATCTTTTGTGCTGCTAGCATTGCTCAAATATGAAACTTATATGCTACTAAAATGAAAAATTCAAATTTATAAATCACCAAATAATCCAAATGGCAAATTAATACAGTTTTTAGGACTATTTTATCCTTATAAATAAAGGTTACTGTTGGGTATGCATATTTCTTAACCCTCCTAAACATGTTAGAATTGATTGATAACATTACCTATGCTATTTTACAGACATTAGGACCCTATGTAAGAAGTTTAAATAACTTTAATTTTCAGCTAAGTCCACTTTATAGTATAGGCTTAGAATATAGAGCTTGGACTGAAAGAACTAAAGATTTATTAAGCTAGACATTATTCACTGCATAGGACCATACTCTGTGCAGGCACTGTCTGCACATGACTTCCATGCACTGCACTCATTTGTGCTTATCTTTTAACATTCTCCGATTCTAGACTTGGAAAGCGTGAAGATGATGTACGCTTATTAAAGCCAAAATGTTGAGGTGTGCAGAAGCGGCAAAACAAGCACACTCAGCAAATCCAACGATGAAGATGCGCCTAAGTGAAAGATTTCAAATGAAGACATCTATCATCCTTCTATAAGAAGATTTGAATTTTGTCTTCATGCTCAGTCTTCAACAGCTACAAAGGACACCTGCGCACCAATCACATTATGCCAGCTCATTTTCCTTGCTCAGAGCTCCAACGGCTAGTTTTAAGCTCTCATCTATAAATAGCCCGCTCTCATTCATTTTCAAGTTACTTGAGTTTTTGTTTTCAAAAGAAACTTTGATGTTCTGAAGATTGCTTCTTAAAATCACAGATTCATTAGAACAACCTTCAAACCTTCATACCTTCAAACTCTTGCCCAGATCATAAGCCTTGTAACACCTGAATTCTTGTGCTCTACATCTCTTAGATTCAAAGAGCCCAGAATTTTTGACACACACACACACCTATTGAAGCTTTGATCATATAGATCTTACTTTTGTGAAACACCGGTTTAGTCTAGGATTTGCTCTTTAAAGCATAGATTTAGATTTGAGTTTTGATTCATTGTAATCTTGTAAAAACTCCTCAATCTAATATAAATCTCTTAGTTAGAAAATCCAAGACTAACTATCTTGGTAGAGGACGTAGATCTTTTCGATCGAACCTCTCTAAATAGCGTGTTCTTATTCTCTGTTGTTTATTTGCTGCTTATTATTTTCTAAATTATTGCTTTGTTTGATCTTTGTAATTATTTTGCATTAACTGAACTGTGTTTGTATACTATTTCCTTAGTTATATTTTGCGCAACTCTTTTAGCCAAAACCTTAGCGTGCATTTTTCACTCATGCGCAACCTTTTCTGCGCAGTAGTTATTCCGGCTTAAAATTACATTGTGCATTTCACACTTCTCCTGCGCGCTATACTTAGCAAACTTGAGATTGTGCGCATACGCCATTGCGTTGCAAAAGGGTAAAAAATAATTTTAAAACAGCTATTCACCCTCCTCTCTAGCTATTTTTCATACACTTGTTGCCCCTTTGGGACCAACAATTACTTATCACGCCTAATTTTCACCCTCTTAATTTTGATAGTGATTTGGGCAAGTATGTCCTTTACTCACTATAATTGTTAACCTGGTTGTTTTTTAATTAATTCCTTTTTTTAAATTCCATTTTTGTTGCACATTATTGTTGTTATAAATTGCGTTTATGATTTGGTTTGGGGTCAATTTTATTGTTATTCACATTTTGTTTTTCATATCTATGAAATTAGGGTAAAAATTGGGGGTTATCATGGATTTAGGCTTTTGTGATATTGTGGTTATGTAATTTTGTTATTTTTGGCCTATAAAAATTATGGAATTCGGAAAAAATAGTTAAAATACGATTGAATTTGGAGTTTTTTTTAAAATAAAGAAATTTAGTTTTGTCAATGAAATTGAGTTTTTATGACGGAGGGAAATATTGTTTAACTCCAAACTTTTTGGCTTATGTTTTCATGTTTCCTTCGGCACATTTTTGTTATTGTTTAGACACCCTTCTTTCCAACAAAGAGGCTTAATATTGTGAAATCGTTTTGTCAATCCTTCCGTCTTAAAAAAAAATATCGCATCTGAATTATAATGTTTTAAAAAAGTTCGCTTAACTAGGTTATACTTTATTATTAATTCTAGAGTTTACTATTAAGTTTATTTATAATAGTTGTGGGTTTTTTAATGTTACAGATGGACTTAGATGAGTCGTTTGTTGATTCAGGTCATTTGGATCCCATCGTGCTGACATTACAGTTCCCATAGATCTTATCAGTTATGGTTGCTGTGGCTGCTGTGGTGCTGGCTAGTCTTTCCTTTCGGCATGGTCGAAGATGACAAGTTTTGATGATAGGATTGTGGAGCGGTTATTTATAGCAGGGTTTTATCGAGTGTACATGATGGGGAAGGTGAAGAAATATGAGTGTGCATTATTTGAGGCATTGGTTGAGCAGTGAGCCAGGAGATCCACTCTTTCCATCTACATGTTTGTGAGATGATGATTACGCTGCAGGATATGGGTCTCTTGACATGTTTGCTGATTGTTAAAGTGAGGGGCCCTGATATGATATTGCTAATCTTTTGGAGACTTCCACAGAAGTGGCGATTGATAGGATCACTCGTGCCTATATCTGTTGGGTTTTGAGGGTCCAAGCGCAGCGGATAACGGCAATAGAAAATCAACAAAACCCTAAAACCCCGCGATCCATTCATGATGATTAAATTAATAAGAAGATGAATTTAGAATACTAACCATTGTTGTGCGTTTAAAATTTCGGGTCTTCAAATCTTCAAGTCTTCAAGCTTTATGATTTGATCTTCTCCACGTTCTTCGAATCACGCTCTCAGGAACACGAACTTGAGATGCTAAAGAAAGCACTCTCTATGTGTATCCACACGCGAACAAATATCTAGAACAATTCTAGATCTGGACTGCTAGATCCCATCATTAGAAAACACGTTTTTCTAATCTTCAAAGGCTATATGAATTTATTGGTGTTCTTGAGCTTTTGATTCACAATCTAAACTCAAGAATGTGTTTCTCAAACACATGGAGGCCACAATAAATTACCCATATGAATTAGGTCAATACCATGTAAAGAGAGGGGTATTTATATTTATTAAACCTAAACACTTTAGGAGAAATAGGTCAAAACCCCATCAAAATCGAATCAGGAAAAACCAGGCCCGAAATCACAAAGGTCAGATCGGGTCAAGGGGGAGGCCCGACCGGGTCAAGGGAAGGCCCGATCGGGTCTATATGGGGGTCCTTTTCCTGTTTCCCTTGATTATGATTTTTACGCTCTTTCCGAAATTCCAATTTTAGCTATTTTGTAAATTCGTTCTTTTGTATGTGACCCCATAGGATTATATTAAGTTGTCAATGAGTCTAACCAAGGTCAAACCCATAAGTCATGAGCGGACTCTAGCAAGCCATCATGACTACCCAATTAATATAACTTAACGAAGTTCGTTTATCCTCATAGAACATATCACAATCATTTTGTCACACGATATCATATTGTGTTGGGTTTCGAGGCAACATGCGCAGCGGAATAAAGCATTTAAAATTTATAGAAACCCAAAGCCCATAGATCCATTCATATGATTATAGCAAATACATCTACAATGAACACTAGAATACTAACCCTTGAAGCGTCTCCTTAGCAACCTTGAATTCGGTGGAGCTTTTCGAAACTTGATCACGAACTTGAAGATGATAAGCGTCACCCTCTAACGGTATCCACACGATGAACGAATATCAAGAAACACTTGATCTTGGTTGCTAGACCAATTTATAAAACTACCTTTCACAATGAACTATATGGAATCAATATGTGATTTCTTGGTCTTCACTTTTGGGATCTTAAAACAAGAATAAAATCTCTCAAACTCTTTGAAAGTTGTCACAAAGCAATAGGACTGATTAGGCTGATTAGAGGCTGTTTAAATACATGTTAGACCTATTCCAAATAGGTAACAAGTGATTAAACCCGTAAGAAAACGTATTGGAAAAACCTAGTCCAAACAGGACTTGAGGTCCGCCCGGGTCCTTTACCAGGTCCGACCGGACTCCCCTGTTTCCAGTTTTCTCCTCTAATTTCCTAATATTCCTCAAAGGCCCTTCGACCCTTAAATCCAATTAAGTCCTTTTAAGATTCGTTCTAATGTGTGTGACCCTTTAGGATTATACTAAGTTGGCAATGGGCATGAACCCATAAGATATAATTAGGTTCTAGCAAACCGTCATACCTACCCAATTAGTATAGCTTTATAAGTTCATATCCTTAATAGAACATATCACAATCTCTTTGTTCACAATGTCTATTGAACGTAAGCCATGGTCAATGGTCAACTTACAATGTTTAATGATTTCTCGATCCCGAATGTATTGATACAACAAATCATATTTGAGCACGATCATGCATTTCATCAATACCATTCTTCGAGTGGCCAAAGCTTGACATCTCTCTTGACGAGGAACAAATCCCATCTTGACTCGTTACTTTTCCCTACGTGAATCCGATTATGCCAATCATATTCTTTATAGCTACCCGGGTTAGGGGTAACGTTTGAATATGTCAAACATAATGTTCATCAAGTGGAAGACTGTAATAATCTCAGGTCTAAAGATTCAAGTGATATAACTATATGAGATTTAATTATGACATTGTGACCATGACATAAATCTCATACGGGTCAGTCCAGTATTAGTTCTCTAACAAATACCCATAAGTTTAATTGTATCCCATACACCATAATCATCATATGATTATCTATTAAACTTATACTAATAATTAATCATAATTATCAGGTACGCGGATTATTATAATAAACATGCAAAGGATATAATAATCAACATTCAATATCTTTATTAAAACATAATCATAAGAGATACATTAATCGTTTCACAAAACGTGCCTAGAGCATACAACACCAACAATCCCCCACTTGCACTAGGCCTAATTAATGTATCGAATACCCATAGACCTAACATGACCATCATGCTTTGCTTGTGGAAGACCCTTTGTCAATGGGTCGGCAATGTTATCATCAGTCGGTACCCTGCATATATTTACGTCTCCTCTATCAACGATCTCTCGTATGATATGAAAACGCCTAAGTATGTGTTTGGATTTCTGATGTGATCTTGGTTCCTTTGCTTGAGCAATAGCACCATTATTATCACAATAAAGGTCTATTGGGTTAGCAATGCTAGGAACCACTTCAAGTTCACCAATGAACTTCTTGATCCAAACAGCCTCTTTTGCAGCATCGGATGCAGCAATATACTCAGCTTCAGTTGTAGAATCTGCTACGGTACATTGCTTAGAACTCTTCCAGCTAACCGCACCTCCAATAAGCACAAATACAAATCCAGATTGCGATCTTGAATCATCCTTGTCGGTTTGGAAGCTTGCATCTGTGTAACCACTTACAAATAGATCATCTTCCACACCTCCATACACCAAGAACGAATCTTTAGTCCTTCTTAAGTACTTAAGAATCGTCTTGACTGCCATCCAGTGAATCTCACCAGGATCTGATTGGTATCTACTCGTCATGCTTAAAGCATACGAGACATCGGGTCTAGTACATATCATGGCATACATGAGTGATCCAATTGCAGAAGCATATGGAATCCCAATCATTCTCTCACGCTCATCAGTTGTCTTAGGACACTGATTCTTGCTTAGAGTTATGCCATGGCCTACTGGCAAATTTCCTCTCTTAGAGTTTTCCATGCGGAATCTCTTAAGAACTTTGTCAATATATATATCTTGACTTAAACCAATCAATTTCTTGGATCTATCACGATAGATCCTAATGCCAAGGATATACGCGGCTTCTCCCATATCTTTCATTGAAAACACTTTCCTAACCAAGTCTTTACAGACTGCAGTGCAGGAATGTCATTCTCATGAGCAATATGTCATCAACATATAGTACTATTAAATATTATTACGCTCCCACAAATATTCTTGTAAACATAAGGTTCATATTCGTTCTTGATGAAGCCAAACTCTTTGACTGATTCATCAAATCGAAGATTCCAACTCCTTGACGCTTGCTTCAATCCATAGATGAATCTTTGCAACTTGCATACTTTATTAGAATTTTCTGGAATTACAAAACCTTCAGGTTGTGTCATATAAACATCCTCAAGTAAGTTCCCGTTAAGGAACGCCGTTTTGACATCCATTTTCTATATCTCATAGTCAAAATATGCAGCTATGGCAAGTAAAATTCTTATAGACTTGATCATTGCTACGGGCGAAAAGGTCTCATCATAGTCGATTCCATGAATCTGTCTATAGCCTTTCGCTACAAGTCTAGCTTTATAAGTATGCACCTTTCCATCCATGTCAGTTTCTTTTTGAAAACCCACTTGAATCCTATGGTTTTTACACATTCGGGCGCATCAATCAAGTTCCAAACTTGATTATCATACATGGACTTAATTTTAGATTCCATGGCTCCAAGCCATTTATCTGAATCAGGAGCGGACATCGCTTCTTGGTAGGAAGTACGTTCGTCATCAACTATGACTTCCACTTCATTGCTATCCGTCATGAGAAATCCATATCTCTCAGGTTTGGATCGCACCCTACCAGTTCTGTGAGGAACTTGAGTATTCTGAATAGGTTCCACAACTCCTTGTGAAACTTGTTCAGATCCAACATTTTGTTCCATGTAATTTCCGGGTTCTTGAACCTCTTCAAGACTAATTTTACTCTCACTAGTTCTTTTAGAGATAAACTCTTTCTCTAGAAAAGCCTCTTGACATATGCCTCACAACCCCAAATCTTCATAAAAGAAAGATTAGGCTTCTTTCCTTTCCATATCTCATATGGTGTCTTTGGAACATATTTTGTTGGAACATTATTTAGTGTAAGAGCAACAGTTTCTAGTGCATGTCCCCAAAAGGATAAAGGAAGATCAACTTGACTCATCATGGAGCGGACCATATCCAATAAAGTGCGATTTCTCCGCTCAGACACACCATTCCATTGTGGTGTTCTGGGTGGAGTTAATATTGAAACAATTCCACAATCTTTAAGATGATTGTCAAACTCTTGGCTCAAATATTCTCCACCACGATCAGATCGAAGTGCTTTAATAGTTTTGCCAAGTTGATTCTGTACTTCATTTTGAAATATTCTAAATATCTCAAAAGGTTCACTTTTATGTTTCATTAAGTAGACATAGCCATATCTACTAAAATCATCAGTAAAAGTTATAAAGTATTGATATCCTCCCCTAGCACTGCTGCTCGTTGGTCCACACACATCAGTATGTATGAGTCCCAATAAGTCACTAGCCATTTCACTACTCTTAGTGAAGGGTGTTTTTGTCATCTTTCCAAGTAAACATGACTCACAAGTTTTATATGATTCAAAATCATGTGAATCTAAAAGTCCGTCCCCATGGAGTTTTGAGATACGCTTCTCATTAATATGACCAAGACGGCAATGCCACAAATAAGTATGATTTACATCATTAGGTTTGGATTTCTTATTTACATTATAAATATTCTCATTATTACTTCTATTATCTATATCAGGAACATAAAGGCCATTAAATGAACATGCAGTACAATAAAGCATATCATTTAAATAAATAGATAACTTCTTATTCTTAATAAGAAAACTATAACCTTCATTATCCAAACAAGAAACTGAAATAATATTTCTACTGAAATCCGGAACGTAATAACAATTGTTCAAAACAAGAATTAATCCGCTAGGTAAAATGACATCATATGTTCCTACGGCTAATGCAGCAACTCTTACTCCATTCCCCACACGTAGGTCCACTTCGCCATCTTTAAGTAGCCTTCTATTCCTTAGTGCCTGCACATTTAAACAAATGTGAGATCCACATCCGGTATCTAATACCCAGGAACTAAAAGTAGAAAGAAGAATATCTATATCATAGATACCTGAAGTAGACGCAGTCCCACTGCTCTTCTTCTTATTTAACTCTTCCTTGTAAGCCTTGTAATTGCGTTTCCAATGACCAATCTCATTGCAATGGAAACAAATTGCATCCTTTTGTGAAGTAGTTTTAGCCACATTTGCATTGGCAACAATTGCCTTGCCAATCTTGGGTTTGACAACTTTTGCCTTACCCTTTCCTTTGCCTTTATGGCCTTTTCCTTCCCTGACACTATGAGCACAGGAGCGGCCTCTTTACTGATTTTCTTTTCCGCTGTCTTAAGCATCCCATGCAACTCAGACAGGGACTTATCCATCCCATGCATATAAAAGTTCATGACGAACTGATTATAGCTTTTGGGCAATGAATTATGAATAAAATCGGTGGCCAACTCATCATCAATAGGATGGCCAAGCCTCTCTAGATGCTCAAAATGAGCCTTCATTTAAGAACATGAGGGCCCACAGCCTACCCTTCTCTCATCTTGCATGAGACCAAGGCAGCTATAGTGTCGAACCTCTCCTGCCTTGATTGTTCTTGAAACATATCTTTCAACTGAACAGCAAGGTCATATGCCTCCAAGTGTTCCAGAGTCTTCTAAAGCTCTGGACACATGTCCGCAAGAATAAGACAACCCACCTCACGAGAATCACTCTTGTGCTTCTTGTAGACGTTTCTCTTATCCTTGAGTGCATTAGAAGCAGGTTCCTCTTCAGGAACGGGCTCATCAAGAATATAGAGCCTATCTTCATGCTTTAGAACAATTCTAAGGCTACGGATCCAATCCGTGAAGTTAGCTCCATTTTCTTGAAGCTTTTCCTTCTCAAGGATAGATCGCAATGATAAAGAATTTAAACTTTTAGCCATTATCTACAATTATGCAAATATATAATTAAATATAAGTACCAACCTAATTAAAGATATTATGAATGTAAGTATTTCATAAATACTCCCACTAAATTATATAACCTTCATATGCATCCAATGTATAATATAATTTAAATGGGCTAAGATCCATATTTCATTTAATTTTACGCCCGCGATGGCAAGATGCATAAAATTAAACTATTTAGGGAGATAACTCCTTATCAATTATATCATATATGACTATTAGATCTTTTATGAGATTATATCAAAACATCATATGTCATGCATATTTTAATCTCATCTGTGCCTTAGGCCCAAAACTCTTTTGATAGCCTAATTAAGTTAACCCACTTTAAACGCATAGGAACCACTCTTTCACTCATCTTGTTCATACATGAATAAAATCAATGCACCTCGCGATGGTTAGAGCACGCATGAAAGTACCCATGTAATCCCAAGTGTTTTAATCATGGGTTGGCATGGAACTTACATTTTAAAGAAGGTTCAAACATATAGCATATAACACATTTATGATCATATAAGATAAACATGTTACACATCAAGTTTAGTCACTAAATTAATCTCCATTAATTTAAGCATGATATTATGTGTCATTAGTTTCTCTATAATTATGAGGATGAGACTCTTTTGAACCTTGGTTATCATCTCCAAATCAAGACAACAAGAAGTGCGCTCGAACTAAGCCATAGGCAACCACAATCCCGCACTAATTCAAGAAACCAAGAAAGTAGTCCATGTGGCCAAAACTAAGCAATAGATGGTCTTGATGAACGTAGGCCAATTGCATTCAAAATTCTACATGGATCTCCAGTCATTGAATCAAGAACTTTGTTTCTCAATTTTAGCAATTATGAACTCTTCATAATTCTAACTTCGTTTTATCTTTGAATCTTTGATTACGATCAAGTTTGGGAAACACGGTCTCGAGAACGTAGCCTAGCCATCCAAACCTTGAACCAATCTCAGAATTCAACAAACTAAAACAAATAGGAATTTCAAACCACGAATCCACCCATGACCCCAGTCCAATTCCCGCACCAGACCGGAGGTCCGGCCGGGTCATGTACTGGGTCCGGTCGGACCTTCTGGAAAAATTCAAAATTTTTTCAAGTTTTAATCCACCCCACGACCCCAGTCCAATTCCCGCAGTAGACCCGGAGGTCCAGCCGGGTCATGTACTGGGTCCGGTCGGACCCTCCGAAAAATCGATAAATTTTTAAGTTAGAAAATTTGTCTCAAAATTGTTTTCCCCCGATACAATTAGGATTTGGTGTTCTTGATGATCCAATCATCATGAACATCAGAACCTTGAATGAACAATTCATTCATGAATGTCTTAGATTATCAAAACTTTTATCAAATAAAAAATTGATGATCCAAACAATTTCAAATCCAACATAATTTTATTGATATTGAATAATGCGATTAAAGTTTATAAAACAGTAAACCGCATAAACGCATATAACACATAAATATCATAATCCCAATATTCAAATCATGCTAAGCACATAAGTAATTTATACACATAGAACATGATTATATATTGAAATAATCAACGTGAACGGGGCTCTGATACCACTGTTGGGTTTCGAGGCAACATGCGCAGCGGAATAAAGCATTTAAAATTTATAGAAACCCAAAGCCCATAGATCCATTCATATGATTATAGCAAATACATCTACAATGAACACTAGAATACTAACCCTTGAAGCGTCTCCTTAGCAACCTTGAATTCGGTGGAGCTTTTCGAAACTTGATCACGAACACGATCACGAACAAGATCACGAACTTGAAGATAATAAGAGTCACCCTCTAACGGTATCCACATGACGAACGAATATCAAGAAACACTTGATCTTGGCTGCTAGACCAATTTATGAAACTAGCTTTCACAATGAACTATATGGAATTAATATGTGATTTCTTGTTCTTCACTTTTGGGATCTTAGAACAAGAATAAAATCTTTCAAACTCTTTGAAAGTTGTCACAAAACAATAGGACTGATTAGGCTTATTAGAGGCTGTTTAAATACATGTTAGACCTATTCCAAATAGGTAACAAGTGATTAAACCCGTAAGAAAAAGTATTGGAAAAACCTAGTCCAAACAGGACTTGAGGTCCGTCCGGGTCCAGCAACTGGTCCGCCCGGGTTCATCTGTGGTCCGCCTGGGGGTCCTTTACAAGGTCCGATCGGACCTCCCCTGTTTCCAGTTTTCTCCTCTAATTTCCTAATATTCCTCAAAGGCCCTTCGACCCTTAATTCCAATTAATTCCTTGTTGCGTACTAAAGGATAGGCTTAGTTATAAATAACGCAAGTGCACGGTGTTGTTATAATATAGAAAACGACAAATGCGGGTCGAATCCACGGAGACGACGTACTATAATCAATACTTGCTTTTATAAAGAAATAAAATATGATTGGGAGGAAATTGTTTTGTATGCAAATATCTAGAAAGCATGCAAACAACTCTAATATAGATTGAACTTTTAGGAAATAAATATTCTCGGGGTTGGAATTCAAACAAAATATATTCATCAAAGTAAATCATGCTTTATAAAATAATTCATGTAAAAAATCAAGGATGGTACATTAAGCCTATACTACTTCTCACGATCAAGCAAGTAGTATTTGTATTCCCATACTAATTGTACCCTATCTCTCGATGACCCACAATTAATACGAATCCGTTAAGTTTATAAAATCAACGTACTTTCCATTCAAGGAACACCCCTAGGCCATTAATCTACTATCGTGATTAATGAAACCTAGTTACTTCATATAGTTCCGTTAATTGAGATTCACAGCTACGTCCTTCTCTCAATTAACTAAGATTCATACGAAATATGGACGTCTTCATACTCGTAGGTGTTAGAAAGCAATATGAAGAAATTGATTTAGGAAATGATATAAAAGAAAAGAAGCATGATTATAAATGATAAACTACATGATGTTAAGATTCCATCCCCAAGAAAAAGAAAACTACTCACTAGTCATTTTTATTCTCACAATCAATAAACAAGAGAAAGACATGAAGTAAATAAGGATAGAGATACTTAGTCTTGATAATTGATGCAAGAGAGAAAATAGATTGATGAGAAATCTTCAACACTTGTATATAACTTCAATCTTCAATGGTACAAGAACATTTGAATAATTCCCAAAAGTCTAGAATTATTTGGGAATTAATTAATGTTAATGATATGAAAATAATCTAGAGTGTGTTTATAATAATTTTAGGATCCATTTGGATGATTTTGGATATTTTTTGGATGCCCCTCAAAAGGCTGAAAATATCTTCTTATATAAGCCTTTGGACTAAGAGGCACCCATTCCCGAATTAACACCAAAAGGCACCTTTTAAAAGGCAATGCTTCGGAGTAGGTATGACCATGGCTTTGAAACTGAAAATCCTCTTTTTTTCTTCAATAGGTCCGAACGTTCCATGCTTGGCTGTAGCTTCTTCTTTGTTTTCTTGTGCCAAAATAATTCCCTTCTTACAAATGATGCTCCCAAATCCATTCCCATTCCATTTTACTTCAAAGTATTTCATCCTTTCTCCAAGTCATTTCTCGTGTCCATTTTGCTGCAATAAAAATGTACTAAAATTGTCCACAACAAACACTATACCACCAAGTGCATTATATCCGCGTAATTAAAATAAAGTAAAAATAATTTAAACTAAAATGCAAGTAAATTCACATAAAATGACAAGTATATGATATTATATTATACTATAAATGACTATAAAATAGCTATTTATCAGTCCTTTTAAGATTCGTTCTAATGTGTTTGACCCTTTAGGATTATACTAAGTTGGCAATGGGCATGAACCCATAAGATATAATTAGGTTCTAGCAAACCGTCATACCTACCCAATTAGTATAACTTTATAAGTTTGTATCCTTTAATAGAACATATCACAATCTTTTTGTTCACAATGTCTATTGAACGTAAGCCATGGTCAATGGTCAACTTACAATGTTCAATGCTTTCTCGATCCCGAATGTATTGATAAAACAAATCATATTTGAGCACGGCCATGCATTTCATCAATACCATTCTTCGAGTGGCCAAAGCTTGACATCTCTTTTGACGAGGAACAAATCCCATCTTGACTTATTACTCTTCCCTACGTGAATCCGATTATGTCAATCATATTCTTTATAGCTACCTGGTTAGAGATAACATTTGAATATGTCAAACATAATGTTCATCAAGTGGAAGACTGTAATAATCTCAGGTCTAAAGATTTAAGTGATATAACTATATGAGATTTATGTCGCGACCCCGAACCCCGCGGGCCCGAGACCGCGATCTGGACGTCGACTTAAACACTAAACTCTAAAATACCGAAGTTAAAAATTTCATTTGATACCAAAAGGTGATGATCCAAAGTTTTACAATTCCAAGTTGATAACAACCAAATACAACTATCATAAACTTCCACAAGTTTATGCCCAACAAAAGATAAATGTACAATCCTTAATGACGTCATTGATTGGTACAACTATCCCAAAAAGGTTACACATTTACCTAATGTAAACCAACCTATAACAACCTTCCCCAAAAGAATGGATCCACACTCGACGTCCTATTTCTCGTGATCAGCGAGACTAATCCTTAGCACCTGGGGGGGGGGGGTTAAGGAAAAACAAAGATAAAAGAAAAGGGGGTGAGATAAATCTTAATAAGTTACTAATGCAACTACATGACATGCTATGATGCAATATACAATAATAATTCATAGCTAGCACATAGCATTTATCACATAACAGATAGCAGCGGAAATAAACACATAACAAAGGATATAGCCAAGGTTTTCCAAACCGATACATCCAAATAAAGGATCGCTGCGCAGCTTCAATAATCAACAAATCATCATCTTCATAATAGCATGAATGCCGAAGAGAAAACCCCGGTACCGGAACCAATAACCAAATGAAGTGTCACAAGGGACGGGAGACATGCCACAAAGTCATGCTCCAAGTAAAGCTAAAATGCACACAAAGGAGCTAGCTCTTCTCACATCCAAGGCCAATCTGGAGGAGGGTAATAATGGGGCAAAACAATGGTCAACATCACAATGGACTTGGCCGTGCCATCATAATGTTTCGCATCGCCCAAACACACACAAAATACCAGCTGGACTTTCAAATAAATGCTAAGTAATAAATACTAGCTTAAATAAACAACTTAAGGTTCCAAAGTAGGGAACCATTCCAATTAAATTACCACAAATATAAACCAATCCAAACAGCACATCAAAGATGCCCACATTCCCAAAACGGTACTTAAATAAATTTCATAACACATTTATTCACAAAAGAATCAATTCCACTTAAATAAGTGTTCCACGGTGTTATCTTAAGTTAATTAGAAGAAGGCATCCTAAACTAGTTAAGCCATTTATTTAAAACAAGCAAAAAGGACAAAATCCTGGAACAGTGAGCGGGCGGGCGCCTGGCCTGGGTCGAGCGGGCGCTTGAATCAACAGAAGGTCGGCGCTAGAAAAAGGGGTGGTAGGCGGGCGCCTGGGCAAGGGCAGGAGGGCGCCTGGTCTACGGGCTGGGAAGAATTCCAGCTGCTGGGTTCTCTATTTCAAACCCAAAACAACCCAAACCTCTTACCATACAAAATCAACTAGAATCAAGACTCCCAACAAGCATACTAAGGTACCCAAACAACATTTAACCAAAAAGGGGACCCTAACAACACCCTTTATCAACCAAAAATCAAGACCAAATCCCCACATTCAAGATTTCACCATTTTTGATCAAAACTCAAAATAAATTCCCCATAAATTCCAAACTCAATCAAACTTCAAATATAACACATCAAACATCATATAAACATGATATGAACATTTTAGCATCAAAATGGGGGAAAAGTAACTTACTTGAAAATTCTCAAAGATGACGAAATTCAATTCTTTTTTATTCTACGCGATCCTATCGACGATCTAAACAAGTTTCACGTTTTAAGAAATGAGAGATTATGAGAGGAAGATGAAGAAAATGAAGAGAGAAGTAAGGGAAGAAAACTTACCCAATCAATGGAGAGAGAGAGAGATTTCTGGGAATGGGAGGGAGTAGGGTGAGGGAGAAGGAGGTGTAGGGAGAGGGTAGGAGTATGATTTAAAAAAACTTACACAAAGACCCCCTCCTCTAATACTACCCAACCCAATACTCCCCACTAACAACTAAGACCCAATAATACAACACTCAACCAAATGACCCAAATAAATGCTAGGCATAAATATTATGAAACATAAAATGCACACATAAATATTTAAATAAATAATAATTTAAATTATTAAATAAGCCAATAAATAAATAATGATTATTTATTACTAATAAAATAGAGCCTAGATTTCGGGTCGTGACAATTTAATTATGACATTGTGACCATGACATAAATCTCATACGGGTCAGTCCAGTATTAGTTCTCCAATAAATACCCATAAGTTTAATTGTATCCCATATACCATAATCATCATATGATTATCTAATAAACTTATACTAACAATTAATCATAATTATCAGGGACGGGGATTATTATAATAAATATGAAAATGATATAATAATCAACATTCAATGTCTTTATTAAAACATAATCAATAGATAACATTAATCGTTTCACAAAACGTGCCTAGAGCATACAACACCAACATATTGAACTTAAGCCACGGTCTAAGTCAACTTAAGTGTCCAATGCTTTCTTGATCCCGAGTAGATTGATATGAGCAAATGACATTGAACATATCAATTCATTTGGGCATGGCTATATACTATCATCAATCTCACTCTCGAGTGGCCAAGCAGATATCTCTCTTTGAGATAAAGAGGGACAACATCCCATTTTGACTTATGATTCTTACCTACAAGAATCTGATTGTGCCAATTAGGGATGGCCAAACCGGACCGGAACGGACCGAAACCGGAAAACCGGACCGGACTGGAAAAGCCCGGAACCGGAGCAAACCGGGGAGTAAACCGGAACCGGAGTAACCAGAACCGTGGTAAGCGCGGGCCGGTTCAGGGTCACATATATGGCGAACCGGAACCGGACCGGAACCGGAACCGGATCGGCATTTCCATTAAAAAAAATAAAAATCCCTTATTTTTCAATAAATTTTAACATGTTTATTCATTAGTGTATTATAAAATAAAAAACTCTTTGCTTTTAATAAATTTTAACATGTTTATTCATTATTGTATGATAAAAATAAAAATAAAAAAGGTAGCGTGGACTGAACCGGAACCGAACCGGAACCGGATTGTGATGACCGGAACCGGAACCGGTGTAAGCGCGGGCCGGTTCAGGGTCACATATATGCCGAACCGGAACCGGCGGTTTCGAACCGGAACCGGTTTTGGTCATCCCTAGTGCCAATTGTAGCCTTTATAACTACCTGGTTAAGGGTAGCGTTTGAGTACGTCAAACACAACGTTCATCATGTGGAAGACGATGATAATCTCAGGTCTAAGGATTCCAATGATATAACTAAACGATATTTAATTATGACATTTGACCATGACATAAATCTCATAGTGGGTCATGTCCAGTACTTGTTCACCAACAAGTACCCATAAGTTTAATTTGTATCACATACACATGATCATCACATGATCATCGATTAAACTTATACTAGTTCTTCATAAGTACTAGGGACGGGGATTATTATAATAAACATGTAAAACATAAATAATCCAAGGTTGTTATCTCCATAATAAACGAGAATATGACATAACGTAAGGCCTTTCTCAAGGGCCTAGGGCATAATCTCCAACAATCTCCCACTTGCACTAGGCCCAATCAACACATATCCAATACCATAGAGCTTAGCTTTATGACCATCATAACTGTGACGACCCGTCCCAATTTCATATAAATTTTACGCAGAATATTATTTTATAATTTAATTTGTGTTAGTTTGATTATTTTAAGAGACTTACTTGATCTAATAAAATATTAAATAAAAGTATTTGAGTTGCAAAATGATTTATTAGCATTTTTAGAAGTTATAGTAGTTGATATAAAATATTTATTGGAAGTTAATTAAAAATATAAAAATAAAGATAAGGAGGTTATTTGTTAAACTTAAAGCTTTAGGGGGTTAAGTGTAATTAGTTAAACTTGGAGGGCTTAAGTGGAAATAATTAAAAGCATGGCATGATTTAAACTTCCTTCTTATCCCATCTGTTGGTCCCAAAGGGGCAACAAGGGTATGAAAAATGCTAGAGGGGGGGGGGGTGAATAGCGTTTTAAAATTCTTTTCAAACCCTTTTGCAAAACAATGACATATGCGCACAGTTCTCAAATAAGCTAAGTATAGCGCGCAGTGAGAGTGTGAAATGCACAGCGGAAGTTTAAGCAGCACCTGCGCAGGAAAAAGCTGCGCAAGGATACAAACGCACGCGCTAAGTTTTGGCTTAAAGAGTTGGATAAAATGTTCTAAGGCAATCAGAAATAATAGCAATCTGATAAGATCAAACAAAGCAGTAATTCAGAAATGATTAAGCAGGAAATAAACAGCGAGAATAATGAACAAGCTATTTGGAGATGTTCGATCAATGAAAGATCTACGTCCTCTACCAAGATGGTTAGTCTTGGATTTTCTAAAGGAGATCTTATTATATGAGAGAGTTACAATGATACAACAATGAAAAACAAACAATCTCAAAGATCTATAATCTATGAAGAACAAATCCTAGACTAAACCGGTGTATCTCAAGAAGTAAGATCTAAATGATCGAAGCTTCAAGAGGTGTGTGTGTGTTCAGAAATTCTGGGCTCTATGAATCTATGAGATGAAGAGCACGAAGAATTCTGGTGATTTAAGGCTTAGGATCTGGGCAGGAGTTTGAAGGTATGAAGGTTTGAAGGTTGATCTTGATTCTGTGAATAGAAAGCAGCAATCTTCAGATAGAAAGCACAAACTCTAGCAACTTGGAAATGAAGATGAGCTGGCTATTTATAGCAGAAAGCTTAAAACTAGCCGTTGGAGCTCTGAGCAAGGACGATGAGCTGGCATACTATGATTGGTGCGCAGGTGTCCTTTATAGCCGTTGGAGCTCTGATCAAGGGTGATGACCTGGCACAATATGATTGGTGCACAGGTGATGTAGAGCCGTTGGAGACTGAGCATGAAGACCAAATTCAAAAGCTTCTTCTAGAAGGTTGACAGCTGTCTTTATTTGAATTGCTTCATCTGAGCGCATCTCTACCGTTGGATTTGCTGAGTGTGCTTGCTTTGTCGTTTCTGCACACTTTAGCACTTTTAAAAGCGTACATCTTCAAAGCGTTTTCCAAGTTAGGTGATCTGAATGTATTAAACTGAGGAAGAATGCTGCGCAGGATATACCTGCGCAGTGGTGTCCTGCGCAGTGATCACTGACACTAGTCAGAATATGAGTTGAGGCGCATGGCTTTCATGCACATGTCCCTTTTGCGCAGATTTGGCATTTGAAGTTGAAGCGCAACCATAGTCAGAATATGAGTTGTCATGCGCATGTTCAACTTTAGCCTTACCCTTGGCTTTTCCAGTTTGCATTTTTGGGTAGACATAATGGAAATTTTGTCTCTGGACTTTCTCCTGTCTTTTACCCATTGAAGCAGAATGCTTTGCTTTAGGAATTTCAATAGTTTGTTGGGGTGTAAAATCCTTTTCTCTTTCAGAGCAAACAGCGCATTTAAAGTTATCACTAGTTAAGAACCCCAAGCCTTCCTTGTCTCCACTAGCTTTTTGGGATTCTAGAATTTGGTCCAAAGTGACACGAGATTTGGTCCACTCATCAGTGATCTTTGTGAGATCAGCTACTTGAGCAGCCAATTCTTCATTTCTTACTTTAAATAGTGCATTTTGATCTGTCAAGAAATGGTTCTTTTCAGTAAGAGGAGTCATGCTCTTAATCTGCTCCTTAAGGAGAGTGATCTCAGATTTTAAAAGAGTTTTCCCCGTCTTAAGCTGTGAAATTTCTCCAATTGATAAGTCCAGTGCTTCTTTCATAGAATTAAATTTCTTGATTACCTTTTCAGCTTGCTGAAAAATAGATTCGCGCTCAGCAGCAGAGTCATTCTTTTCTATTACAATTTCAGCAGGAATTTCAAGAGTTTCTTTGCGTGGAGGCGCAGCTACAAATTTCTTTGATAGGTCTGCTATGGCAAATAGGTACTTGCCATTCTGTCTGCTTGGAGTCAGATGTCCCATTTCCACCAGTTCTGTGATAGTGGGACCTTTCTTCTGAATTGTCCTTGGCGCAGCCTTTGTGTCCGTATCGGGATCATTGTCTGAATTGCTATCGGCATCAGCATTGGCCACTAAGCAGAGCAATCCATCCTCAGAGTCATCATCATCACTGTCTTCAGTGTCCGTCTCTATCAAAGTCTTCAGTTCCTTTTCTGCGCAGTCTTCTTCAGCAATCATTCCGCGCTGCCTTGATGATCTCTGCGCAGTATTCCTCTTTATGTACTCAAATTTTGGAGTAGGACATTTTAAGGCAAAATGACCGGTCTTTCTACAGTTGTAGCAGACCAACTCTTCATCTTTCTTTGAGTCTCTGCCACGAGAGAATTTAGCTTGAGCTTTACTTGAGTATCCTGGCTTAGAGAATTTCCTAAATTTTTGGAATAGCTTAACGAACATAGCGAAATCATCATCATCCATTTCAAGTAGAGAGGAAGTAGAGACTTTGTCTGAGGTTTGAGCAGGCGCAGGTTCCTTTTGCGCAACATAGGAAACAAGTTTTCCTTTGCCTTCAGTTTCGTCGATTCGATCAAGCTTTAGCTCATACACTTTTAGGTTAGCGTATAAGCTGCGCAGAGGCCAAGTATCTAGAAATCCAGAATCTTCCAGATGACTTGTTTTGTGCACATATCTGGAACCTAGCGCATCTAAGAATTGAGAATTGACTTCTTTATTAGTGAAAGTAGTTCCAAGAGATTTACAGGAGTTTACAACAGCACAGAAGCGATCATATGTTTGTCTCAAGGTTTCACCATCTTTTCTCATGAAGCAGTTGAATTTTCTTTGCACCACAAATCTTTTGTTTTCCTTGCTTACTTTGTCTCCATTCACATATCCTTCAATAGCATCCCATAGTTCCTTTGCAGTTCAACCGCTCACAATTTGATTGTGCGTGGAGAGGTCTAGAGTGCTAAGAATGATGTTTCTTGCTCTTCCATCATAGCCAACCCATTTCTTTTCTTCATCGGTCCATTCCTCTTTGGCCTTCTTGATTGTAGGATTGTCCTTGTTGGTAGCAGCATCAGGATTAGCCTTCATGGGGATGTAGGGTCCTTCAAGAACGATGTCATGGAGGATCTCGTCGATGTAAGAAAAATGAGTGAGCATGCAGTGCTTCCAGATTTCCAACTGATCTTCATTCAGCACTGGAACATGTGAATAGTTAGCCATTGCCCAAGATTTTGAAGCCATCTTGAATCGGCACCCAAGCTGTTAAGCTTGAAAAACAAAACAAGTTTTATGAAGGTGTTTGCTCTGATACCACTTGTTGGTCCCAAAGGGGCAACAAGGTATGAAAAATGCTAGGGGGGGTGAATAGCGTTTTAAAATTCTTTTCAAACCCTTTTGCAAAACAATGGCATATGCGCACAGTTCTCAAATAAGCTAAGTATAGCGGGCAGTGAGACTGTGAAATGCACAGCGGAAGTTTAAGCAGCACATGCGCAGGAAAAAGCTGCGCAAGGATAAAAACGCACGCGCTAAGTTTTGGCTTAAAGAGTTGGATAAAATGTTCTAAGGCAATAGGCAATAACAAGCACAGCAGGAATAATAGCAATCTGATAAAATCAAACAAAGCAGTAATTCAGAAATGATTAAGCAGAAAATAAACAGCGAGAATAATGAACAAGCTATTTGGAGAGGTTCGATCAATGAAAGATCTACGTCCTCTACCAAGATGGTTAGTCTTGGATTTTCTAAAGGAGATCTTATTATATGAAAGAGTTACACTGATACAACAATGAAAAACAAACAATCTCAAAGGTCTATAATCTATGAAGAACAAATCCTAGACTAAACCGGTGTATCTCAAGAAGTAAGATCTAAATGATCGAAGCTTCAAGAGGTGTGTGTGTGTTCAGAAATTCTGGGCTCTATGAATCTATGAGATGAAGAGCACGAAGAATTCTGGTGATTTAAGGCTTAGGATCTGGGCAGGAGTTTGAAGGTATGAAGGTTTAAAGGTTGATCTTGAATCTGTGAATAGAAAGCAGCAATCTTCAGAACTTCAAGGATATTAGAAAGCACAAACTCTAGCAACTTGGAAATGAAGATGAGCTGGCTATTTATAGCAGAAAGCTTAAAACTAGCCGTTGGAGCTCTGAGCAAGGACGATGAGCTGGCATACTATGATTGGTGCGCAGGTGTCCTTTATAGCCGTTGGAGCTCTGATCAAGGGTGATGACCTGGCACAATATGATTGGTGCGCAGGTGATGTAGAGCCGTTGGAGACTGAGCATGAAGACCAAATTCAAAAGCTTCTTCTAGAAGGTTGACAGCTGTCTTTATTTGAATTGCTTCATCTGAGCGCATCTCTACCGTTGGATCTGCTGAGTGTGCTTGCTTTGTCGTTTCTGCATACTTTAGCACTTTTAAAAGCGTACATCTTCAAAGCGTTTTCCAAGTTAGGTGATCTGAATGTATTAAACTGAGGAAGAATGCTGCGCAGGATATACCTGCGCAGTGGTGTCCTGCGCAGTGATCACTGACACTAGGATCTTCATTCCTTTTCGCTCCAAGTCCTATATTCTAAGCCTATACTATAAAATGGACTAAGCTAAAAATTGAAGTTATAAAACTTCTTACATAGGGTCCTAAAGTCCATAAAAGATTAATAGGTGATGGTATCAATCAATTCTAACAAGTAGGAGGGATAAGAAGTAAGCACACCCAACACCATCCTTCTCTCTCTGCGTGTAACAACACACTCCCAAACACATAACATGAACTTTCCCAATTTTCGTTTTTCTTTCCCTGGCTATGGCTATGAAGAAGGTAAGGTGTATTTTCTCTTAAATTGATTTTCCTTCTTTTCAATTACTCTTCTATTTTAAAATCTAATTACACCAAAATGTTCAGGGCGTTGAATAGGTCATTTGTAGATGATTAGAATATATTTTCATCGATACTTTCCCCGTAGTAGGTAAGTTACTATTCCCCCTTTTATATTAAAAATGTTCATACATATTATATATGATACTTTTTCTAGAAATTATTGCTTAATGGGTATTATGGAGGTTAATTATACATTTTAGTATTATGTGATATTATGCACATTTTAAATTAAGTTAATTGGCTTAAATAAATATTTGGGGGAAGTGGTAATAGTACTTTTAAGACGGTGAAATAGATTTAGTATAAAAGTTGTAATAGTACTTTTGAGACGGTGAAATAGATTTAATGTGAAAGTGGTAATAGTACTTTTGAGACGGTGAAATAGATTTAGTATAAAGGTTGTAATAGTACTTTTGAGACGGTGAAATAGATTTAATGTGAAAGTTGTAATAGTACTTTTGAGACGGTGGAACAGAGGTAGTATAATTCAACTAAGTTTGGCTGGCAGAAGTGTGTGGACGGCCACCCAAATAGGGCGTGCGGCCACACATATATCTGGAAGGTTTTGGTCGTGGTCAGGGTGGTTTTGGACGACCGCACAGGTTGGTGTGGGCGACTGCCCAGGTTGCTGAATGAACTGAAATGTTCCAATTCTATTGATTTAGGGTTCAGTCCTGGTCTAGGTCTTATGTGATATCCTAGGGTACCTAGATGGTTATTGTGGAACACCAAAGTAGTAGGAATGGTCGGTTTGTGATCAAGTTTGAAATGTGTAACCGTTTGGGTTCTTTTTGGTGTTGTTACATCTTTATGATACTTTTGTGGGATTTCCTACTTTGAAATCATTTGTTTGAGAAATGTTTCGAACGCACTTGTTTGTTGGGCTCTTTATGAGCAGTTTATTATCTTTATGATGTACTTGGTATGGTCCCTATTTTGGAATCATATACTGATTGTGCTTTCGTTTAAAATGCAGCTGGTCATACTTGGTTGAGTCAGGCAGCGGTAGGAGATTATAATGGCACCCGAGTCAAGTTCATTATAATGTTCCCACTGGTACCTTTTCTTTTTCCCCAGTCCAGATTGGCTTTGGATGGGATGAGCTAGCTCCCTTGTGTGAGCATTGGGTTATGACTTTGTGTCATATTCCCCTCGTTGTTACTTTGGTTCTTATGGTTATGGTTTGGTTTTCAGAACCCCTTCTTCAGCTCTTCGATGCTGCTTTGTTGATGCTGCTCTTCGATACGGCCCGGTTGATATGGTTAAGATTGTTATATCCTTTTTGGGGAAACTTTGGCTCAGTATCCTTTGTTATGTGTTTATTTCAGTCTTATGTGCGGCATGAAGAGTTGGTCGTTATTTCCAACCGGTATGGGACGGTTGGCGATAGGAAGCCTCTCTTGTTGTGTGATATCTGTTATTCAGTTATGTGGTTATATGATTTAGTTATTCAGTTAAGATGCATGATATTATGCCATGTAGCTGCATTAATAACTTACTGAGATTTATCTCACCCCGTTCTTTGTTTATTTGTTTTTGTTAGTTTCAGGCAAAGAAGACCGTCAGTAAGGTACGACTTAGCGGGGATCTTTAAGAAGTTGTTGCTTTTATGGGTAGTTGCTCTATTGAGCTTATGTATGTTTATTTTCGTGAGGACGATGGTTTTACTGGGTTATATAAACTCTGTAAATTTGGGTAGATGAGTTTTGTGCCTGTAATAAAGTGGTTGTTATTGTTTTGGTGCCGGCCTTTGTTGCCAGGCGTGTCTAGAGTTTTTCATAACTCTAGTTGGTTTGATTGTTCATTAGTAAAGGCAGTTAGCCTATTGTCATTTTAGTATTCTGTTGTCGAGCATGTGTAGCTCGTGTATCATTCAGTTTTATGGATAGTGATAGTATTAGCAAGCATCATGTCCATTTTATTTCAGGGTTCACGCACCTGGTTCGAGGCACCAAATAGGGTCTCGGGACTCGGGTCGTGACAGTTGGTATCAGAGCCTAGGTTAACTATCAGTCTGGATAGGATTCATAGGCTTGGTGGGTTGGTTAATGAGTGTGCTATCGACGTCGAGTGTTTACTTATTTGAGGTAATACCAGGCATGGGACTGGTTTTTATAGAGTTAGTCTATGTTGGGGTGGATAGTTTAAGAAAGCCGAGAGTGCAATTTCTTATACGTTTAAGCTTATCTCATCCTTACTTGGATCTTATTTTGTGTCATATTTCTACGTTTCTCCTGACTCTTTGCCTTATGTGCTAAAGGTATACTCTTCGATGAGAAAATACATGATTGAGATTTGTGTTGATAAGAAACTTGGTATAAGTTGGGAAATCATCGTATATGTTGATTTTGTCGTGTTACCTGGGGGAACGTTGACATTATACTTGACATGAACTAGATTTATATTCATTAAGAATTTGTTGATTTTCATCAAAAGGTAGTGAAGTTTTATATGCCTGTGTGCTTTATTTTCTTAATTAAGCATGATAGATATATGTGTGGCATTCATGTTATTTATGCATTGAAAGACAGAAAATGTTATGACAAGGTTGGTCCAGGTGTTTATCTTTTGGGGTTAACAAGGGTGCATCTACACTAAAATTTAAGGATATATCATTTATTTGTGAGTTTTGAGTTATCTTCTCTGCTGAGTACATCATGCCACTTGACAGGGAACTTGATATATGTGTTGAGTTGTTACTGGGTACAACACAGATATATAAAATAGTGTGTATATGTTATCGGTAGACTTAAAAGAGTTGAAGATTCAACTTGAGGAATTACTTGATCGAGGATTCATCAACCATAGCGTGTCTTCATTTTAGAGGATATATCATTTTGGAATGGTCTCAGTTCATGCATAATTATTGACATTTCAAAAGTGGATGCACTGGTAAATGGAGGTACGTATATTCTTGGGAATTTCTTGACTTTCTCAGAAATTCATTAAGGAATCTCTAGGGTAGCCATATTGTGAACTATTTGACATAGAAAGCTACACTTTTTCGATGGAGTGATAAATGTGAAGCCAATTTTTAAATATTAAACTGATGGATGACAACAACTTCAGAATTGACATAGCCTAGTGGATTTGATTAGTATTACAGTGACCTAGAGGAGATGATCCGTATTCCTGTCCCTAGTGGATATGTCGAGTTTTATTATTATAGTGGATCTAATGAATTCATTATTCAAAGTAATACCTCCAAAAGAGAGATTGTGATGTGGATTCAGAATGGTAAAGTTTTTACATATGCTGCGAGGAGATTGAATCCTTATGAATAGAATAATTTGACCATGAATTGGAATTAATTGCGATTATACAGGCATTGCATTAGTGGATGACGTTTATGGAGCCATATTTGAAGTGTTTATAAATCATAAGAGTTGAAGTATTTGACTTCTTAAAGAGAGTGACATATGAAACAAGGTAAGTCTATGGTATATCATTCGGAAAGGCAAATGTATTAGCGGATTCACAACCCAAAGACTTGTATTTTCTTTTGGATCTATGGAATGGGAATGTTAGAGGTTTTGACATACTAGATTCTTTATGAATCGGGAATGGTAAATTTTGCGATTGAGAAAGTTTTAAGTGTCTACTCCAGCCTATGATGGAAGCTCTAATGAATGATTTCAACTATAGAAAATTTCTAGTGGAATGAATGATGATAGACAATAGAATGTTTCCCTCGTGAGGGAATGTTAACCTTTCATAGACAAGTATGTATTCAAAACCTAGTGGAAGTAAAAACATATAGTGGAAGTCAACTACAGGTACTTGAAGAGATTCCCAAGACCAATTTAATTATGAATCTAGGTAAACGTACTGTATTGAGATGAATTTGAAGAATTTCATTTGATTAATCTGAAATGGGAAATTTTTGAGTAAGTAACTAAATCCTTGAGTTGTGAATATTTAGAAGCAGAGCATCAGTGATCAGCTGATTTGTTACAATCCTTTGAGATTCATGACTGGATATGAACATATTATGAGGAATGTTGTTGAAGGATTACCATTTAATAGATAAGGCCGATGATGTTTGGTTTTAGTGGATTGACTAACCAAATCTGCTTGTCTTTATGTGTTTTGGTGTTATAATTGTTACTCCTATTTCTTTTCCTACTTGTTGAGACAGTAGTATGATTACATGGAATACCTATGGATATAATATATGACGGGGATCACTGTTTTACATCTTGATTTTGGCTAACTAAGCAGAGTGTTTGAGTGGTAAATTGAATGTCAAGCTTGGAAATGGGTAATACAAGAGGTTGATGGAGATTCTTGATTTTATGTTGCGCATGTGGAGTTGATTTCCTTGTAGCTGCTGTAAGAGCTATTTAGCGAAATTTGATTATTATAACAGTTATTGGCTGAGTATTGAGATGTATCTTTAACACCATAGGAATGGATGTCTTACTCGTTAATATGTTGGGATGTATGAAATTCTGAAAGGATTGAGAAGTTAACTTATAGAGTAATTTATATATGAGCCTCGTGTGAGTGTGGGACTATTTCATGTTGGTATTGAGGAGGCTATATGGGGAAGAAGAGCATGAAATGCGCGAAAAAAATACCCGCAATTGTTTGATAACTTCGGTAAGAATATCTTTTCGTTGTGTGTGCACTATTACTGCTTTTGAATTTTCATTTGTAAGTATATGTGTTGGTGTGGCTAAATGAAAATGACATTAAATTATTGTTTGACATGAGTATGAAAAGTGAGAAAACAAATAATTAAATTTAGATTATTTTGACTAGTTGATATTGAGAAATTTGTTAGGAAGAAATTTGTATTTCTATCTATTGTTCTGTTGGCGTATAATGTTTAATATGTGTAATACGTGTGATATTTGTGTGTTTCATATATGTTAGTTTATTTGATACAAATTATGGTTATTATTTGTTATATAAGAATCAATATATATGTAACCTCGATATGACTACGTGTTATAAATTTGGTTAGTAAATTCGTGGGCGAATTTTTTTTAAGGGGGAGAGAGTGTGACGACCCGTCCCAATTTCATATAAATTTTACGCAGAATATTATTTTATAATTTAATTTGTGTTAGTTTGATTATTTTAAAAGATTACTTGATCTAATAAAATATTAAATAAAAGTATTTGAGTTGCAAAATGATTTATTAGCATTTTTAGAAGTTATAGTAGTTGATACAAAATATTTATTGGAAGTTAATTAAAAATATAAAAATAAAGATAAGGAGGTTATTTGTTAAACTTAAAACTTTAGGGGGTTAAGTGTAATTAGTTAAACTTGGAGGGCTTAAGTGAAAATAATTAAAAGCATGGCATGATTTAAACTTCCTTCTTATCCCATCCTTCTCTCTCTGCGTGTAACAACACACTCCCAAACACATAACATGAACTTTCCCAATTTTCGTTTTTCTTTCCCTGGCTATGGCTATGAAGAAGGTAAGGTTTATTTTCTCTTAAATTGATTTTCCTTCTTTTCAATTACTCTTCTATTTTAAAATCTAATTACATCAAAATGTTCAGGGCGTTGAATAGGTCATTTCTAGCCGATTAGAATATATTTTCATCGATACTTTTCCCGTAGTAGGTAACTTACTATTCCCCCTTTTATATTAAAAATGTTCATACATATTATATATGATACTTTTTCTAGAAATTATTGCTTAATGGGTAGTATGGAGGTTAATTATACATTTTAGTATTATGTGATATTATGCACATTTTAAATTAAGTTAATTGGCTTAAATAAATATTTGGGGGAAGTGGTAATAGTACTTTTGAGACGGTGAAATAGATTTAGTATAAAAGTTGTAATAGTACTTTTGAGACGGTGAAATAGATTTAATGTGAAAGTGGTAATAGTACTTTTGAGATGGTGAAATAGATTTAGTATAAAGGTTGTAATAGTACTTTTGAGACGGTGAAATAGATTTAATGTGAAAGTTGTAATAGTATTTTTGAGACGGTGGAACAGAGGTAGTATAATTTAACTAAGTTTGGCTGGCAGAAGTGTGTGGGCAGCCGCCCAAATAGGGCGTGCGGCCACACATCTATCTGGAAGGTTTTGGTCGTGGTCAGGGTGGTTTTGGGCGACCGCACAGGTTGGTGTGGGCGACCGCTCAGGTTGCTGAATGAACTGAAATGTTCCAATTCTATTGATTTAGGGTTCAATCCTGGTCTAGGTCTTAGGTGATATCCTAGGGTACCTAGATGGTTATTGTGGAACACCAAAGTAGTAGGAATGGTCCGTTTGTGATCAAGTTTGAAATGTGCAACCGTTTGGGTTCCTTTTGGTGTTGTTAGATCTTTATGATGCTTTTGTGGGATTTCCTACTTTGAAATTCTTTGTTTGAGAGATGTTTCTAACGCACTTGTTTGTTGGGCTCTTTATGAGCAGTTTATCATCTTTATGATGTACTTGGTATGGTTCTCTATTTTGGAATCATATACTGATTGTGCTTTCGTTTAAAGTCCAGCTGGTCATACTTGGTTGAGTCAGGCAGTGGTAGGAGATTATAATGGCACCCGAGTCAAGATCATTATAATGTTCCCACTGGTACCTTTTCTTTTTCCCCAGTCCAGATTGGCCTTGGATGGGATGAGCTAGCTCCCTTGTGTGAGCATTGGGTTATGACTTTTTGTCATATTCCCCCCGTTGTTACTTTGGTTCTTATGGTTATGTTTTGGTTTTCGGAACCCTTGCTTCAGCTCTTCGATTCTGCTTTGTTGATACTGCTCTTCGATGCGGCCCGATTGATATGGTTCAGATTGTTATATCTTTTTTGGGGAAACCCTGGCTCAGTATCCTTTGTTATGTGTTTATTTCAGTCTTATGTGCGGCATGAAGAGTTGGTCGTTATTTCCAACCGGTATGGGACGGTTGGCGATAGGGAGCCTCTCTTGTTGTGTGATATCTGTTATTCAGTTATGTGGTTATATGATTCCGTTATTCAGTTAAGATACATGATATTATGCCATGTAGCTGCATTAGTAACTTACTGAGATTTATCTCACCCCGTTCTTTGTTTATTTGTTTTCCTTAGTTTCAGGCAAGGAAGACCGTCAGTAAGGTACGACTTAGCGTGGATCTTTGAGAAGGTTGTTGCTTTTATGGGTAGTTGCTCTATTGAGCTTATGTATGTTTATTTTCGTGAGGACGATGGTTTTACTGGGTTATATAAACTCTGTAAATTTGGGTAGATGAGTTTTGTGCCTGTAATAAAGTGGTTGTTATTGTTTTGGTGCCGGCCTTTGTTGCCAGGCGTGTCTAGAGTTTTTCATAACTCTAGTTGGTTTGATTGTTCATTAGTAAAGGCAGTTAGCCTATTGTCATTTTAGTATTCTGTTGTCGAGCAAGTGTAGCTCGTGTATCATTCAGTTTTATGGATAGTGATAGTACTAGCAAGCATCATGTCCATTTTATTGCAGGGTTCACGCACCTGGTTCGAGGCACCAAATAGGGCCTCGGGACTCGGGTCGTGACAATAACAGCATGTAGAGGATCATATGTATGTAGATTATCCTTGTTATCATCATAAGGTATTTTGCATATTTTGACATCTCCCATGTCAACGATTTCTCGTAGAGATGGAAACGCCTGAGTGTGTGTTTTGGATCACAGATGAGTCCTTGGCACCTTAGCTTGTGCAATAACCATTATTTCACAACAATGGTCCATATGATTAGTAGTACTAGAAACCATTTTTAGTTTTACTAATAACACCTATATCCAAACAACTCCCCTAGTTACAACTCATGCAACTATATACTCAATTTTATTCCTAGAATAATTTAGGGTGTATTTGTTTGGAACTATTCCAACTAATAGCATTTACTTTAAACATATGTTTATACTGCGATCTTTAATTATCCTTGTCGATGTGGAAGCATGCATCTGTGTAACAATTTACTAGATCATCTCACATGTCAACAACCATCAAGAATGCATCCTTAGTTCTTCTCAAGTACATAAGGATATTCTTGACCACTATCTAGTAATTTTCACTAGGATATGATTAGTATGTTCTCATCATACTCCAAGTATACGAGTTATCCCGTCTAAGTACATATGACATACATGATAGATCCAATTGCCGAAGCATATGGAATCCTAATCATGTATTCTTGCTCATTAGTCTTCCAATAAGACTAAGTCTTGCCAAGAACATTGTCATTAGACAACTTTGCAAGTTCTTCTCTAAGAGTCTTGCATACTGAACAATTCAGTACTTTGTCTTTATAAGTACTTTGACACTAACCAATCAACTTCCTAGATTTATATCAATAGGTATTAATTCTAAGGATATAAGCGGCTTCTTCCTAATTCTTTTCATTAAGAAACTCTTTCAAATGAATTATATGTCAACCACATATATAAGACTATGAATAAGACTATGCTCCCACTAATTTTCTAGCAAACACAAGTCTCATCTTTGATGAATTTCAAACGCTTTGAATGCATCATCAAAATGAATATTTCAACTCCAAGAAGCCTGCTTCAATCCATCCCATGGATTTCCGCAATTTGCATACTTTATTAGAATTTTCTAGCTTATCAAAACCTTAAGGTTGTATCCAATACATCCTAAAGTGAGTTCCTGTTAAGGAACGCTATTTTGACATCCATTTGTCAAATTTCATGTTCCAAATATGAAGATATGACAATGAGAATTCTAATATCTTAAAGAATGACAACGAGTGAGAAAGTTTTATCATATTCGAAATATGAGTCAACCTTTTTCACATTTTGTCATGTTTTATAAGTATGTCTCTTGCTACCCATGTTAGTTTTCTCCAAGAAAAACTCAATTCCATCCTTTGGTTTTTACACCTTAGGTTAGAATGATCAAATTCCAATCTTGATTATTGTACATGGATTGCCTTTTAGATTCTATGACTCCAAGTCATCAATCTAAATATGGAGCGAACATTGCATTTTGATAGGTGGTAAATATGTTATTCTCAATAAACTTTACCTCAATACTTTCTATTACGAGAAATCCAATATTTCTTGTCATAGATTGTATCCTATCATATATGCAAGTAACTTGTGTATGTTGAACGAATTTTCACAACTCCTTGTGAATGTATGTTCAACTTCCATCTAAGGTTCTATGTTATTTTCTAGGTCTCGAACCATTCGAGATGTATTTTACTCTCACTGGTTCTTTTAGAGATAAACAATTTATCTAGAAAAGTACCATTATAAGTAACAAACAATTTGTTTCTTATAAGTAAAATAATATCCTCAAGTTTCCTTAGCATATCCCATGAAAATACATTTATTAGATTTAAGTGTGAGCTTGTCCTAGATAACTCCTTTCAAAAAGGTCTCACTATCTTAAATCTTCATGAAAGGTAAACAAAGTTTTCTTTCATTCCATATCACATATGGTACATTTGAACCTATTTTGATGGAACTCAAATTAGTGTAATTATAGCGGTTTCCAATATATAACCCCATAGTAAATAATGGAAGATCAATTTGACTTTATCATCTAATGAACCATATCCAATAAGATTCTGTACCTCCACGTAGACACATCATTCAAAATGGTGTTATTGGTGGAGTTAATTGTGAAACAATTTCACAACCTTAAAGATGATTGTCAAATTCTTGGTTCAATTATTCATAATCACGATCAAATCGGAATCTTTGAATAGTTTTGTCAAGTAGTACCAAAATCCTCTTTTAGCATTGCTACTTAATGGACCATATACATCGACATGTATTAGGTCTAATAAGATATTAGCCCTTTTACTACTCCTAGTAAAAGATGTCTTGGTATAAGTAAATAAGATTTGCATATATCACATGATTCAAAATCATATGATTTTAAAACTCTGTCCCATGGAATTTTAGTTATGCATATCTCATTTATTTGATCAAAACAATAATGCCTTAAGAATTTAATTATTTATGTTACAGTTTTACTCATTATTTTGTTCTTCAAGATTTAGGATATAAGATTTATTTATATGATTTAACAGTACGATAAAGCAAATCATAATAAATAAAGCACTTTTCTTATTCTAAATAAGGAATAAATATCATTCATTATCTTATAACACAATAATATTTTCTACTTAATGAGTAAAGTTACTTCATAAGTGTTCTACGAATAATGTTGTAACTCTTTCATCATTACCATTCGTAGATTAACGTTACCTTTCATTAGTAGTCTTTCTATTTATTAATTGTTGAACATTTATACAAATGTGAGATCTACATATGGTATCCAATACCTAATAATAAAAGTAGAAAGATTAATCTTATAACATAAATGTCCGAAGTGGAAGTCTCACTACCATTCACTTTCTTTGATCATCCAGAATTTTTATTGCAATTTTAAATGGTCAATCCATTTGCCACGTTACCAAATTGCATTATTTAGAGTTATAATTTTAGCCATAATTTTTCTTTTAGGTTTGACAACATGTGTCTTACCTTTATCTTTTAATCCTTTTTCCTTTTAGAAATTCATGAAGTCAAAAATCAAATATTCGACTTAGATCATCATCTTTCCGCATGATAGTTCAAATATTGAGAGCACAAACTGTACGGCCGAACTAAGCCATAAGGCAACCACATTTCCGTGCATCATTCAGAAACTTAGAGATCAGTCATACGGCCGAAACTAAGCCAAAAGGCATCTACATTTCTGTATGGATCTATAGTCCGTTTCTAAATTCCACGTCTCATCAATTTTACTGATTTCAGCAATCCAGAACAATTCAGGATTCTGATTTCAGTTTATCTGAATTCTGAATTGACATCACTATTCAGGAAACACGGTTTCGAAAACCAGCCATCTGAAACTAGATTCAACTTCAGATTCAAACTCTGAACAACACCTGCTCGGCCGAGTCTTAAGACCCGCTCGGCCGTGCGCCACAAAAAGTATATTTTTAATTTCCAAATTTTAATCCTAAAATTGACTTCCTTGATTCAATTAGGATTTGGTGTTCATGGTGATCGAATCATCATAATCATCAAATCTAATAATAAACAATTTATTCATGAATCAAAGATCATCAACAAGTTAATTAAATTAAATTTTGATGATCCTACAGAATATATTAATCAAATTAATATTGCAATTTAGGTTATTTAGGATTATTAAGAATGTATAATTTCCTTTCTTGCTTTAGAACAATTCTTAAGCTCATGATCTAATCAAATAAATTAATTACATTCTCTTTTAACTTTGTCCTTTTAAAGAACAGATCGCAGTAACAAACATAATTAAAGTTTAAGATAACATTCTACACAAAAATGCAAATAAATATACACATATATTTCATACCAATCATTTAAGAGATAAATAGTTGTATTTCATAAATACTCCCACTAAATCATATAACCTTCATATAAAACAATTGTATAATATAATTTATGTGGGCTAAGATCCATATTTCACTTGATTTGCGAGTCTGCTTTGGCATGAACCTCAAAACCAAACTATTTAGGTAGATAACTCCTTATCAATCATATCACATGTGACTCTTAGACCCTTTATAGGATTTGTGACATCTTATGTCTTACATGTTTTAATCTCATCTTATGCCTTAAGCCCATAACTGTTATGATAGCCTAATTAAGTTTGACCACTTTAAACGCATAGACAACCTTTGCCTCATCTTGCTTCTCATTGATAGAATGATGTGCCCTGCTTTGGCAGATAAACCACATCGAAATGATCAATGTACTTCATAAGTGTTTAAATTATGGATGGCATAAAACTTAAAATTTTGAGAAGGTTCTTTCATATAGCATCGCGCATAACAAAAGTATAATTAATCCAATTAATTAATGAACGGATGTTGGGTATGCCCACTTATATCTCAGTTTCAATGTAATAAGATTGATTAGATTTGATTGATCCATCACTTAAGTTTTATTTCATGGACTTTAGACCCACATGTAAGAAGTATTTATACTTCATTTTTTTAGTTTGCCCATTGTAATAGAATAGGCTTAGGAATAGGGCAAGAAGATCAAGATTCAAGATAAATCACAAGTTCAGTTTGAGCCACGCGCCTATGCGCCCCTTCATGCTATGCGCCATGCGCCCTTTAGCGCGCGCGCATATAGCCTCGCGCCTCAAAGATCCACGCGCTTTGTTACGCACCTCAAATGGACCACGCGCCTCTTTAGCTCAACGCACATCATTGTTGATTTTACACTCAGTGATTTATTGAAGGTTCAAAGACTTGAAGAGATTCAAACTTCGCCAATGATCCAACGGTGGTTAAATAACACGTATGCACCCGCATCTAAGGACATCTGTCCATAACGGTCATATTTGTGTTATGTGTCTAACGGCTATAAAAGGACACGTGCTCCACTCAATGAGCGACAGCACATCCGTCCTTTTCTCTGACTCACCAAGGATTTCAAAAGGCTAGTTTTTGGGGCTCTACTATAAATACCCCATAACTTCAACCATTTGAAGTTGCTAAGAATTTCAAGAATTTCTCTCTCAAGCATTTGTTGAAGATTTGAAGATTGCCTTTGTTATTTCCAGAATTCTCAAGAACATCTTCATAACTTCATCCTTAGCCCAGATCCTCAAGCTATAACACTTTAGTTTTCTCGTGCTCTCAATCTCAAAGATCTAAAGAGCCTTGATACTAAAATCACACACGTACCTCTTTAAGTTTGATCACTTAGATCTTTCTTTAAGAGATACACCGGTTATTGTTTTGGATTTGTTCATTCATAGAAATAGATCTTGAGTTAGTGTATAAGCTCAAAAGTTGTAATTTGTAACACTCACTCATTATATAAGATCTCCATTAGAAATCCAAGACTAACCATCTTGGTAGAGGACGTAGATCATTTTCCCGATCGAACCTCTCCAAATAGCTCTTGTTCATATCTTGCTATTTCCTTACAAGTTCATATCATATCTAACTACTTGCTTGTTTATTTATTGTAGATTGATTGATTGAATTGTGTTGTGTTTGTTATATCATTTGCCTTAGTTTCTTATTTCACCCACTTTGAGCCAAAATACTTAGAGTGTGTGTGCGCCCCCTTTATCATACTTTGCGCCTATTTACATTACTAAATTCCACTGTGCATTTCACTCACTCACTTAGGTGCATATCATAACGCTTACTTGATAAAGTGCGCATTTGCAATTGAGTTTATCAAGAGTACGAAAAGAATTTTAAAACAGCTATTCACCCCCCTCTAGCTATTTTTCATACCCTTGTTGCCCTTTGGGACCAACAACGGATACTATTTGAATATAATTATGAATTTGAAATTTTCATAGAGTCCTACTCTAGGTATAATATATATTGAATAATGAATTCTTTCATAGAGTCCAACTCTATTAAGAATACATTACTTCATAGAATCCAATTCCATGAACAATACGTATTCTACAATGCATCTCCAAGTCTGAAAAACACGAATTCAGAAATCTGCACTGCACGCGAACTGCATGAAAAATCTGCACGAATTCGTGCATTGCACGTGTGTTGCACGCGAACTGCACAAAATTCTGGACTGCACGTGCGATGCACGTAATCTTCACGAAATTTCTGGACAAAAATTCTGCACGAAAACGTGTATTGCACACGTGAACTACACAAACGCAATTTATCAAATCTTGATCCTTTAAGGATTCAACTATTTATGATAATCAAATTATCATAAACATCAAACCCTAAGACCAAACAATTTGTTCTTCAAGATCAAGAATTATCAATTCAATAATGATATTAAAGAGATTGGTAATGCGATAAATAGATTAATCATATTGATCATGCAACTTGAAAACCTTGTTCATAATCATACTATATCATACTCTCTCTGTCCCACTCGAATTAGGACAAATTTCTATTTTGAGTGTCCCATTCAAATTAGGACAACCCAAAAATGGAAGTGTTTTTTTCAATGGGACCCACATTCACACTCACAATAACTTTCCACTCATTATTCTCTACCCCACTTTCTCTATCATATTTCACTTTTCATACTCACAACACCTACTCCACTAATACTTTTTTCTTAATCCCCGTGTCCAACCCAAAAATCCTAATTCAAGTGGGACGGAGGGAGTATATAATTGTTTCTCCAAACAATTCACATAAATCCCTTATTCTAAATTCACATCATGCTAGATCATATAACCAAATCATATATTTAACATGATAATATTAAAATAACCATACATGAACGGGGCTCTGATACCACTGTTGGGTTTAGAGGGTCCAAGCGCAGCAGAAAACGGCAATAGAAAATCAACAAAACCCAAAAGCCCCGAAATCCATTCATGATGATTAAATTAATAAGAAGATGAATTTAGTATACTAACCGTTATTGTGCCTTTAAAATTTTAGGATCTTCAAATCTTCAAATATTCAAACTTTATGATTTGATCTTATCCACGTTCTCAGGAACACGAACTTGAGATGTTAAAGCAAGCACCCTCTATGTGTATCCACACGCGAACGAATATCTAGAACAATTCTAGATCTGGATTGCTAGATCCCATCATTAGAAAACACGTTTTTCTAATCTTCAAAGGCTATAAGAATTTATTGCTGTTCTTGAGCTTTTGATTCACAATCTAAACTCAAGAATGTGTTTCTCAAACACATGGAGGCTACCAACAAATTACCCATATGAATTAGGTCAATACCATGTAAAGAGAGGGGTATTTATACTTATTAAACCTAAACACTTTAGGAGAAATAGGCCAAAAACCCGTCAAAATCGAATCAAGAAAAACCAGGCCCGAAATCACAAAGGCCTGACCGGGTCAAGGGGGAGGCCCGATCGGGTCAATGGGAATGCCCGACCGGGTCAAGGGGAAGGCCCGATCGGGTCTATAGGGGGTTCCGGTCGGGTCCTTCTTGAAAATCCAATTTTCCTGTTTTTCCTTGATTCCGATTTTTACGCTCTTTCCGAAATTCCAATTTTAGCCTTTTTGTAAATTCGTTCTTTTGTGTGTGACCCCATAGAATTACACTAAGTTGGCAATGAGTCTAACCAAGGTCAAACCCATAAGTCATGAGCGGACTCTAGCAAGCCATCATGACTACCCAATTAATATAACTTAACGAATTTCGTTTATCCTCATAGAACATATCACAATCCTTTTGTCACGCGATATCATATTGAACTTAAGCCACGGTCTAAGTCAATTTAAGTGTCCAATGCTTTCTTGATCCCGAGTAGATTGATATGAGCAAATAACATTGAACACATCAATTCATTTGGGTATGTCCACACACTATCATCAATGTCACTCTCGAGTGGCCAAGCAGATCTATCTCTCTTTGAGATAAAGAGGGACAACATCTCATCTTAACTTATCATTCTTCCCTACAAGAATTCGATTGTGCCAATCATAGCCTTTATAACTACCTAGTTAAAGGTAGCGTTTGAGTACATCAAACACAGCGTTCATCATGTGGAAGACGGTGATAATCTCAGGTCTAAGGATTCCAATGATATAACTAAATGAGATTTAATTATGACATTTGACCATGACATAAATCTCATAGTGGGTCATGTCCAGTACTTGTTCACCAACAAGTACCCATAAGTTTAATTTGTATCACATACACATGATCATCGATTAAACTTATACTAGTTCTTCATAAGTACTAGGGACGGGGATTATTATAATAAACATGTAAAACATATGATAATCCAAGGTTGTTATCTCCATAATAAATGAGAACATGACATAACGTAAGGCCTTTCTTAAGGGCCTAGGGCATAATCTCCAACAATCTCCTACAAAAATATTTCAAGCAACTTTCATGTTGGGCCCGCGGACAACTGGAACACCGAAGTGCGCGCACACGGACAAAACTTTGACTATTGCGGAACCAATACCGGAACAAGAAATATGGTCATACACGTCTATAGGAGTCCAACCATGGCATAATGAGACCCAACCACCATCCATCATGTGGTAGCAAGTGGTTGGGCATTGAATTTTAGGATGGTCCAATCGGAGCACGACACATGGCGAAGAAGGATTGCACCAGATTTTCTACACCATCCGTACAGCTCTTCTCAGAGGTGTACTCCACCAGGAGCACCGTACGGCTCCTAATCCATCAGTAGATTAGCAAGTTGGCTACTTGCAAATTGGCAATTCAAATCAACTTTATGAAGATCCCAGCCATATCCAGCCGGGTTGTTAGCCCCTAATACCCCTCCTAGTTCTAAGCAAGGGAACCTAAATTCATTTGATACCCTCCCTCATCCAAAATACTACCTCTCTCATCCATTTTCACAACAAGAATCACACACACGATTCATACACACTTACTCAAAGACACTCTCCATATTGCACTCTCAAGAACACTCACCTCACACCATCATAATCTCAGACCATACACCATCACTACACCACCATATTACCATCATAGCACCACTCAAACAAAAACCAAAACAACCAAGCAAACTCATTACAAACAACTCTCTCAAACACAAGCAAAACATCTCTAGAAAAGCAACCAACCACAAAAAAAGTCTTCCCTTGGAAGTAAAGGAAGCACAACCTAGGTAACATTTCTATCTTGTAATCTCATCTATGTAAAATGTAGGTATTCATGTGATTTGTTAAGAAGTCTAGCCACTTGTTAGGCTAGACCTCCATTGGTGAGCTAAAGATGTAATGTTCTTTGCCATGTTCTTGTTAAATGAATATTTATGCTATTGATATTCAGTTGTCATCACTTGTTATGCTTCAAATATTGTACATATTGTCTATATTATGTATGTTGTATGTTCATGTTTATTGATTCGAGGAGATTTTCTAAAGACTATCATGTGTTTCATACAAAAACCCCAAATCTATCCATGTTTGTCTTTCTCAAAGAAAAACATCATCAAGCCATGACTAAATAAGTGATTTGCCATGCTTTTTGTGTCACTAACATGTATATCTATGCCCACACAAGATTTCCTGTTCATAGCACTTCATTTTATTGGGTTTTTGATGATTGTTTCCATGATGTATGTGATTGTCCAGCAAGTTTTGAATCCAGACTACTCTGTGTTGTCACCTCTATTACTCATATAGAACTTGGTTTTTGGCCTTTGTCCATAAAAAAGTTTTTGTTCTACATAGACAGAGGAAAATGAGAATGTAAATATAATATTTTTCCAATGAGTAGAAGTAGCTCTTTCCATTTTTTGTTTCAACTCTTTGCTCTTAGATTGAGGTACTTCCTGTTCTGAAGTAATCCAAGCAAAGGGCAATATTGGGGCTTCGCAATTGACAATCTTTTTGGGGGATGATACCCGAGCAATTCAATGTGGGGAATAGTCTTCATGGAATCAAGCAAGCTTCAAGGGTCTCTTAGTACTTCACGTTTGAAATAAGGGCTCTGATGTTCTGAATGAATTTGATGATTCTTGTTATATTGTGACTTACGACGAGATTATGAAGGAAGTCTTAGAGAAAAGGAAAAGGATTCAAGGAAGAGTCAATATGCTAAACTCACAAAAAAGGAGTTATAGCGAGGAGCAATCCAAATGTTTCTGCAATTCAGCACCCCCTTCTCCAAGATCAAAAGCAAAAAGTGTGGCTCAGACAAAGTTGCGCCTAAGCACTAGTTGCATCCGAAGATCCGTCATTAGTTCAACTCAAGAAGACTCAAGCAAACATATCCATTCGAGACCTCATCACATCCAAAAAGGTCCACTGAGACCTTGTCATCCGTAAACTCAAGTCATTTCCCGAAGACTTTGCTGCATTTTCAACATGAACCTTCCGCCATTGGGGCACCGACCACAATAAGGCCATTCATCTCCAAGAAAGAGTAAGAGGGTGATCACTATCAACAATTCTACCAAACGGTGCATCCAATATAAGGCCAAGCCGATTTCAAGACGTTTTTGGGGCTTTACATCGAGTACATGACACTTGGGGCTTAGCAATCTCTCGAAGCTCGGTATCAATAATCTTCTCTTGGGGCTTGCTGCGATTTATTTGAATGGGCCAAGAGCTGATTTATCTTGGGGCTATGCAAGTCACTCAAAGTTTGGCATCAAAGACGTTCTAAGGGCTTTACGATCAGCAACCCCTTGGTATCTCGGCATCGAAATTATTTTGAAGCCCCATAATCGACAAATTTCTGGGGCTAGACATCACGCTTCGTTGGGCACAACCAGTGTTCTAAAAATCGCTAGGCAGTGGAGCTAGGACTAGCGCCTGGGGCCTAGGCGGGGACTAATCGAGGCCTAGGCGGGGCCGAGGATTTACACAATAATTATAAATATATTCATAGCACTACACTTTCACCTTACATTTTTTTAATATTAAAATTTAATAATTATTTTTATGGAACGAAGGGATATAATATAATTTTAAAATTCACATTATATTATCATATATTACATTATATTCCCTCCGTCCCAAAATGATCTTCATACTTTTTTCGCTGTAATTGCGAAGGAACTTTGAGCAATAATTTTAGGTTGATTTTATTGTTCTAATGAGAACTTAAAACTTATTATTAATACACCAACAACGGCACGATTAATAACAAGTTTTAGATTTTTATTATGATAGTTAAATCAACTTAAAATTATTGCTCAAAGTTCCTTCGCAATAACGGCGAAAAAAGTATAAAGATCATTTTGGGACGGAGGGAGTATATTTACACATTGACACTTAACATAAAATAAAAGAGGATGAAGACAAATTTCGGAAAAAAAAAGGAAAACCACCAACCAAACACGTAGCACATGCACAGACCACACACGTGTTATTTCAGATAATAAAAGTATTTGCACTCTCTCTCTCTACCCAGTTCCCTCAATTCAAAAGCCCAAATTAACCCTAATATTTCTCTCTTTTCTTTTCTTCTTGCTGCAACGCCGCCGTCCCCTTATCTTCTTTTTCTCATTCTTATTTTTTTTTCTTCTCTCCACCTTTCTCTTCTCTATTGTTACATTCTATTACTCCGGTAACCCTGTAAACTGCGAAGACGACGGGAAGAAGCAAGTCGGATTTGGGGATTTTGGCGCCGCCTAACCAGCGCGGAGGCCGCCTAGTCATCCGACTAGATGAACTAGCGCCTTATGTGAGCGATTTGGAGAAAATCGCGGCAGAGCAAGGACGCCCAGCGCCTAGGGCAATTTTTAGAACACTGGGCACAACAGCAACAACAAAATTCAAGCGAGGCAGTCCGGACTTCGACCGAACCGAACATGATTTGATCTTGGGTTGGCTTTACAAACATATAATGGTTAAAATGGTTCACCCACGAACTAAAAAAAAAAACGACAAAAAGATTTTTATTTTTTTTATTTTTTCTTGTCTCCTTACTTGTGTAAAAAATATGTGCTTCATTTTGCTCCTAGCTTCTTCCCCAGTGTTCTCCATCATCCTTGAACTACACTGGTCTGATTCTCTTCAAGGGATACGTAGGCAGCCTTTTGGCACGACCAACCCATCATCCAGAAATGCCATCTCACCAACATTCTCCATCAAAGCATCCTCCGCAACATCAAAAATCCATCAAGTGGCCATGGTAAGTGAAGGTATGAACATCATCCATCAAAGCTCCTTTCAAATCACATCGCACACAAAAAAAATTTCTCCATCCTTGCAAAATCTCTCTCTCATGCAAATCTCTGCTTTTCAAATCACATCACACCACAAGAACAATTCCTCTTCACACACAAGCACGTATATCTGCAAAGCACACACATAACAGGTAAAGGAGTGAGTCTCTTGGCATCCGATACCACCACAACAAATACAATCGCAATTGTATTTCAGGGGTTCATCTCCAGGTGAGACATCAAAGGACTGCACCCGAAGAGTCAGCTTCCAGGCGAGGCATAAAAGACTGCACTACATACAGGGGGTTCGTCTCCAGGTGAGACATCAAAGGACTGTGCCCGAAGAGTCAGCTTCCAGGTGAGGCATAAAAGACTGCACTACACACAGGGGGTTCGTTTCCAGGTGAGACATCAAAAGGACTGCACCCGAAGAGTCAGCTTCCAGGCGAGGCATTGTTTCCATCCGAGGAGATACCCACTCGCTTTTTTTATTTGAGAGTCGCCACCATGTTTAACGGAACACGGACCGTGAGATTCTTGAGTTCGGGGGTTAAGTTATGGATTGGGAAGGTCAAGGAGTACCCAATCCACCCGATCTAGGATCGGTCTTGCTTACGAAATCATCATCATCATCATTAAAATTATGCATTCATGTACTAAAAGAAAGCAAACAAATAAATAATTTCTTATTTATTCGGGATGTCGGATCATATGCTTCGAGACCATCTCCATGAATTGGAGAGGCTCTAGGCTGATCCTTTTGATAGAATCACACTACTTCAAAGCAAAGAAGGAGATGAGAAAAGAAGAAAACGAAGGAATTACCTAAGCGTTTTTCGAAAATCCTATGGATGGCCTTGACAAAAGGCCTTGATGATCCAATGAACTTGACTTGAATGGTGTTATGAAGGTTTCAATTTCGTGGGTGAGGGATAGAGGCTGATTATGAGGACCTCTTTGATCAGATTTTTAGTGGTTTTTTGGTGAATGACCATTCTCTCCGTTTTCGGTTCAAGAACCTCTATATTTATAGGATTTCTTGACCTAGGGATTAAGCCAAGGGGGTAAGTTTGGATGGGAATCAAAGACTTGATTTCCAAGGAGGTACTTTTGGACTCTAGGATCACTCATCAGATTTTTCCCGGATTGCATGAGTGTTTGCCAAGAAACGGGGTTGAGATCAACAAGGAAACTGACCAAAACCCGACTGTCAAAGGGGATGTCTCGTACGAGACATCCAATATCTCGTACGAGACATCTTGTGTTTGAATCACAATTTCCCTTTCTGCAGCATTTTGAATGTTCATTTTGGCCCCTAACTAACAGAGTCAGTCAGAAACTTAACGAAACATGTCAAACTTAACGAGTTTCGACCCAAATCAAAGGCGAGACACAGAAGTAGTGTGATTATGAAAGAACGTTCAAAATGGGGTGTCTACAGGCATAAACGACTGCACTACACACAGGGGGTTCGTCTCCAGGTGAGACATCAAAGGACTTCACCCGAAGAGTCAGCTTCCAGGCGAGGCATAAAAGACTGCGCTACATACAGGGGGTTCGTCTCCAGGTGAGATATCAAAGGACTGCACCCGAAGAGTCAGCTTCCAGGCGAGGCATAAAAGACTACACTACATACAGGGGGTTCGTCTCCAGGTAAGACATCAAAGGACTGCACCCGAAGAGTCAGCTTCCAAGCGAAGCATAAAAGACCACACTACATACAGGGGGTTTGTCTCCAGGTGAGACATCAAAGGACTGCGCCCGAAGAGTCATCTTCCAGGCGAGGCATAAAAGACTGTATTACATACAAGGGGTTCGTCTCCAGGTAAGACATCAAAGGACTGCTCCCGAAGAGTCAGCTTTCAAGCGAGGCATCAAAGACTGCAAAAGTTCGTCAATCGGACTCTAAACTTTGGAACGGTGAGCCGTCTCATATCACCGACATTTTATCAAATATTTCATCCATGGTGAATCTCGGAGATCACCGTCCCCTCCATCAACAGCCATCCAAGTCGCCCACACAGGGGGCGCACATCTATCCCTTGTTATTTCAATCTCCCATTTTTATCGAGTCTTTATTTTCTCTTGTCGATGTCCTCGGCGGATGTCTTTCTTTCGTCGGCGAGTTTTGCTTCGCAATCCACGCCGCCGAGGGGCTCTGTAGACACCCCGCCTTGGACTTCTCACCCCGATTGCATACATAGTATTGTTATTTAACTTATTTTTGTTGATTTATGTTACTTCGGTTAAGTTCCTAACTGATTCCATTAGTTTTGGACTAAACCGCATAACAGATTTAACTTTAGAGTCTTTTCTGTCATTCTGTCCCTTTTAGACTCGGGCGCCTCCAGCATTCCCAGTGGGCCGCGCATGCGTCTCGCCCCATAGGCGGGACCTGCGCGCTTCCCATTATGGTAGTTACGGATTGCAGTCTTTTCCCTCCTTTTTCTTGATCACAAAAACTCCTTTTTACCTCCAAGTTCATCCCCCTAGGTTTGTAACTCCCAATCTCATATTCTTAGTCCTTTCCCTAAAACCAAATATTCTATCTTTATTTTATTTGATTTTTCTCTTTGTTATTTATTTTTATTCATTTTCTTATTGGTTGAAAAGCCATATTTTCCTCTCTTTTCCACCTATAAAAACCCTCTCATTTTACCTTAGGGGAGGACTCGACTTTGGGACCCCAATTTTTATTATCTACTAAAAACTCTACACAAATTCTCCCAACAAGAGTTTTAGCAACAAAACTCTACACAAATTTCTACACAACAATTTCTCTACAACAAACACCACTTTCTCACCAAGTTTGAGGTCCTCTTTCTTAAGGTACAACTTTACCTTTTTCTTCTCTTATTTTACATGTCTTAGTAATGTGTACAATCCCCATCAAATGGGACATGACTAAATGACCACTTTACTACATTAAAGTTGGTTAAGGTTATCTCCTTACATTTCAATCTATACTTCAAATTATTATTCATCTCTTATGTAATTGTTTAGTATAATTGTTACATGTAACTCTTAGCACAAATCAATATATAAAAGAATTCATCTCTTTTCTCTATTGCAATTCCCCTTTTCCCTTAGATGTAGTTGTTAGCACTATTAATAAATTGAATTACTTTTTACATTAGAACACCTTTAGTAGCAAGACCCGCGTAAGCGGGGCGGAGTGGGTGTTTAAGTACTTCCCACTCCGTCACCTAACCCCCGAACCCTTCTCTCCCGAATCTTTGGTTTCGTAACATAAATTAGGCTATCTTAAGGTTTTTCTTATGTTCCTTTAAAAACATATGTGGTGACTCTAAACACTTAAAACCAAAATAGACATCATAGGATAATTCACCGCCCTAGCCAAGCTGTGGTTCTCCCGGGATATCTACAGGTGCTCCTTGACCTTCCCAATCCATAACTTAACCCTCAAGATCTCACGGTCCGTGTTCCGTTAAACATGGTGGCGACTCACAACAATTCGAGCAACAATCAAGTCCTTACAAAAACCAACCCGAAACCCAAACGGCGAAAAGGACGCGCGCTCACACCTACATAACTTCGATCATGCCAATCATATCTTTTATGATTACTTGGTTAAGACTAACATTTGAATATGTCAAATATGATTATGTGGAAGATCATAATAATCTCAGGTCTTAGGACTCTAATGATATAACTATCATGAGATTTAATTATGACATGTGACCATGACATAGATCTCTTAAGTGGGTCAAGTCCAGTTCCTTGTTCACCAACAAGTACCCATAAGTTTAATTTGTATCACATACACATAATCATCACATGATCATCCAATTAAACTTATACTAGTTCTTCATAAGTACTAGGGACGGATATTATTCTAACAAAACATGTAACAACAAATAATGATCTAATAATATCTCTTTATATAATGAATAAAATGATAACATAATAACGTTCGAATAACGTGCCTAGTGCATATATAGCAACACGTATCCCCCTGAACCACGTGTTCCCACAACTGGACTCACAACATGTGCAGGGCAGTCTTCATTCACGCCACTCCTCAAGCGTTTTGCCACTGAATTCGCCGTCTTCAGCCTCCTCTGATAATCAATTGTATTGTTAGCGAAGTGAGGCTTCTCCCACTCTTCATAATTCCCACTTTTAAAGTTGGATATAGGTTAATCGATTTTGCGTTGTGAATGGTCGGCAAAGTTTAATGTTGTCAGCCATAGTGTTTTGGTCGGATCGATTTTGCTCCGATACCAAGTTAGAATTCACACAAAAGAATGGAGGATTTTCTCAGTTTATTCAAAATGAAAGATCCCATATTTATACAACTTACAATGCCGTGTTTTCCCTAATGTTATCCCTACAAAATAGGTAGAGATATACAAAAATATATACACAATACTTTTAGCTAACAATCTAAGGAAATGATAATCAAACCATCAAGGAAATATCCGAAATATCTCACATATCTCCGAAATATCTTAACATATCTGTTAGAAATATTACAATAATATTACAGAATAGAAACAAAAAATTATAAACAATCATTGAAATAGGCAGAATATAAATTGCAGAAAGTGAAAACACTTCTTTGGATATGTCTGAGTCGTGTGAAAACACACTCTCCTTAAGGCAAATTTGCCCAACTTCCAGCGAACTGAAAAGCACCCGGGCGCGAGAGAGAGCCTCTAATCTATACAATCTTAACCCATACAAATGGTTATTTGTATTTAAACTTGCTCAACCTTTTATTCAAAAAATGTGGGACAAGTTCGCTAGACTCTACCCACCAATGTTCTTGAAGCATTATTTCCCTCATATTCCCTTTTGGGACGCCTTTTAAACAAGGAGCCTTGGAAGTCTTTTCCCTTCCTTTTCCATGTGGGATATAAACTCACTTCCCAACTTACCCATTCATTTTGAGCTTCAATTTTCCTAACTTCCAACATTCAAATTGGATACACCAATTTAATATTAACATGTAGGAAATATTAAGTCCACTATAATTATGGCAATCGACAAACGATTTTTCTTAAGGAAACGCGCACAATTTTTTTCACACATTTTCCCAACAGTATCTAAATGAAGAACACAATTTTAGAAGCAAATGAACACCGATGACTAAAACTAGTATGCTAAAGATTCTATTGTGGTACCAAAGGTTCCAAGTTGGGGATGATAATAGATGGCATATACTTCCCAAAATTGATCTTTACATTTGACTATTCAAACTTGTCAAGGATATGAACTCTTGCTTCAAATGGTTTGTTTATGCACTTTTAATAAGCTCAAATTGTAGAAACGAGAAAAACTTTTTTGGGCACTGAGAATAGACAAATGAGAAGATCATTTTGGGACGGAGGGAGTATATACTACAACAACATAATTAAAGACAATGGAGAGCGTGAGGAAGAGATAGAGCAGGTCATCTAAAGATGGCTAAAAATGCTTCTTTGAAAACTCTATATATTTACTAATAGAATACTACAAGTTGTCACTACTCATTACAATTATTTTGAAACCCATCTTCTACCATATGACATTTTTAGCCTAAAAGATATTTCATTTCGGGAGAGGACAATGCTAGCTTTCACTTCCGTTTAGCTGGTATCAGCCCGTTGAGTATTAGGATAACTGAACACTAGAATTGTAGATGACTGGACAACTTGTACAAACATATGGTCTAAGCTTCTATCAGCTATAACCCTTTTCACTCCACAGATGAAGCATATTATGTTCAAGAGGACAAGTATGACTAATGGGATCATGAACATTTTGGCCCCGCCGAAATCAAAATTAGCGTCCCAAACCTACAGAGGAAAGCGTGCGCCTCCCAAGTCTAAATCACTTCAAGAAAAGGTCTTGTCAGAGATCTCCAGTGCAAATCAAGGCATAGCCCCTCTCCTCGGACACCCAGTTGGGCACACATTCTTCTGGTCCGCCCTTAAGGCATGTCAAAAATTGAAAGTAGGATAGAAACTCCCACTCAAAAGTAGGCTGTCCTCCCACGGATTCCGAACTCCCTAAGTTCTGTCACGGGTGCCATTACCCCCCCCCCCTCAAGGGTCAATCTCAACATTTCATCCCCAGCAGGAACATTTTCTGGTCGCGGTCAACTGTGCCCGCACCCCACAATTCAAAAAGTCAATTGTGACTCCAAGCGACACGAGACTCCAAAGCAATAACTCATCAACGAATTTCACTAACGGATTCGTCTACAAAGGTTCACTAACGGCCTCTCCAAAGGTTCACTAACGGCCTCATCATTTCACTAACGGATTTCACTAACGGATTTGTCCTCAAAGGTTCACTAACGGACCTCTCCAAAAGGTTCACTAACGGATTCGTCCTCAAAGGTTCACTAACGGCTCTCAAAGGTTCACTAACGGATTCGTCCTCAAAGGTTCACTAACGGCCTCATCAACGGATTTCACTAACGGATTCGTCCTCAAAGGTTCACTAACGGCCTCTCCAAAGGTTCACTAACGGCCTCATCAACGGATTTCACTAACGGATTCGTCCTCAAAGGTTCACTAACGGCCTCTCCAAAGGTTCACTAACGGCCTCATCAACGGATTTCACTAACGGATTCGTCCTCAAAGGTTCACTAACGGCCTCATCAACGGATTTCACTAATGGATTCGTCTTCAAAGGTTCACTAACGGCCCCTTCAAAGGTTCACTAAACGGCCTCTCCGAAGGTTCACTAACGGCCTCATCAACGGGTTTCACTAACGGCCTCCTCAACAAAGGTTCACTAACGGCCTCATTCAAGGGTTCACCAACGGCCTCCTCAAAGGTTCACTAACGGCCTCATTCAAAACATTCAGCAGGCAGGTTCACCTAACGGATCATGTCACCCCCTCTATCAACAAAAGCCGCTCACACAGGGAGCGCACCACTATCTCTCGCAATTTCAAATTCCTGCTTTCATCGAGTCTTTGCTTTTTCTTGGTGATGTCCTCGGCGGGTGTTTTTAACTTTCGTCGACGCATTTTGCTTTGCAATCCATGTCGCCGAGGGGCTCTGTAGACACCCCGCCTTGGACCGCTCACCCCGATTGCACATTTGATCTTGTGTTTCTCCCCATTTTAAATGTTTCTCGTTAGTTTCTGTCACTTCCGTTAAGTTCCTGACTGACTTCGTTAAGTCCAGGGACTAAACTGAATAACAGGGCTGACTTTCTAGTCCATTCTGTCAAAATTGCCTTCTCTGAGTCGCGCGCCTCCGACAGGAGGACCCAGGCGCGCGCGCCTCCCGCCCCCAAAGCAGGAAGCGCGCGCCTCTGGGCGTCAGTTACAGATTTCTGGCCAGGATTCTCTCCCTTGCTTAATTTACAGGTTTTTGCCCGGGAATGATTTCTTGGTGACTGAGTTTTGGCACCAAAAACACCCCTCTTTCACCTATAAAAAGCTCCCTTTACCTCCATTTTCAAGGATCGGAAATTGAACTTACAAAAACTATACCAAAACCACTTTCTAAAGGTTCTCCAAGGATCTCATCAAGCAATATTTGAAGGTCTTCAAATTGTAGGTAAAAGTCCATCTTTTCCTTTCTTTTCTACTTCATCTCCTCTCTCTCTTTTACTCTAATCAAATGTGCAATCACCCAAATCATTTCGGGACATGACTCTAATGATCACCTCATCTCATTGAGGTTGGTTAAGGAGTTATCTCCTACATTCCAAACTCTATTTTAAAACCCCCTTTTATGACTTAAAGAAGAAGAAGAAGAACATTTTCATTCATGTAGATTTTGATCAAGCAAGACCAACTTTCGTTGGGCGAGATGGGTGTTTCGGTACTTCCCATCTCGTAATCTAACCCCCAAACCTCAAAACAAAGAATCTTTGTTTCCGTAATCAAATCTAGGCTATTATCAATAGGTTTTTCTTATGTTCCTCAAAACATAGGTGGCGACTCTAAAACAAGTTAGACATCCTAGGATAACTCACGCGCTCATAGCCAAGCCGTGGTTCCCCGGGGTATCTACAACTTCACACAATGCGCACTTGACCTTGCACGTTCCAAATACCCTTTAAACCCGGGATGGATGCCAGATGCAGCTCGATTGGCGCTCTTGTTCCCTTCGAGCGCGTACGGGTCCATTCCACCTCCCCTTCCGAGCCGAGTCAACCACACATGTCCGTGACACACAAATACCATGACTTCGGTTGGTTTTTGGTCTAATTCACGTTGCCATTGTCTTTAGGCATGCGTCTAAAGTCAATTGTGGCCAAGTTAATGCCCGGGTTACGACTCTGTGATGTAATGCAAGCGTGGCCTAACCCGCCTTTAACCCGTGTGTTAATGACGACCACAATTAACAAAGGTCATGTGCTAAAGATAGGGTAACACCGTGTCGTTAAGCCCTAATGAACGAGTCATGCTAATCATCCTTAAGCTCGTGGTCAAGGATTGAGACGCCTCATTCAAAATGGGGTCATGTCGGAATATCGGTGCAGCCTTCGGAACAGTCTCGATCCCGACTGGGGCTTAATCATGATTAGGATGACCCGCACATCGGGAACCTTGCGACGCACTAGACCTTAGGATCATCTCTTTCGGTCGGTGGAAGCCGCTTGCCCTATAGGACCCTCGCCCGGGATAGTCCGTCCTTGGGAGTGTGCAATACAGGTGAAAAACGAAGGGTCTATAGACGTAGTGATGGCCTCCACTGATCCAGGACTTAGAATAGTTGCGAAAAAGAAGAGAAATCTTTTCCAACCAATTAGGAATAAAGCGTGTTTTAAGTAAACATGAATGAAATAATCAATAATTAGGTTGGCATGTTGCATGAGCCCTAAACCTTTGCCCAAGATGAAACCCGAGCCTAAACCGAACCCTCCTCTCCCTCGTAGCTCGTAAGAAGTGGGTCAGAGTTCCGGGTCAACGTCTGTTCAGTGCCGAGTCCGACAGTTCATCAGCGGTTTCACTTAGGCTACTCCGAATGACTAGTCCGGCAGGGAGTAGTAGTGGGGGTGACAATGCGGTTGATCCGAATGGGCTTACTAAGGAAGAGTTGGTACAAGCTTTGGAGGCCGCCAGGGCCCGGGAAGAAATCACTAGGAAACAGCAAGGGGATACACAGAGACGGGTTGTAAAGGCCATGAGACAGAGGGGAGTGGCCGTGATATTTGAAAATGATGGGGGATTCGTTGAAATCACGGACGAAGATGAAATTGAGAACATACCACCTCGCGGTTACAACAGGGTTCCCCCACCTCAAATCTACCCCAATGTGGCGACCTCACATCCCGCATATCAAACCGCCACTCAATCAAATGTGCCAGCCACCCAAGCTCCCTTCACCTTTCCAGGAGGCTCATCCTCATATCCTCCCGGGTTCAACTCATATGGCCCGTTCCCGATGGGTCAAGCCCTTTCAGCCCCGGCCACTGCCGGATTACCACCACCGACCCTGCCGACTGCATCACAAGGGGCGGCATTCCCATTTCACTACCTGGCATCCCAAACCTCTGAGGCGCCCCCGCCATATATCCCGGCGAATGACCAAGGATACGGGTACGTTTACACCCATGCGCCACCTCAAAGTCTTCCTCAGAATATACCATCCACCACTGTGCCTCCAACGGTGATGCCGGTAACAACCCGGACCATGGGATCCATCAATTCTAGCCCACAAGTGAACCCTCAAATGGGGTGTGTTGGGTATGTTTATTATAAACCACTCCTATTACCTTAATTTGATTGATCCCATAACCTAATTTTACTCTTTGTGGACTTTAGGATATATTGTAAGAAGTACGTGTACTTCATTTAGAATAAGTCCACTTTATAGTTGAATAGGCTTAGCAGATTAGGACTCAATTTTTTCTAAGTCTGGAAAAATGAGGTAGGTCCATTGCCTACCGCATGTAACCTACCGCATGACCAAGGTGCCGCATTCTCTATGCTTGCCGCAGATAACCTTGCCGCATGGTTTCATTCTACCGCGTGAATCTCTACCTCATGGAACCTTGGTTGAAGAAACTCAAGTTTGTTCAAACTTAACCATGGTCACACGTGTGTCCTTACCTTGGTTAGTTTAGAACGTTTCAAATTCAAATTTCAAATTTGAATACAACTGTCATCATAGTACAGTTGGACCACCATGACTCTGCAACAAAAGGACAACTCAGAATGAGCTCCAATTAGAAATCAACAGCTCATTGTCCTCCAAACTTGCCCTCCAAGAATTCAAACGGCTAGTTTTTCCTTCAAGGCTATAAATAGTCCTTGTGTTCTTCATTGAACTAAAGCTGAGATTCTAAGAGAGAAATTGCTATTGAAATTCTTGGTGATTGAAGATCATACTCAAGATTTCCAGAATCCTTTGAATCTTCAAGCACTCAACCTTCAAGTCTTCAACAAATCTCCAGCAACCTTCAAGATCAAATCTCAAGCCTCTCAACACAAGATTCATTAGGCTCTAAAATCATATAGATTTCAAAGAGCTCTTGATTCTTACACACACACTCACCCCGATTGATCAATCACATAGATTGAATCATTAGGGATACACTGGTCTAAGTCTAGGATTGTTCTTCATAGAAAATAGGAGTTAATTCAGTTCTTCATCTTTGTAATCTGTACTCAAGAGAATTAATACATCCTCCATTCAAAATCCAAGACTGACCATCTTGGTAAAGGACGTAGATCTTTTAACAGATCGAACCTTTCCAAATCACTGTGTCATTTACTTACTGCACTTTACCTTTCTGCAAATTTACTTATTGTTTATCTTGTTCATATTGTTCTTCACTTGTTCATATTAATCTTGTTTGTCTTTTAGTGTTTGATCTTTCAGATTTAAGAACAAGTGTGAATTGTGTTTGTTTGTCTACCTCATTGCCTAAGTTAAAATCTGACCAACTTATCATTTACCAAAAATCTCTAAGACACAAATTTTCAATCTTTCAACCTACCTCACCTTAACCTACCGCACTACCTACCGTATATACACCTACCGCATATCTGCCTACCGCAAAATCAAACCTACCGCATTGAACTTATCAAAACCAACTCTTATCTTGTTTCAACGAAAACTTCCGCTGTGCATTTTACACTTGACCGTGTGGTTTTTATCTACCGCAAGATTCAAGTGTAAGCATAAAGGTTGAATTTTGAAAAAGGGTTGAAATTATAAATAGGCTATTCACCCCCCCCCCCTCTAGCCTCTTTTCATACCCTTGTTGTGTCTCTGGGACCAACAGGGTGGCTGATCGAGAAGTTGAAACAGATGGAGGAAAAGTTCGAGACTTTGAATGAAAAGAAAACCTCATCGGGAATTACTGATCCCGACAAGATTGTGCCTCTTCCGCATAAGTTCAAAATGCCAAAAATAGACAAGTTTGATGGGACTGCTTGCCCACAAACCCACCTCAACGCCTACATTTTAGCAATGAGGGCAAAAGGTTGCACTGTACAGCAAATGGGTGATCACTTCCAATTATCCCTAAGAGGAAACGCTCTTTAGTGGTTTTTCAACCTCAAGGACGAATCGCGAGTAAGTTGGGATCGCATTCAGGAAGCATTCCTCACCAAGTACCGATCCAACCTGGAATGGGAAACCAACCGCACCGACTTGCAAAGCACTTTGCAAAAGGGCGACGAGCCGATCGGTGAGTTCTACAAGCGTTGGAACTGTAAACTTGGGGAAATCTCTAACCCGCCCACCGAGGATGAACAATTGGACATCTTCCAATCATGCTTAAAACCACAGCTGCGTGCTCTGATCAGCCATCACTTTTATCCCAATCTTCGGGCCATGGTAACCGCAGGGTCAAAGTTTGAGAAGGCTCTCAGTGAGCAATCCTCCACCCAGAGCAATAGCAATTCTTACCGGTACCGACCTCCCACCACGGGTAAAGGGAAAGAAGTCTCGGGGGTCATCAACAACATCCAAGGGGAAGGTCCAAAGCAGGTCTCACCAAAGCCGGGTAACTCTGAAAAACGCCCCTATGTGAGGTTTGAGGATTTTGGAATGCCCACTAGCAAAGTCTTTGAGGGATTAGTAAAGCAAGGCCTCACGAGACATTTGATCAACTTTCAGCCCAAAAATCCGGAAAGGTTCACAGATGAGAACAAATGGTGTGCTTTCCACAACTACCATGGGCATAACACCGATGATTGCTCCATAGTGAAACGCATTATCTTGGACTTGATTGCTAAAGGGAAACTCGAACACCCCAAGGGGCCAAACTTGGTCAATAACCCGTTCCCGAACAACGAAAGGGTCAACATGATCGAATTTGGGCAAAGCAGAGTGAACGTGATCAAATTCGGGGAGCCAACAACGATAACTCTTTGGGAAATCAACACCCCTCTGATTGAAGTTTGGGAAAGATGGAAAGACATTTTGTGGGACTGCGTGCAAAAGGGAAAAATGGAATGTCCTCCTGACAACATGATGACTAGCGTGATGAGCGCAAAGGTTCCTTGCCAAGAGAGTGAATTAAAAGTGATTAAGCTCACTAAACACAAATTGACCTACGAGGATTGTGCGGAAGAAATGGAAGGAAGCGTTGACCACGACCCGAACAGATGTTGCATTCTCCACGATGAGCACTATCATGTTATGGAAGTTGGTGACTCGTCAAGCGGTGAAAGAGTAATAAGAAGGGTGTGTTGTCATCACGGAACCGAGGGTATGGAGGCTGCAAGAACCCCAGGGGACCATGACCACGGAAGGCACCTTGCCCAGATGAGAGAGGCGGTCCATTCCCTATCCCGTGAAGTGCTCCGAGCTTTGTGTGAAAGTGAGGATGAAGTGTCTTCCCCCGTACTCTCTTTAAACCCGTCTGCGGGAGGAGGAGAAAATTTCCCTACCTTAGATGGCTTCCTATCACTACCACCACTCTCGCCCTCACCTCTCCTGGATCATTATTGCTGTATGTTGACACTGGAAAAGCTCCGCAAAACTGTAGGGATGGGGAAAGAACAAGGCGACTACCCGGTTTCATTTGAAAAACTCCGTGAGTCTGTCCGCACCACGCAAGGAATGGTTACGGTGAATGAGCTAAGGAAAGAGGCGTGGCCTAACTCAACCAAGAACCCACCCATGCCCGTGGAAGAGTCAGCAAAGGATTGTGACTCCCCAGAAGTAAACATCCCAACTCGTTCCGAACAGGTACACACCGAGAATCCCAAAAAACCACCACCACCGGAACACCGCTCGCCACCACCGTTTGTTAAGGAAACAAACACCCCGGATCTCGAAAGAGAGGATCCTGTTCTCACCCAACTTAAAAATACGCAGGCCAATATCTCCCTGTGGTCCCTTCTCACTTCATCATACCCACACAAGCTCAAGTTAGAAGAACATTTGGCCCGGACCATGGTCCCCACCACGGCTACCCCCGAAGAAGCCGTACAGATGATTGGAAGCATTAAATATGGGAATATAGTCACGTTCACTGACTTGGACTTGCCCAAGTCTGGGGCTAACCACAACGAGGCCTTGTACATCACAGTGCAGTTGGATGAGCGCCGTCTCCCCACGAGTGTTGGTTGATAATGGCTCAGCTATTCCTTCCGGCTAAAATGATGGATTAACTCGGCCTCAAGACGACGGATTTGAGGCCCTCCTTGGTAACTGTCAAAGCTTACGACTCCACAGCCCGTTCGGTCCTTGGGGTGGCGACTTTGAATTTATGGTTTGGAGAACAGAAAATGCCGACCGATTTCCAAGTGCTTGACATCCCCATTTCCTTCACCACCTTGCTAGGACGCCCGTGGCTCTACAAAGTCAATGGGGTCGCTTCCACCCTACACCAATGTGTAAAATTTGTACAAGGAGGGAATTTGACTGTAATCTACGGGGATAACGTCACTACAGAAGGGACCAACACTAATGGGATTCCCGTATTGGAAATCCAACATGAATAAAGTGGTATAGTCTTGACCGGCTTCACAGGGATACCATCCGAGACCCACGTCCATTGCGTGGACCTCACACTCACCAAGGACAATATCCCTCCCGCCATGAAAATGATGCGCCTAATGCACTATCTCCCCGGGCTTGGTCTAGGAAGGAGACTCCAAGGACCCACAGGGTTATTGAAATCAAGGGGCAAAAGACGCTCCACGGTTTGGGGTACGAGCCGAAACCCGAGGATCTTGCGATGGACAAGAAGATGGCCCGAGAGAAAAGCCGAGCCAGGGGCCAAGGGATTCCTTACAAAACTCCCAACCTCCGTCCCTACGCTTTTGACATAAGCCACTACTTCATTAAGGGGGAACGCAAACCGGGACCTCGGAGAAAAAGGAGGCAATGGTAACCAACTGGGACCGATTGCAAGAAGACCTCAAAAGGTTCCGAGGAAAGGCCGCCAACCCTATCAGGAGGGCATTCCTTGACACGCCTGGAGCACCCACAGGGCACGAGTATATTTCCAAAGGAGTACCCGAGATGATAAAACGGTTTGAGGTTATGTTTGTGGAAGGAGGCGATCGAGAGGAAGAACCCATTTGGGGCCGGTATAACAAATATGAGATCGAAAAGATGCCTACAGGGAAGGCAAAGGAAGAGGTCGAAGAGAACGAGTGGGATGGGACGGTGATGCAAGGATTGTTTGAGGAAGACATGGTTCTACCCAGCCTAGTTGATCGCGGAAAAGGAATGGTCGCTGCAATAGGAGACGGGTCAATGGGAAGCTTCGACCCTCGCACCCTGGTTATACCCACTAACATGCCCCTAAAGAATTGGGCAACTCTTTCCGGACCGGCAGCTAGCAATGAGGAAATGACCACAATGCTTGGACTGGTCCCCCGTCCCTTTGAGTCTAGTGTTATAGGGTCCAATGTAATTGAGTCTCCCCAGTCCCTCCTCTTTGAATTTGAGTCACTCTCGTCCGAGGGCCTCACGCCCGAAGACTATGAACTCGTAGCCAATGTTGTATTTCCGTTTGCATTGAATGAAATGATGGACCTTTCTGAGTATCCCCTCATTGCCAACTTATTAGATGATAAATTAACTAATAACTTGAAAACGGTTAATAATGAATCAACTAATAATGCAGACACACTAAACGAACAATACATTGAAAAACTCACAAAGCAGGTCGCCGATCAAGAGGAAAACCGTGCCCAAGCTACCGAAGAGGTTTTGACCAAAGTGAATTTGGGTACCGAGGAAGAACCAAAAGAGACACAAGTAGGTGGCTACTTCGAAGGGGATGAAAGGGAAACCTTGATTGAATTACTCCGAGAGTATGTGTTCGCCTGGTCTTACAAATACATGCCGGGGTTGGATGCCTCGATCGTGGAGCATAAGATCCCCTTGGATCCGGAAGTAAAACCAGTCAAGCAAAAGCTCCGACGAATCAAACCCGAGTGGTCCCTACAAGTAAAGGAGGAGATATAAAAGTTACTTAGAGTTGGCTTCATACGGGTTATAGAATACCCCTCATGGCTCTCCAACATAGTCACCGTCACAAAACCAACGGGAAGGTTCGATGCTGTGTCGATTTCAGAGACCTCAACAAGGCAAGTCCCAAGGACGATTTTCCCCTCCTGAACATTGATATGTTGGTGGATACGACCTCTAGTTTCGAGGTAAAATCATTTGTGGATGGTTTCACCGGATACAACCAGATTAAAATGGCCGAGGAAGATCAAGAAAAGACTGCCTTCACCACCCTATGGGGAACTTTCTGTTATACGGTGATGCCTTTTGGACTAAGAAATGTCGGGGCTACTTACCAAAGAGCAGCAAAAGCACTGTTCCATGACATGATTCACAAAGAAATAGAGGTGTACATTGACGATATGATCATACACTCTAAAGAAACTGACGGCCAGCACTTGATTGACCTGAGGAAGTTCTTCGACCGATTGATAAAACACTCCATGAGGCTTAATCCGGCAAAATGCACCTTCGGAGTCTCCCAAGGAAAGGTTTTAGGGTACGTAGTTACTGAACGGGGCATCGAGATCGATCCGCAAAAGGTCAAAACAATCGTGGAAATGAGACCTCCCCGCACCCAGACGGAAGTGAAGGTGTTCATGGGGCGACTGCAATACATCAGCCGCTTCATCAATCAGCTCACTCCCACCTGTGAACCCATCTTCAAATTATTAAAGAAAAATGCCGAGGTTGAATGGAATGAGGAATGTCAAAAGGATTTCGACAAGATCAAAGCCTATCTTGTTCATCCACCGATCCTCCGCCCACCGCACAAGGAAAAGCCACTTTTGCTTTACTTAACGGTAACAGATACTTCGATAGCAGCTATGTTGGCCTAAGAGAAGAAAGAATCCAAGGTGGAAAATGCCATTTACTTTGTGAGCCGGAAGCTACAGGGAAGTGAGCTCAACTACTCCGCAATAGAAAAGACTTGCGCCGGACTGGTATGGGTTGTGAGAAAGTTGAAACACTACATGCACGCCCACCCGATACAGTTGATCTCAAAGATTGACCCCATCAAATGCTTGTTGGAAAAGCCGTCCTTATCAATGAGGCTTGCCAAATGGTCTTTCTTTCTAGCCGAATACGACATCAGTTACGTGTCGAGAAAGGCAGTCAAGGGAAGGGTTATGGCCGAACACTTAGCGGATTTCCCCAGTAACGAAGAGGGAGAGCCTGAACCGAAGTTCCCGGATGAAGGGATTTTCACCCTTGAGGGGGAGGACAAATGGCAATTGTTCTTTGATGGAGCCGCAAACAAAAGAGGGAACGGCATCGGTATGCTTCTGGTTGACCCCAAGGACGAGCATACGCCCATCGCCATTATATTGAATTTTGAGGTGACCAACAATGCAGCCGAGTATGAGGCATGCACAGCGGGCCTGGAAGCTGCTTTGGAAAGGAATGTGAAAGAATTGGAGGTGTACGGGGACTCAGCCTTGATCATCAACCAAGTTTCGAACAAATGGAAAACGTTGGATCCGGGGCTGTAAAAGTACCACGCCCACATGGAAGAACTCATGGCATAGTTCAAAAGGGTTAACTTCCATTACTTGCCAAGGGACAGGAATCGCTTCGCCGATGCTTTAGCCACCTTAGTCTCGTTGGTAGAAATTCCAGAAGGAAAGTCGATAAAGCCTTTCAGAGTTGGGAGAAATGAGAACCCGGCGTGTTGCTGTGAAATTGAAAAGGGCTCGGAGGAAGTAAATGAGCCGTGGTATACCCAGATCTACCAGTTCCTCAGAGAAGGGGAGGCCTCCCTCCTAAACGAGAAAGGGGAATACAAAGATGGGATCAAAGCCAAGAGCGTGGCGGCCCTCAAACGACTCGCTTCTCAACGTTATTCTAGGAGACATTCTGTATAAGAAACGCCATCAAGGCTTCTCTTGAGATGCATAAGCACAGAAAGAGCAAAGGAGCTCATGCGGGAGGTCCACACATGAATGCCAGGGCATTAATGCAAGTCATCCTGCGGATGGGATACTTTTGGATCTCGATGGAAACCGATTGTATACAATTCGTGAAGAGGTGTGACAAGTGCCAGCGGTTCTCCAACCTTAATCACCTGCCACCCCACCATTTGTATTGCATGAAGACCCCTTGGCCTTTATCTACTTGGGGCATTGACATCATTGGAAAAATCATTCCCCCAGGAAGCAATGGCCATGAATTCGTCTTGGTGGCTGTGGATTACTTCACAAAGTGGGTTGAAGCAAAGTCCTACAAAGTCCTTACCTACAAGGGGGTGGCACGATTCATCAAGGAAAACATCATCTGCCGGTATGGGGTCCTAAATGAAATCATCACGGATAACGGCTCACACTTCGAAGGAGAGTGCGACCAACTGTTGCAAGAATTCCGGGTCACTCGCCACAAGTCTTCCCCATATAGGCCTCAAACTAATGGAGCGGTAGAAGCCGCCAACAAAACACTCGAAAGGATCATTAAGAAGATGGTAACACGAGGAAGGGATTGGCCCGATAAGCTATACCTAGCGTTGTGGGAATACCGAACCTCGGTCAGAACCACCACAGGGAAACCCCATTTGCTCTGACTTATGGGATGGAAGCCATGCTCCTGGCTGAACTAGAAATTCCGTCATTAAGGATTCTGTTGGAAAATCAAATCCACGAAGTGGACTGGCTTCGGAGCCGACATGATGAGTTAGCCCTCTTGGATGAACGCCGCTTAAGAGCAATGGAAGACATCCGTGCCTACCAAGGGAGGATGGCACGAGCCTTCAAGAAAAGAGTGAAGCCTCGAGAGATTTGGGTCGGGGATTTGGTGCTCAAGGAAAAACCCCCAGGGAGGTCTAACCCTGATGGAAAATGGGAACCTGTATGGATTGGCCCTTTTGTGGTACAAGAGATATTCTCAGGAGGTGCAATGAGACTTGCAGATTTGGATGGGAATCCCTTTGTACACCCGGTCAATGGTGATAAGATTCGCCGATATTATGTTTAAAAAAAAAAAGAGCTACCTAGATTGAAAACCCATTGGGACAGTCTAGAGAAAAAGCAAGGTTCGCATCAAAATTTGTTGGAAAAGAACTACGATGACCTGAGCCCCTTAGCCTTACTTGTAAAAGGGGAACGTAGGCAACCAACTATTGGTCCGGTCTAAAAAATAAATAAAATTCAAATTTTGTTTCTCCAAAGGAATTCATTCGATAACCACTTTCATTACAGTTAAAACACTTCTTTGATGAGTTCAAGCAGGGTCTACTTTTGACCTCGGGCAACAAGCTAAAAGACTAATAAAACACTTAAGAAAACTAATGTGTCTGCAATGACAGTGAGTGGATACTTAGGACTGTAAGGCCATCAATGACCTTCACCCCTCCATTTCTTCTTCTGACTCCTCCGAGTATTTTTCCTCTTCACGTCGAAAAGCTCAATCTCGCTCCTCCCTAAGTTGGGAGCCCGTCCGGCATCTTCAATTAGGCTGGCCGCTTTTAGAGCTATGTCAACCGCCACGCGGTCCCGAAAGTCATCGAGTCGTGCCTCGATTGTAGGTATCACCGCCTTCCTCCTCTTAGCGAGAGCTTGATAGTCTTCAATAGCGTCTCCAGTAAAGTTATGACCACTCGTCACGGCCTCGGCCTCCCTCAAAACCCTACTAGGGACATAGTCTCCTCCAAGGATGTCCCCACGCCTCTCCTCAATGAGCCTTTGAGTCTGCCCCATGGTCTGTTCGTACCAATCCAAGTAAACAGTAGTCAGAATCGTGCTAGCTGCACCCCTGAGGAGTGCCCGAACTGGAAAAAAGGAATGGGCCCATAACTGGGAAAAGAGGAAAGTGGTAGAAGAGTCCTACATGGATAAAGGCGAAAGCCTCAAATGCTCCGGATTGACATCCGACCACTCCAACACAGGAGTCTGTAGCAAGCCAAACTACCGGCGGGCCAAGGAAGGGACGTAAAAGGACGATCCTAAAAGGCCCGGCACCCGAACAAAGGGGGAACCATACTGATACTCCCGTACTGAGTTGATGTGCCAATGTGGCACCAACCAACTGATTTCTTCAGTCTTGATACAAGCCATATGAGCCTCCCAATCGCCCTGAGCTAAATCCAGAATGAGCCCTCTCAAAGAATACGACCATGGTTTGTGAGAAAGAGGAGCATCGGGGACAGTCATTAACCTCTCCCTCAGCCATAAAGTAAGCAAAGCAGGGCTACCGCTGCGCATGAAACTGTCTCCCAAAGCTAAACGGTCCATACCATGGAGAGTCTCGCCTAAGACCAAAGGAACGATGTCTTTGCCCGCCAAACACTCCTCGAGCACACTCAACAAAACCCGGTGGCAAGTACCCTTGGAACCCACCATATAGAAGAAAGCAAGGATGCATAGCCCGAAGGTATTCCAAGAAGCCTCATCGGAACGCTCCATGAACTTCTCGGGAAGGTCGGAGATATCAATGAAAGTCGGATTAATGACCATACATTGGGCCTCTTCCAAAAGAATGTCGAGGAGAGAGACCAATCTCTCAACACAAGTGGTATCATCAACCGAGGGAAGAGCGACGACCTCCGTGTCTATGCCACCCACTAGAGCTCTGAAATCTTCGTAAGTCGGAGTAATCTCATTGTAAGAAAAACAGTACACGTGCCTCCTCACGTCCCAGAAAGATACGGCGGCCCTCAGAAGCTCGAGATCTGGGATGAACTCTTTGAGAGACCAGAGAGACTGGAGACCAAATTTGGACTTGAATATGTCCTTGTGACTCCCCATTTGATGCCTCATCCAAAGCCTAAGGTTGCCTTCAAAACATTCTTGGTCAATTTTGGACAATTTTGGGGGCTTTTCCATGAGAAAAGGCTCCATGGAAGGGAAATGTCAAAATGGAAGGTGAAAGACCGCTGTTGGACTCCAGACTGTGATGCTGAAGAAGATGACCAGGCCTGTAACAAAATTTATTGGAAAAGCAACATCACTCCTCTAGCCGTACGGCTACTTTGTCCCTGACAAAAATTAATGGTTTCTTGATTAAATGGCTTTGTGACATCACCCATTTAAATCAATCCCAAAAATGCACCAGAATTTCCCTCCCTTTTGGGGCTCATGCAATTTGCTTTGAACCTAGAAAATTAATTAGGTTCCCGAATTAGAAGAAAAATTGGTCGTTCCTGACGTAAGCCCAGTTAAAAATTTGAGGAAATTGGCCGTCCCTGACGTAAGCCCAGTTAAAAATTTGAGAAAATTGGCCGTCCCTGACGTAAGCCCAGTTAAAAATTTGTTGAGAAAATTGGCCGTCCCTGACGTAAGCCCAGTTAAAAATTATTTGGTATAGGTTGACCATAAGAGAGTCAAGCCCCGACTTTGACTCACTGAGAGTCAAATTGAAAGTCCAAGAAAATTGGCCGTCCCTGACGTAAGCCCAGCAAAGATAAGAATTAGGTCCCCCGAGCGACCGTTGTGAGATAAGTATTAGGTCCCCCGAGTGACCATTGTGAGATGAAAATTAGGTCCCCCGAGCGACTATCTTGAGATAAGAGTTAGGTCCCCCGAGCGACGAGTTAGGTCCCCCGAGCGACCATTTTGAAATTAGAGTTAAGTCCCCCCCGAGTGGCCCCATGTGAACCAAAATCTAGGTCACCCGAATGACCCATCTCGGGAAAAGATTTAGGAAAGAAATTCTTAGGCGGTCCTTGACGTAAGCCCATGTTGACCCGATTGACCAAAGAGTGTCAAACCCCAACTCTGACCAAATGAGAGTCAAACCCTGATTTTGACCCATTGAGAGTCAAATTGAATGCGAAAGGCGGTCCTTGACGTAAGCCCATATTGACCCGATTGACCAGTCTTGTAGTCAACCCTCTCCCATAGAGCCGGGTTGACCGAACCCCTTACCTCTGACCGAATGAGCGCCATGCCCGAGTCCTTTCCTTGCCTCTCCGAATGAGTGTCATGCCCGAGTCCTTGCCTCTGACCGAATGAGTGTCATGCCCGAGTCCTTGCCTCTGACCGAATGAGTGTCATGCCCGAATCCCTTGCCTCTGACCGAATGAGTGTATGCCCGAATCCCTTGCCTCTGACCGAATGAGTGTCACGCCCGAATCCTTGCCTCTGACCGAATGAATGTCATGCCCGAGTCCTTGCCTCTGACCGAATGAGTGTCATGCCCTGAGTCCTTGCCTCTAACCGAATGAGTGTCACGCCTGAGTCCTTGCCTCTGACCAAATGAGTGCCATGCCCGAGTCCTTGCCTCTGACTGAATGAGTGTCATGCCTGAGTCCTTGCCTCTGACTGAATGAGTGTCATGCCTGAATCCTTGCCTCTGACCGATGAGTGTCATGCCCGAATCCCTTGCCTCTGACCGGATGAGTGTCATGCCCGAATCCCTTGCCTCTGACCGGATGTGTATCATGCCCGAGTCCTTGCCTCTGACCGAATGAGCGTCATGCCTGAGTCCTTGCCTCTGACCGAATGAGCGTCATGCCCGAATCTTTTCCCCTGGCCAGATAAGAGTCATGCCCGAGTTCCCCACCCGACCTCGACGGTCGTCTATAGGTTTGAGTAGCCTTAAAATCTCTCACCCCCCTTCCGAACTACGTTAGGCTTGATTCCCCGCAAACGGGATACGTAGGAATCCTATACCTCTAGGTCCAGCCATTAGAATCAAATCGGCCTTTGCCGTCCTCCCATCAGATTGGGATGTGTTTATCGACAACCTCGCTTTCTTCAAAAGCGACGTTGCCGAGGGGCTCTGTAAGTACCCCAATATGAATTTGACCAACTTAGAGGAATTCGAGGCACCATTCAGGGATAAACTGGTAGGCCAAGACCTCACTAAGACAAAATATGGACACAGGGACTATTCTGGAATTAAAAGATTGAAAAATCCAAAAGGTCGCCAACATGAGCCGTACGGCTACTTTGGGCACCATCAGCCCCTATAAATTGAACTCCTTGCTGATCATTCCAGGGGGGAGAAATGATTATTGTTAGTGTTACTCTGTTAAAATTACTCCAGAAAAGTGGTTAGAGTGAAAAGAGAGAGGAAGATTGGCCTAACCAAACATAGGTAAAGCCACCTTCTCCCCCATGAATGATTCAAGGTGCCCTTCATACTTTGTGTGAAAGTGGTTCTAACCTAAAGATGATCATGGTTTGTTGATATTTAATGTTTGCTAATCTACTTTAATGGAAAAGGAACATGTTTTGGTTGATTATGTTGTTCATTGGAAGCAAGGATGATCATTTGGATGATAAAGTTTCAATCTTTATCATCCAAAAATTGATCTAGCTTCAAACCCCTTTTGTGGTCACAAAGATCAAGTCTTTATGACAAATAATGTTGCCCCAAGGTTGCCTTTGGCTTAAGGATCCACTCTTGTGGTGAAATCTCAAATCTTTATGTTAATTTTGTTTTGATTTGGCCATGATAATCATGTGGGATGGTAAAACCTTAGAGTTTATCACTTCCCCCTTTGATTTAGCCTTGAAATCCCATTTTGGGTCATAAATATTGAATCTTTATGCAATAATTTGGTCCCTAAAAGGTTAATAATGTGTAAAAATGCCATCTTGATGATAAAGTTTCCATCTTTGATCATCAAATGGTCATTTTGGTTCAAAAGCCATGTTCATCAACTTTTCATAAAATTCTCCAATGATTGCGTTTGATCACACCCAAGTCTTTGTTCTTGGGGGCTCTTTTGATGATCTAAGTGCAAAGGAATGATCTTTGCTAAGTTTTGTTGTTAATCATAAACTGGAAATCAGAACAGTTTAGTCCAGTTTCAGCAGAAGGCTCTGTTTCCCTGGAACTGGACTGTTTTTGGACAAACTGTAAAAATTCCAGGAAGAGCATACTCTAGCCGTACGGCTACTCTGGGCTCAGAGGGAAAAATGTTCATTTTTTCCTCTGATTCCTATTTTCTTAATAAAAGACCCTTTTCGGTTAAATTTTTGAATAAAAGTTAAAACAGACTCTTTTCCGTTAAATACACACACACACATGCACTTTTGTTAACCAACGTTAGGGAGACTCGGACTCATCCGAGGCGACTTGGGTGACGTAAAACTCTTCCCAAGGCGTAACCTGACCTCCGAACTAATAGAATCTCTAACCTTTTCTTTTGTTGGGTTAAATAATTAACAAAAGTGGCGACTCTGTTAAGTTTTTTTGTGAGATAACCGCGTTTGGCATTTCTTCCCTAAAACAACTTAAAACAAACGAATAATCCTTTCTTTTGTTCTTTCCAGGGGACGGGATCCTTACAGTGTGTGACAGAATTTCTGAGCTCTATGAATCTATGAGATGAAGAGCACGAAGAATTCTGGTGATATAAGGCTTAGGATCTGGGCAGGAGTTTGAAGGTATGAAGGTTTGAAGGTTGATCTTGAATCTGGGAATATGAGCAGCAATCTTCAGAACTTTAAGGATATTAGTAAGCACAAACTCTAGCAACTTGGAAATGAAGATGAGCAGGCTATTTATAGCTGAGAGCTTAAAACTAGTCGTTGATGCTCTGAGCAAGGACAATGAGCTGGCACTATATGATTGGTGCGCAGATGTCCTTTTATAGCCATTGGGGATCTGATCAAGGTTGATGACCTGGCACAATATGATTGGTGCACAGGTGCCTTTGAGCCGTTGGAGACTCAGTATAAAGACTAAATTCAAAAAGCTTTTTCTAGAAGGTTGACAGCTTTCTTCATTTGAAATATTTCATTTGAACGCATCTCCACCGTTGGATATACTGAGTGTGCTTGCTTTGTCATTTCTGCACACCTCAGCACTTAATAAGCGTGCATCTTCTAAGCGTTTTCCAAGTTAGGTGATCTGAATGCATCGAAAACTGAGCAAGGTAGAATGCTGCGCAGGAGAGACCTGCGCAGTGGTGTCCTGCACAGAGAAGTCCTGCGCAGAGACCACAGTCTTGCTTAGTTCTTCATTCCTTTTCGCTCCAAGTCCTATATTCTAAGCCTATACTATAAAATGGACTAAGCTAAAAATTTGAAGTTATAAAAATTCTCACATAGGGTCCTAAAGTCCATAAAATATTAATAGGTGATGGTATCAATCAATTCTAACATAAATAGGAGGGTTAAGAGATAAGCATACCCAACAGTGCACCTTATGTGTATTGGTGCGCCCCATCCCATTGACGCGCCTAGCCCAATGTTGTGCTCCTAGGATATTGGTGCGCCTATCTTTACTTAGCGCGCCTATATGAATATAGCGCGCCTAGTCATTCTAGTGCACCCGAATTCATTCTCATTCAACACTTAGACAAATTTGAAGACATGTTAATATATGAAGACTCCTATATTCAAACTCAAAGCCAGAATCCAACGGTGAATCAAAGTTTTGAGAAGCACTCAAGATGAAGACATCTGTCCTCAACGATTCTCAAATACTTTGTGACTAATGGCTATAATTAGACACGTGCTCCAATCAACGAGCTACAACACATGGATTCTCAACGGCTACATTTCTCAAGCTCACTATAAATACCTCATAACTTCAAACCTTTGAAGTTTCTGGAATTCATGCTTTGAGAGAGAAGTTTGAAGATTTGAAGATTGTTCTTATATTTCCCAGAATTTCAAGATCACCTTCTGTAGGTACCCCGGCCCAGGCCCCTCACGGGAAAAGGATGATTTTTTTAAAGGAGTCGCCACCCATGTTTTAGAGGAATGCGAGAAAACCTTTTAAGTTGGAAATGTGTTTGATTTACGAAAATAGAGATTCCTTTTGAGAGTTCGGGGGTTAGGTTACGAGATGGAAAGTACTTAAACACCCATCTCGCCCGACTAACGTCGGCCTTGCTTGTTCAAAGTTTACATTATAAAAATTGTGTTCTTCCTATTAATATCAAATTTAGAGGGGTTTTAAAAGAGGTTGAAATGTAGGGAGATGACCCCTAGACCAACTTCAATGAAGATGAAGTGATCGTTCGGAGTTATGACCCAAATTTGGTTTGGGTTTGATTGCACTTTTGATTAAAAGAAAAGATAAGAAAAGATGAATTAGAAAAAAGTGAAGAAGGCAAGAAAATACCTATGTTTGGAAGACAAGTTCTTGACACTCCTTGAGAATGATCCTTATTGGAAGGATTGTTGGATGTTAAAAGTTGGTGATCAAAAGTTCATGCAAGTTTTGTAATGAGAAATTGGTGATTTTTAGGTGTGAAAGTGGTGATCAAAGTCCATCCTTTCCAATGGTAGATTGGAGGGATTTTTATAGTTGTAAAGGGTTGTTTTTTTGTGCCAAAACTGAGCTGCCAAGAACCATTTCTCGGGCAAAATCTTATAAGATGGGCAAGGGAGAGATTCAAGGCCAGAAATCTGTAACTGACACGCCCAGAGGCCCGCGCTTCCCACCTTGGCGGCGGAAGACGCGCGCTTCTGGCTTCAAAGGCCGGAGCCGCGCGACTCAGAGATGGCATTTTTGACAGAAAGGACTAGAAAGTTAGCACTGTTATTCAGTTTAGTCCCTGAACTTAACGAAGTCAGTCAGGAACTTAACCGAAGTAACGGAAACTAACGAAAACATATAAAATAGAGAGAAACACAAGATCAAATGTGCAATCGGGGTGAGCGGTCTAAGCCGGGGTGTCTACAGAGCCCCTCGACGGTGTGGATTGCGTAGCAAAATGCGCCGACGAAAGAAAGACATCCGCCTAGGACATCACTAAGAAAGGGAAAAAGAAGAAAGCAAAGACTCGATAAAAGCGGGAATTTGAAATTATAAGGGATAGAGGTGCGCTCCCTATGTGAGCGGCTTTACCAATAGCGGGATCCGTTTGCTGAAAGTGGGATCCGTTTGCTGGAGGCGAGATACGTTTGCTGAAGCGGGATCCATTTGCTGAAGCGGGATCCGTTTGCTGAAGCGGGATCCGTTTGCTGATGGCGGGATCCGTTTGCTGATTGCGGGATCCCTTTGCTGATGCGGGATCCCTTTGCTGAAGCGGGATCCCTTTGCTGATGCGGGATCCCTTTGCTGATGCGGGATCCATTTGCTGATGCGGGATCCGTTTGCTGATGCGGGATCTGAGGCTTTGTCTGCCTATATGTGACATTGTTGTGTTGCTTGATGGAAAGGTGGTGATTTTGCGGCTCACCATGGACCGAGTTGTTGTCATTGAACTGTAATTGTTTGACTCTATAGGATGCAGGCGTAGTTGACGGCGGATCACTTTCTGCTGGGGATGAAGTGCCTTGAGTTGCAAATGTTGTTGACCTTGTGGTGGTACCTGTTAAGTGTGTGCTTTGCAGGTATATGTGCTTGTGACATGTATGAGATGTGAAATGGCAGTTATGAGAGAAATTGTGCTTGTGGTGTGATGTGATTTGAAGGCAGATTTGCATGAGGGAGAAGTAAAGTGACTTTGTGTGTGAAGTGATTTTTGAAAGCAGAGATTTGCTTGAGAGAGATGAGTGATGTCCATACCTTCACTTACCATTGCCGTTGGATGGATTCGTGATGTTGTGGTAGATGCTTTGGCGGAGAGTATCGCTGCCTTTGATGATGAATTCGCTTTTGATGGAGTGTTGGTGGGACAGTGTTCCGGATGATGGGTTGGTCGTGCCAAAAGGCTGCCTACGTATCCCTTGGAAGGAATCATACCTGCGTAGTTCAAGGATGCTAGGGAATGCTAGGGAGGAAGCTAGGAGCAAGATAAAATGATGCACATATTTTTGCGCAAATAAGGAGATAAAGAAAAAGAAAAAGAAAATTCTTTTGTCTTTTTGTAGGAATAGAATATGTACACATGTGAGAAAAAGATTTTTTTTAGTTCGTGGGTGAACCATTTTAACCATTGTGTGTTTGTAAAGCCAACCCAAGATCAAGTCATCTTCAATCGAAGTCCGGATTGCCTTTCTTGAATTCTGTCGTCGTTGCCGTTGTGTCCAACGAAAAGTGATTTCTAGCCCCAAGAGATGTGTCAGTTATGGGGCTCCAAAAGACATTCGATGCCGAGATAAGGGGTTGCTGATTGTAAAGCCCCTAGAATGCTTTTGATGCCAAACTATGAGAGACTTGCATAGCCCCAAGATGAATCAACTCTTGACCTTTTCAAATAAATCGCCTTTTGCTGTTGACGTGAGCAAGCTCCAAGAGAAGATCATTGATACCAAGCTTCAAGAGATTACTAAGCCCCAAGTGTCGTGGGCTTGTTGTTTGCGAGCTTGTAGATGGCGGGATGTGAAGACCTTTCGGTGTGAAGCCCCAACTTATCTTGGCATTGTATTGAGATCAGATGCACCATTAGGTAGAACTCCTTCTTTATCTTGCTTGGAGATGGATGGCCATTTTTTTGTGGTTGATACCCAAATGGCGGAAGGTCCATGTTGAAAATGTAGTACGGTCTTCGGGAGACGTCTCGTGGGAGATGGTAATGTTGTTGCAGATGATAAGGTCTTGGTGTAATAAAGTCTCAAATGGTATGTTTGCTTGAGTTTTCTTGAGTTGAACCGACGGCGGAACTTCGGATGCAGCCTGTGCTTTTGATCTTGGAGAAGGGGGTGCTGTATTGCAGAAACATTGGGATTGGCCGTAAATCTGCTTATAGAGTTAACATATTGGCATTGCCCGCTATAACTCAGCCGGGTGAGTCTAGCATATTGAATATTTTTCCTTTTCTCTAAGACTTCCTTCATAATCTCGCTGTGAGTTCTAATAAAAACCATCAAATTCATTCATATCATCGGAGCCTTCATTTAAAGCCAAGAGGCCTTTTGACTGGAATTGTTGAGGGACCATTGAAGTTTGATCCCTTTCATATAAGACTTTTCCACATTGCATTGCTCGAGCATTGTTGTCCCCAAAAAACTGTCGGTTGCGAAGCCCCAATATTTCCCTTTGCTTGTATCACTGTAATGCCGTAGCCCAAAATATTGTAGATTGCGAAGCCCCTTGAGACCTTCGGTGCCGAATTGAGGAAGCTTCCAATATTGCAAATTTATTCTTGCCGAGGGAGCCTTTAAAACTTGATCGTACCCCCTAGAGTCACACCATTGATTAGGAGTGGAACGAGAAGGGCCTATCCTTGATCGGGGGAACAAGTATGAGCATATATGACGAGAAGGTGCGTCTCAACATTCCTTTTGAGAGATTTTGAGGATAGTTTCACACATCTTTCTTGAGCGTAGCCCTAGGGCTCATTAACTATCAAATGAAGCAAGAGAAGTTTTCTTTCTCGAGTCACATAGCCCCTAGGGCGTCATCACTTGTTGAGCAAAATAAGAGACTCGTCCTCGTGCGGGGGAACAAACATAAGAGGACATGGCAAGAGCTACTCCATTCTCGGGAGTCTTTCGGCATACTTTAGAGGGACATGCTTGTAGAAGCTTGAATTACATGTTGTTGCTCGCTGCCCAAACCAACTGACTAGATAGGGATTATTTTGTGCAACCTCGTACCCCTCAATGATGGGCTCATTCTCGGATGGATCTCGGTTACCACGGGCTTTCTTTCTCATGAGCCCAAAGATGCACATTGCAAGAACAATCTTTCAATAACTCAAAATGACCTTTGATGGTGCCATATCTCGTCAAGCCTTTTGCAATTCCAAAGTTGGCTTGGTGGGGATTGACTTGCTGAGGAGACCAATGTAGAACTTGTGCAGTTGCCTTCCTTAGAGGCCGGAGATGTCCATTTCTCTTTCCCTTCTCTCTCTCACTCTCTCATTTTTTTTATGACGCACCCTGTTTTTTGCCTAGACCGCCCTTTCGGGTTTTCAATCTAGCGGGCATCTCTTTTGAGTCTTTTTTTTTTTTTACTCAATTAATGAGGAAGTATGCATTGACTCTAGCTGAGGATGAGAGACATGTGATTTTGCGGTGGAGACCTTTTGTCACTAAAGGTGAGTGACATTGACTTGACTAGGGAAGTGGTCCCTAGTATTTACATGTATTTTTAATGAATGACTCACGAAGGCAAGTAAGTCATTAAGAGAGAAGAGAAAGAAATCCCCTAATTTGATTGTAAGAAACCGGGAGTGTCGCTGAAAGAAAAGAAGCTCCTAGACTCGATGAGGAACGCGAAATGATTTCAAATCTAAGAAAGTTGTTCAACCTTTTGGTGATTAATTCATTGGCAAATGAATCGTACAAAGATGTCATGACAAGTTCGAGAGGAAGGCCAATCACCATAACGCGCTAGGGCTAAACATATCTTCTTTCTTGCGTGAGACCGGACCCGAAGGTTGCCTACGTTCCTCCAGTGTAGAGGCTCAGGTCACCGTAGTTCTTGTGGATGCTCCATTCGTCGAGATGGTTGTTACTTTGTCCTTCATCGGTGGAATGATGTTGATCTTGTACTTCCTTGATTGATGGGAATTTTTTTATTTTTTTTTATTTTTTTTTTATTTTGTGCTCTAACTTTTGCCTAGGTTGATTTGAGGATTTCAACCTAGCGAGTTTTTTTTTTTTTTTTTTTTATCCCCTTTTGAAAACTTTGCTTCATGATTGTTGCTCCACCTTTCTTTGTCTTCATCTCGTCGTTGTTGATGTCTTCGTTGTTGATGCCGTCGTCGATGTTTAGCCCCTAGGCGTTCAAGCGATGGCCTTCATTCCAAAACTTGTTTAGACATCTTTTCATCATTTTGCCAAGAATTAGATTGAACAACTTGGAAGAGTGTATGAGGACAAGAACGACTTTAATTTAATGATTGACTCAAAATTTAACATTGGGCGAGAGAAAACATTAATGCACACATTAGAGGACTTTTGACTCTTTTTTTTTAATCCTATTTCTAGGTAGAGAAAGAGAAACGGAGATTGTTGTCGTCGTCCTCATTGTCGTTGTAGTCTTCATTGTCATTGTAGTCTTCTATGTCACTACATTCGTCCATGTCGTTGCTCGGATTGCTCAGGAACCCTTTGTCGTTGAAGCTTGTGTCATAGGAGGATTCGGCCACTTCTCGGAGTAAATTGTCAACTCTCATTCCCGCATCATACATGCTTGAAAAATCGGGATGAAAAGCCCCACTAAGATGAGTGCGGTAGTCCATTTTTAAACATTTCAAGAAGATGTCCATTTGTTCCTTCTTTGAGGCCCTATCAATGACCTTGGCTAGCTTGTCATTCCAACGGCGGTAGAAGTTCCCAAATGATTCATTGCCCCCTTGCACGGTGCTCTCCAACTCTTTCTTGGTGGGACGGAACATGGAGTTGCCTTGATATTGTGACTTGAAGGCAAGCATAGCGGCATCCCAATTGAGGCGGGTGGAAACTGGAAGACCCATATACCAATCTTTTGCGACCCCCTCGAGAGTAAGCGGGAAGCATTGTGCCATTACTTGAGGAGACACTTTCTTTGGTAGTATGGCTCAAATGTAGGAGTCGACATGAGCGTCGGGGTAAGAGTTGCCGTTGAACTTGCCAATATCGGGCATCTTGAACTTTTCGGGAAGAGCCTCCATTGTGTTCATGAGGAGAGAAGCTTGATGAAGATCGGTGCTTCGGCCCTTGTGAAAATTTAGCCTACTAAGCCTTTGGTCAATGTAGGACATGAGAGTGTTGACTAAACCGGTATCAATGCTTTGGACCTTTCTTTCATTCGTGAGCCCTTTCAATTGGTTCTTGAGTTGAGCAACTTCTTTCTTGTGGGCTGTTTTCACATGCTCGTAACGGGCTCGCCATAAATCATCCTTGTGGCGGACATTCTCGGCTAGTGTATCAACTTGCCCTTTCAATGCTTTCACCATGCGGAATAACCCTTCGTTGGACATGGGAATGCCGTTGTCGTTGTCGTTTGAAGCCATTGGACCTATGGAGAGAACACGGTTGATCTTAGGATGGTCTCACAAACACCTTTTGGATAAAATTATTTCACCCACAAACAAAAGTAAAGACTCAAACCACATAAAGAAAAGACTCTTTTTATTTTATTTTATTTACAAAAGTCGGAAGGACGTGGTCCTTTTTGGGGTTTCTAGAAAAATAGTGGAATCGTCACACTAGTATATAAACCTTCTCGCGGTCCTATATACTCATCGGGTTCCACCACGCTAGTGAATCCTACATGTGTCGGGATTAAACTAAATTAATGTAGTAAAGCATACATGCGGGGACCAATTTTTTTTTTTTATTAGCGTCCATTATGACCACTTGGGGACGGATTTTTATTTCGTCCATAACAACGAGTGGTATATATGATTTGAAGACATTAGTTTAGGGAAATCTCGGCACATGGAAACCGACTTGAGTAACGGAGTGTTAGACCCTAACTAGAGTTGTGTGGTTGGTGCTCGGCTAAAGAGAGGTTTAAAGGTCACCCCCGGCATGTAGTCGTGAACTACGCCACGGGCTGAGGTTTACCGCTTCGAAAGAGTCAATGTCGAGTGGAGCTTGAAACTTTCTAGGACGGGCCTCGACAGGTTTGGGGTTAAACTTTGTGCGACTCAATAGTGGGCAGTTTATAGGAATAATGTGCAAGTAGTGTGAGGTCCATCACGTGACAAAATTTTTATTTATATTTTTTTTCAAAGAAAAGAAAAAAAAACAAATATGTACATAATTACAACTCCCGAATCACCCGTGTGACCGGTAAATTAAAACATGAAATTAAACAGTTAAAGGGGTCCATTCCGTTCTGATGCAGGCCAGTGTGCCCACACCCCCACTGTTCTGCCCTGTTTTCAGGAAACTGGACCTGTTCTAGAATACCTCCCAGAAGCGCGCGCCCCTAGAATGTAGAATGGCAAGCGCGCGCATTGCGAAAAGAAGGTGGGAGGCACGCACATCTGGGCGAACCTGTCAGACACCTGTCAGAAACTTGGACTCAGGGGATTGCCCTGGTCCTGAATTTTGTGTTTAACCCCTGCAACAAATGTTAGCCCAAAAAAACAGAAAATAGGAAGAACACATGAAAGTCGGGCGCCTCTGGTATTTGGTGTGAGAGGCGCGCGCTTCTGACCAAGAAGGTCAAAGGCGCGCGCTTCTCAACACCAGAAACCAGAGTGCCCAGAAAACGTAAACTTTGAACAAAAACGCAAGCTTAACCCTCAAGCGTCCCCAGCGGAGTCGCCACTGTAGGTACCCCGATCCGGGCCCCTCACGGGAAAAGGATGATTTTTTGAAGCAGTCGCCACCCACGTTTTAGAGGAACGCAAGAAAACCTTTTAAGTTGGAAATGTGTTTGATTTACAAAAACAGAGATTCCTTTTGAGAGTTCGGGGGTTAGGTTACGAGATGGGAAGTACTTAAACACTCATCTCGCCCGACTAACGTTGGTCTTGCTTGTTCAAAGTAAAATTGCAAGGAACTATTTGCAAAACTTCTTTTGTAACAATCCCTACAGTTGTTCATAGAATTATTAGGCATTGATTGAATAACTGTTTTGTTGCCATCAAAAAATAATATTACTCAGAGATGAAAATTCTTCTTTAATCAACCATTACATTTTATAATGCAGTTACCATTAAGAGAGGGAAAGAGAGAGAGAAACTAAAACTAAAACGACAATTTTGACTTAAACTACCAAATTGAAGAAAAAAGGTCTTTCAGCCTTGAATACCTCCCAAGAACGAGCTCATTTACATGCACAACCACAAAAACACCAATTTACATCAATAGAAATTAGAAAACACAAAGCTCTTTGAAACAAACAGTCACCCAAGAATGGATCTGTCTTAATAATTTCGGAAGAGAAAGAAATGAAGCAATTGAAATAAATGAAAATCAGAAAACAGAAGATCTTTGAAACACAAAGCCACCCAAAGAATGGATCTGTCATTAAGAATTTTGGAATGAAAAGAAATGTCGTCATAAAGAATTTCTGAATGAAAAGAAATGTTTTTGCTAATACATTTGATAGCTTAAAAATATATTTGAGAAGAAAGAAAAATAGTACTCCCTCTGTCCCATATCAAAGGGCACAGTTTGACTTTTTTTGGTCAACTGAGACAATCTTTTACCATAATTTTATGAATATCTAGATATCTCTATAAAATTCTAAAAATTGTTAACGATAGTATTTCTCAGTGTTCTAAAAGACGCCCGTCTAGGCCGCCTAGGCCCCGTCTAGGCCGCCTAGGCCCCACCTAGGCACTAGGCGTTCATGAAACGCCTAAGTCCCGCCTAAAATATTATAATTATTTCTGAATTCTCGGCCACGCCTAGGTCTCGTTTAGACCTCACCTAGACGCTAGGCCCTGTTGCGGCGCCTAGTGATCGCCTAGCGCTTTTTAGAACATTGGTACTTCTAATAGTAAAACAATAACAATTTTTAGAATTTCATGATATTTAGATATTCATAAAATTATGGTCAAAATTGATTTAGTTGACAAAAATAGTCAAACTGGCCCTTTGGTATGGGACAGAGGGAATATACTATATAAAGTAAAGAATCTTAAAAAAGCACAAAAAATGCATATTAATTTCAAAAAATAGGAGAAGGAAACACAGAATTAGAAAGCGTAATAAAAGATTGACTTTTGATATTGAACTTAGTAAATTTATTAACTTTGACACCCTTTGTGCTAGGAAATTATTGCACTAAGATATACTACCTCCGTCCCGCCGGAAACTTCAAAAAAAAATATGGCACAAGAATTAACGGAAAAAGTGAAAAAGGTGATGTGTTGTGAGTGTTGATAGTTGAGTGGGAGAGAGAAAGTGTGGTAGAGAATAGTTAGTGGGTTAGTGGATGTGAGTATGAGAAGTGGGACCCACTAATTAAAAAGTATTAAAACTTTCCATTTATGGATTTTGCAATTTCTATGGGACGCCCAAAATGGTAAGTTTTGCAATTTCCAGCGGGACAGAGAGAGTAATTGTGAACCACATCAAATCAAATTCAGATTTATTTTTTAAAAATTAAAATACACCCTTTATGACAATTTTGTTGTTATTTTCATTCGGGTATTTAATCAACCTAAATTTATGACTCAAACTTCATTCGTAGTAATAATAAAAGAAGTATGAAGATCATTTTGGGACATATGGAGTAACAATTCCCACCCACCCCCACCCCTCTTTTAAGGGAAAATTTGGCTTTGACACTAACTTTAATACCGTGAATTATAAACTGGCAGCAAAAGAGAATAATTTAGAATAATATTAATACGAGAACACGTTATGTGTGATTCTGGTCAATGGAATGTGGTGTTGTTTAGTGAGCCAAACAACACACATGCTTTGTGATTTGGAAATTCACTAACACGAACAAAACTGAAAATCCCCACAATTGTCCATAAAATTATTGTAAAAATTACAAACCGATGCAACGTACCAACACCTTGTTTACAATTAATGCAATATACTACAAAGTTGCCACTTAATGTTAACATACTTGTCAATTTCGTGTCAAATAATGCAATTTTCGTTTCAAATAACGTACTACAAAGTACATTGAATTATTTGAAACGAAAATTGCAATATTTGAAATGAAATTGACAAATACATTACATTAAGTGGTAACTTTGTATTACATTGCATTAATTGTAACCAACTTAAAAGTACGTTGCATATTTCGGTCGATTGCTCTATAATTATTAGGCATTGATTGAAAAACAGTTTCTTCAAGCATTGTTTTGTTGATATCAAAAATTAATATTACACGGAGATCTACCTATTTAGTTGAAATCAAACAGCTTTCAGGCTCAACTCTAAATCGTACTCCTTCCTCCGTCCCAAAATAAATGTCCGGAAAAAAAAATCAAATTTAATCAGTGGCGGAGCCATGATTTTTATGAAACGGGGGCAAGATTAGTTTCCCAAAAAATGCATTAACTAATGGGGGGAAATATATTATAATGCATTTTTTTCTCAACATTAATGGGGCAATTTGCATTAAATCACCTAAATCTACCAATATTTTGCAAAAATTGCACCACTAAATTATTAGTTTTCAAAACTCAATGGGGGCAATTGCCTCCATATACATGGCTGTAGCTACGCCTCTGAATTTAATATTGTTCATTTTGGGACGGAGGGAGTAGTAACAACCAGTAATTTCCATCTCATCCATGCATCAAATTTAATCTTGGGTGCAAAGTAGAGTGAAGTTGAGAAATACTCCAGTTGCAAATACTAGGTACAAACACTAAATGCAAATTTTGCATATTAGTTAGTGCTCAAGCATGGGCAGCACAACAGACCAAAACATCTAATTGAAGAAAGTAATTGATAAAATGATTCATATACATACCACTATAGACAACATGAGTTGACAAGCAAATTCCCATGCCTAACATAATGTAAACCTTATCTGAATTGCACATCCATGTCTATAATATAAAAGACTTGTAAAACAAAACCATTCATGAAGTGAATTTTACAAATGGCAATAACCTAGCAGACGTCCAGTTTGTAATACATAAAGTAATAATGAATCACACATAAATGATTGCAATTCATCAAATATTTTTGAAGTGGGTTTGAACATAACAGATTCATTAATAATGTAAGTTTGGGATTCAAGAAAATACCTAGTTTTGAAAAATCGAGGTGCTTGCTTCTGTGATTTGCTCCAACGGACAATCTGACATTCACGAATTAATCATGTAAGTTTGAACGGAATGAAGAAGTTGAATGCTAAACTAATGAAAGAAAATGCTAAGGATTCATCAGAACCTTTGATTTTACAGCCCGAAATCGGCCCTCATACTTCAACCATAATATTGAATATTGCTTCAAAACAAACATTCTGTCAGAATAAGGGGAAAGTAACAATATAAAGACAAAAGAGGAACAATAGTAACATATCATACCATAGAATCAGCAAAAACTCCTCCTTTATATCCAGCAATATAGTTAGTCTCAGGATTCCTAGGATTCCTCTCGAGATGTAACATTGGACCAATGTCACGGCAGGCTGCACAGCAACTTCCATTTCCAGAAAGTGGAATTGCTGGAAAGATAACATGTAAAATCAACGACTCATCTTTTTATATCAAAAAAAAGATCATTTTGCTACATGATAAAAGTTGATGGCCAATAAGCTCATGAGCTGTGCGAAATAAAAAATGGAATATGTACATACAAAAGAAAGAACGAAAAAAAAACCTCTTATCCCTTCCGAGACGAAAAGACGAGACAAGAGGTTGCCATTTAGGACCCTAGGCTTGAACATAAATGGCTTTGGAGTTTTCGTTTTCCCCCATAAATCTCACGCAACTTGGCATAAAAGTGATTAGAAGTTTGGTATGCCAATTAACGAGTGGAGATGTAGCAATTGAGCTTCGATCACTCATCAAACCCACTTTAGGTGTGATGTGTTTTTTTGGGACGGAGGGAGTATTACCCAACCCATCACCTTTTTTTTTCACCTTAGCTTGGTTGAAAGCAAAAATACCTTTCAAGAACAGATTATGGTTCTTGACAAGCTCAACACAAATCGATGTCATGTAACTCTGTAGGCTTGAACGAGGATCTCTGTGATTGGTCTATGCAGAGGGTGCATCTGGCTCACTTATACCATTTGTAAAGAAGGTAGACCAGCACACCAAAAATATGTACACGACTCTCATATGTTAATGTCACCTTTCAGAAACAGCCCCTACAGCTGATGATGTCAAGTGGGTTGGTTGACACTCTATCTTTGAACATAGGAGGTTGATTAATAGCAATCATGATATGTTTGGGATTCAAGAAAATAACTAGTTTTGAAAGATCGAGGTGCTTGCTTCTGTGATTTGCTCCAATGGACAATTTGACATTCAAGAATTAATCATGTAAGTTTGAACGGATTGAAGAAGTTGAATGCTAAACTAACAAACGAAAATGCTGAGGAATTGAAATTATACTCCTATTATAAGCTAAAAACGTTCGGTATGGTACAATTGTTAACGACGGGATGGTATACCTTGGTGAGCTCGTCGCTGTGAAGATGTTGCAGATTTACCGTGTCCGCTCCACGACTCCAGAGATAGGAATAATATTTTTTCCTGTCAAGACAATATTTATTTGATAAACCCACCAAATACCCAAAAATAACATTGCATTAAGTCAAAAAAATTGGAAAAGAGAGAGCTAACCGGGCAGCGCGACTAGCATGGTCGTCTTTCATCAGAACCTTTGATTTTACAGCCCGAAATCGGGCCTTATACTTCAACCATGATATTGCATCAAAACAACATTCTGTCAGAATAAGGGAAAAGTAACAACATAAAGAAAAAAGAGGAATAAAGTAACATGTCATACCATGGAGTCAGCAAATTTAAGGTTCTTTCGAGTGTTTCAAATTCCAAATTTTTTGTTCGGAATCCAAAATCAACAATTTGAAACCTATGAAAGAACCTTAAATTACAGCCATTTACAGTCAAAAGGACATAGCACAACAAATCCTATTGCTAAAAAGCAAATCTAACAAAATGCTAATCTACAAAACACATAAAGCGATACAAAGTCTTAAAATGTGAAAATTATTACTCAAACACAATCGAACAACAAAATATGGGGTTCAATAAATCTTTATAGCAAAACAATAGAAAGATGAGGAAGGACAAGAGGTTACCTATATTTCCCAAATCCACCCATGCCAAAGTTTTTGAGCATTCTAATACCTTGAACCTGCAAAATGACAATAACCCTGATTTCCTTCAGGTCTTCCAGATTGAATAATCTTCAAATAATATTCTAAAATTCATTGAATGAACAGTTGAAAATAGACAGGGGTGCTCTTCCAATTATTTAATGGCATGTTAACATCTCCACAAGAAATTTTTATGCTACAGAATTTCGGATACCCTCTAAAAAAAACTTCAAAATAAGGTAATACTTGCACAAGTAACTAGTTCTAAAGCAAATCAAATTGACAAACAGAAAAGAGATTTACTGTAAATAATATGGTTAGTTCACAGTAAAATAAAAAAATGTTTTATTTAAGTTATTTATCTTCATAAAAATTAATAAATAGCTATTGATATATTTCTATTGATAATTTTTAATAACCATTTTTTATTTTTATTTTATAGAGATTAATACTTTAACATAAAATGATAGTCAAAATTCAAATAAGTTTGACCAAAAATAAAATTAATACTTTAGCATAAAATGATAGTCAAAATTCAAATATGTTTGATCAAAAGTAACTACTACTTATTAATTTGGGACGGAGAGAGTATATTGTTTCAAGAATAAGTCGTGAGTTATTCTTAACAGTAAAAAAACATTACAGATGCATATATTCGGTGTCAAATACCTGTGTGTTGAGAGAGAATGGACCAGAGAGGAATGAGCATCACTGGAAAAGATGAGGAAGAAAACATTATTATTAACAGTAAAAAAGAAGTAAAAAAGTCTACAATTATAAAATACCTAATTCAAGTGTGAAATAGTTATAGAAAAATTACAGATGCATATATTCGGTGTCAAAATCCCAAAAATTCAGCAAAACGAAAAAATCAAATATAAACAAATAAAGTCTACAATAGTATAAAATACCTAATTCAAGTGTGAAATAGTTAGACAATGTGCAATGGTTTGTTGAATGGTTGTTTAATGGCCATTAAGCAAAAGTGAAAGTGTTTAATGCTTCCAATGGTTGCTTAATGGAAGTTGTTTAACCATTCTTGTTGAATGGATTCAACAAGTGTGAATGGAGAAAATGTTCCCCGGTTTTGCCACGTGACGCCACGGTATTGGGTCAGCGTGGCGCGTGCACTACACGCGCAGTCAAGGGCGCGTCTGAGGAGAAGGCCGGCCTTTTTTTTTTTCCCGGTTGTCGGCTTCTATTCTATGGACAATATCTATATATACGTATAAATACGGAAATGAGCTTGTATTACGCGATAATCAAGATTCAAGAAGAAAATATTTCAATTTTTCAATTACTAAACAGAAGAACAAAGAGAAGAAGAGAGGAAGCCCCAATCAAGCTACTATTAGAGTCTCCAAACATAGCTACATACAAAAACACGAACAAGGGATTATGGCTTAAATCACAATCAACAGATCCAAAAAATCCAAATGCTAAAACACACACATCTAACAAAATATACCAAATGCATATACTCAAAAGACATTCGAAATTTCATTTCCGTGTAAAAAAAAAATACATAAACCCGAAAAAAGATTCATGAAATAAGAATGAATAGTCAGACTCGAATCTTGAAAAAGAAAGCAAAATTCAAAAGATTAAAGCAATTACCTGACATCTACACTACTTGAATCGTCATCTTCAGTAGACCGATAAAAAAGAATTTCAGTTCATCTCGCCGGAGCCCATAAAATTACTGAACAAGAAACTAGAACAAGAAAAGAGAAAACCCATGAAATCAGGGGACATAGAGCTGAAATGGAGAAATGGGTGTGGTAGAAAAGCAATGAAATGTGGGGTTTAGATTGTCATCAAGCACGGGAAAATGCATACTGTAGAGTAATGGGGATTTGGATCTGCTGGGTCCACACACAGAGAAACTTTGTGTGTGTGGGTAAGAGAGAGAGGAATATTAAGAAAATAAATTACGATGAGGTGGAGTGATAAATTGGGTGTTGAATGGGAATTTTTTGTTTAACCATTGTACATGGTCTTAGGGCATCTCCAATGGCGAGAGTTAAGCGAAGGTATCAAAATTAAATTTTGATACATTTGAACTAGGGGTGTTAGTGGTTCGGTCCAGACTGCGGTTTGGGACCGAACCGAACCAAACCATATGGTTTGGTTCGGTTTTTAAGCACGAGTGGTTCGGTTCAGTCTCAAAAATTGGTAAACCGCGTGGTTCGGTTTGGCAGACCAAACGAAACCGAACCAAACCAGACCAAACCATCAGACCGAACTGCCAGACCGAACCATCACACCGCATATATTAGTCATATTTTTGTATGTTAAGTAATATCCACCTTTGAAATATTAAAAAAGACTACATTACATTAAACCATTCTTAAATCTCATTTGCATCTTATTCAATATTCATTTCATCAAGTGTTATATTTGTTAAGGCACATAGTTAACAAAATTCTGATGTGTGTTCACTTCATTCAAATTCTTTGTTCGTTAAATATTCTTCTTCCACCATGCTTTCTCTTTTCGACAAAGTCTAAACCATAATTTGAATCGTCATTTGAACCTCGGTCTGAATGGTGGTTTGAACCACGGTCTAGACCACAGCCTGAATCACAGTCTAAACCGTAGTCTGAACCACATCATTGAACCGCGGTCTGAACCAAACCGAACCAAACCACTGCGGTTTGGTTTGGTTCGGTTTGAACTTTTTCGTGGTTCGGTTCGGTCTGGAAGTTTCCCAAACCGATGACTGGTGGTTCGGTCTCGACCAAACCGAACCATTTACGCCCCTAATTTGAACACTATTCATAAGGTACCAAAATTTCATCTCCAATGGTAGGTACCACCAATGGTAGGTACCAAAACCAAATTTTGGTACCTACCAAAAGAGTTAACAACTCCAATGCACAAACTTAAGGTATCAAATTTAGAGAAAGAGTTCTTAACTCTTTTTCTTTTCATTTTCCTTTTTCTTTTGTTTTTCATTCTTAAACAGTTTGCAATCCATGATCTTATATCTCATTTAATTTTTTTTTGTTTTTCATTCTTTAACAGTTTAGATAGCGAATGAAAATATGTCACGTGTCAAAATAGATTATTTTTTTTTATTTAAATTAAATAGTTTCTTTAATTATTATTTATAATTGTTCATATTTAATAATTTAAATTATTTAATTAAAAAATAAATGTAAAATAATTAGCAATATAAAAATCAAAATTTGATTTTGATACCTACCAATGGAGTTGTAAGTACTTTTTACATATGTATCAAAATTTGATTTTGGTACCTACCATTGGAGATAAAAATTTGGTACCTTGTGAATAGTGTTCAAATTTATCAAAATTTGATTTTGATACCTTTGCTTAACTCTCCCCATTGGAGATGCCCTTAGAGAAAAAAGGGGAAATACCTGTGGCTCGGTCAAATCGCCAACGATTGACTGAGAGAGGACCAGCCGGCAACTGAGGCAGAGGCGGAGGGCACTCTACAAATAATGAAAACCTAGAGAGACTGAGAGATAGAGAGGGAAATAATAGGAGAGATGAAGACGTGGGTATTGGGAGGATATTTTTTTTTGTTTCAAGCCCAATTAAAATCTGAAATTTCAAATGCCCGCCTTTTGAAAAAATTATAGGCCGACGGTTTGGAAATTATAGGGCGGGAGTTTGGCTGACCTTAAAAGGGTTGACCCAAAAAACATCTGTTTTTTTAATAGTGAGATTTTTTTTAATTTTTAAAATATTCTTATAGTATTCCTTTTTATGTTTTATGGTGTAGATTTTTTCTTTTAATATATCTTATTATAGTTCTTTGTGTTCTTATGAAAAAAATAAAACAAAGAAAATAATAGCATTATATTGAAAATATGTATATTTTTTACAACTTTTTTCTAACTAAATTAGGGTGGGGCGGGTTTGAGTTTATGTCCTAATAGCATGGTTCTAAAAACCGCTAGGCGGTCACTATTAGCCGCAGCAGGGCCTAGCGCCTAGGCGGGATCTAAACGGGACTTAGGCGGGGCCGAGAATTCAGAAATAGTTATTATATCTTATGCGGAACTTAGGCGTTTCGTGAATGCTTAGGCGGCCTAGATGGGCGTCTTTTAGAACACTGCCTAATAGTGTGGTGTGGGAGGGCGAAGAGGGGAGCACGGAGGATATGTTAAATAAATTTTAATTACAAATATAATTGACAATGCGGTAAATATCTACGAAAAAAACTTGTTTTACGCCCGTTTTAATGTAAAATGATTTTTTCATCTCGTATGGAAAGCCCCTTTTTTCCATCTCGTATGAAAGCCCATTTTTCATCTTTTAGTCTAAAATATGTTTTTTGTAAGACTGAATCATAATTAAATATATAGTAGAAAATTTATTAATTCACATTTATTTAATAAATTCTTTTAAATAATACTATTAGCCAGACCGAGTCGGTGACATTGTGCCAAAATTTATTAATTCACGTTTGGGCACCCACAGTGGTGCCTAAATGCTAGGTATTCAGCTGAGGTGGCATCCAAGCCAGCCCACAAAGGTGACAAAAGGGAGAGCTTTGCATGACCCGCCCTGATTTTGGTTTCGGATAAGCCTTGTGGGCTTTAGAAAATGGAGGCTAGTACTCCACTTGCTTTGAAAGCTACATGCCTAAAATAAGGATGAATTTTGGAGAGTATGGCACACTCTCCATCATGTGCCTGGAACTAATTAAATGGACATGGACAAAAGCTGGCAATGTGGAAAAACGGAATCCGTATTCATGATCAGGGCTCAAAACCGAGTAAACGGGCATATTTTCGAAAAATCGTGCGCTCGGACCCCGGAACAGGTCTCGCACCCCCAAATAGCCTTTTACCGAACATCTGGTGCATTTAAAATTATATTATGTCATTCCTTGCTCATTAATTCACGTTTGGGCGCCCACAGTGGTGCTTAAATGTTAGGTCTTCAGCTGAGGTGGCATCCAAGCCAGCCCACAAAGGTGACAAAAGGGAGAGCATTGCATGACCCGCCTTTATTTTAGTTTGGGATAAGCCCTGTGGGCTTTAGAAAATGGAGGCTAGTACTCCACTTGCTTTGAAAGCTACATGCCTAAAATAAGGATGAATTTTGGAGAGTGTGGCACACTCTCCATCATGTGCCTGGAACTAATTAAATGGACATGGACAAAAGCTGGCAATGTGGAAAAATAGAGTCCGGATTCATGATCAGGGCTCAAAACCGAGTAAACGGGTATATTCTCAAAAAATCGTGCGCTCGGACCCCGGAACAGGTCCCGCACCCCCAAAAAGCTTTTTACCGGACATCTGGTGCATTTAAAATTATATCATGTCATTCCTTGCTCATTAATAAATTTTAGATATACTGGCGTAATCAGAAAAATATTCTGAGCAACTTTCGTGTTGGGCCCGCGGACAACCGGGACACTGGAGCGCACACGACGGAGTAGTTGCGAAGCGGAAAGCTGGAACCGGAGGAACATCATTTTTGGCCAACTCACACGTCAAATACCCATCAACTTTAGTCAAATGGGTTGGCAAGGAATGGACAATGTAGAATTTGAATTGGCCAATCAAGTGATGGCATGTGGAAAGATGTTTCCTCTTTTTCCTAACCCCCCCCCCACATTTTCTTATAATTCCTAAATGGTACTAAACCTTCCATGGAGGGTTTCCTAAAAAAATCCCAAATCAGTCCTAAGCAGGGTCGCAGAATTCGCCCAGAACGGGGTCGAATTCCAAATTCATTCGATCGAATCGAATTGGAATTCGATTCCGAATCAAAACGCCCAAATTCGCAACCCAGTTCGCCCAAAACTTTGTTCCAAAATTAAAAGAAAAAGGTTAGAATCTGACCTTTCCATCACCGTCGTTTGATCGATTAGCGTCTAGGTCCTTTCTTGGCCTTCGGTCGTTGTTGATTGTGTCGACTTTGACGTTGAAAACCATTTCGTCGGAATCGAAGTCTGTGTTGGATGAGAAGAGATTAACTTGGAGAAGAACCAGATTTGATAAGGATTTGAGGAGTGGGGTGAATATGGACTCATGGAGGAAGAAGGATTTGATCCAATAAAGGAGATCGAAAGTCGATTTTGTGGGATTGTGCCACTGATATGAAATTCGATTTTGTGTGATTGTGCGTTTGACTATATCAACAGATTAGATTGAATATTTTCACTCGAGTTGTTTAAATTTTAAATACACCCATTAATTTGTACAACATGTTTATATTAATGGTACAACACTTTTACAGCAGAAAGTGGCTGTGTTTAAAGGCTATGTGAGTGTAAATAACAAATTTTGGATTTGGATTTAACTATTATTATTAAAAGGTTAATTAGTTATTATTTATGTTCATTTATTAATCAATAGACATATATATATTGTGTTTTTTTTTTTTTAATACGGATGTATATTGTGTTTAATACTTGGACTAAAGTAATCCACTGATCTGAAATCAAACTTAACCTTACTAATACATGAAGCAAATTATGAATCTAATTCTTAACGAAAATACCTAAGCGAACCGCATTCACTCAGGGGTAGCGAATTCCGTATGCGAATTCGTATCGCGAATCAGACCGCGTGGCGAATTATGTGATGCTGGTCCTAAGCCTCCCAAAAACTCTCCACCTCCCTCCTAAGGCCTAGTAGGGGCATTCTTTGGTCATTTGTCCACCCCCCCCCCCCTCCTTCATATACTCCCATGATCATCCAAGAAAGGGAGGAGAATTCATTCCATCCATTCCATCTTCAAGACTTCCTCCAACTCTCTCCAAGTGTTCTTACACCTTCATAGCACCACCACTACTCCACCATACAACCACCACTCAAACACCCTCAAACCACACTTAAAAACAACTTTACAAACACTCAAACTCAAGCAAACTTTCTGTTGGTCCCAAAGACACAACAAGGGTATGAAAGGAGACTAGAGGGGGGTGAATAGCCTACTTAAAAATTCAACCCTTTTTCAAAATTCAAGCAAATGCTTACAATCTTGAGTTTTGCGGTCAAGTAATAAACCGTGCGGTCAAGATGTAATATGCACAGCGGAAGTTTTCGATAGTAATAAGGTAAGGTTGTTTTGATGAAAATCTCTAAGTGGATTCTTTCTCACTGCCAGGTAGTTCCGGTCAAGAAAGATGCGGTCAAGGATTTGCGGTCAGAGATTTGCGGTCAGATGGTTGAGAGATTGAAAGTTGTTGTCTTAGAAGTTTTGGCAAAAGATAAGTTAATCAGATTTTAACTTAGGCAATGTGGAGAACAAACAAACACAATTCACAATGCGTTTGAATATCTGAAAGATCAAACACTAAACGACAAGCAAAATTAATATAAACAATAAATAACAAGATGAACAATATTTGAGAGTAAATTTGCAGAAAGTAAAATGACACAAGTATTTGGAAAGGTTCGATCTGTTAAAAGATCTACGTCCTTTACCAAGATAGTCAGTCTTGGATTTTGAATGGAGGTATATATTGATTCTTGAGTGTACAGATTACAGAGATGAAGCTTTGAATCAACACCTACTTTCTATGAAGAATAAATCCTAGACTTAGACCAGTGTATCCCTTTTGATGCAATCTATGTGATTGATCAATTGGGGTGAGTGTGTGTGTAAGAATCAGAAGCTCTTTGAAATCTAAGTGATTGTAGAGCCTAATGAATCTTAAGTGTTACAAGGCTTGAGATGACTTGAATGTTGCTGGAGATCTTTGAAGGTTTGAAGGTGAGTTCTTTGAAGATTCAAAGGATTCTGGAAATCTTGAGTATGATCTTCAATCACCAAGTATTTCAACAGCAATTTCTCTCTTAGAGTCTCAGCTTTTTTTCAATGAAGAACTTAAGGGCTATTTATAGCCTTGAATGAGAAAATAGCTGTTGGGAAATGCTTGGGCTCCAAGTTGAAGGACAGTGAGCTGTTGAATTCTAATTGGAGCTCAATCTGAGATTGTCCTTTTTGCAGATAAGAGGTGGTCCCACTTAGATAAATTCAAACTTGAATTACTTAGGATCCAAGTTCTGCAACGTTCTAAACTAACCATACTTTGACCATGGTTAAGTTTAAACCAACTTGGGTTTCTTGGACAACTTCTTCATTTGCGGTCAAGGCCTCACGGTCGAGTGACTTGCGGTCGAGGGGTCAAATGTGACCTGTCAAGGTATGCCACAAAGCTCACGATCACTGACTTCCGGTCAAGTGATTCACGGTCAAGTGGTCTTCCACGGTCAGGTGGTCTACCACGGTCAAGTGAATTCACGGTCAAGGTCTTGACCACTAAAATTCCAGACTTAGAAAATTTTCAGCCTATCAATCTAAAGCCTATACTATCAAAATGGACTATTCTAAAAATGAAGTTTAACACTTCTTACAATATATCCTAAAGTCCACAAAAGGTAAAATTAGGTTATGGGATCAATCAAATATAGGTAATAGGAGTGGTTTATAATAAGCATACCCAACAATCTCCCCCTATTTGATTGAGACCATTACCTACTATAACAAAGGCTAATTCATTGTACTTGGTAATAACATGTTTTCAAGAGAATAATATTTTATTAATTTCATGCCCCAAGTCAATGCACGCTCAAACCCAGTGTCATAGATTTCTATCAGCCTAAAAACATAAAATAAAATTCTAATCCTAGCAAGATAGAAATATAAGTTTGAATGCATTTTTAGAGAAAATAACAATAAGTAAGCAAATGCATCAAACAAACATTCAAAAGGCACTCTACAAAAATATAACCATTGAGGAGTGCAGACAAAAGAGAGATTAAAGTTTTACAGCCCAAATAAAAGAAACAGAAATAAAAATTGTTTTGAGACAAACATTAACAAATTGTTTCAAAGACCACACACGGTCAGTTCAAATGGTGGGATTAATCAAAGTATGGATCTCCTTCAAAGTAGCTGAATTTCTTTGATAGACCAACTCCAGGAATGATGATGGGGTCCTTAAGGTCGTTGATCTCTAGAAAATCTTTGTTCACGGTCGGAAATTCAAAACTATCTTCGCCTTCATCTTCTTCTTCTCTAGCAATCCTGCTTCCATGCCCGGTCGTCTGATTTTGAGAGGAGGAGGCTTGAGAGCTAGCAAGGTTGTCCACGGTCAATTGTAGGGTAGAAATTTTGCTTATCACTTCCTGCACATTAGTGTTAGAAATTTCATAAACCCTATCAATTTTAGAAGTTTGACCTTCTAGCCTTTGAGTGTGGACTTGCATGGCATGCCTCATAGCTTCTATTTTTGGTACAAACTTGTCGGCGACCGATAGCAATCCTACAGAAATACTGGCGTTGATCTCTGCCTTGAGAGAGGATTTTACCTTATCCATTTTCTCAAACAAAAAATTCTTATCATGGGCCATTGCCTTGGTCAGCTCCAACCCAGCTCCTTCAATAATCTTGACCACAGAACGGTCAATAGCGAAAGATTGTGACTTGAGCTCTTCCTTTAGGTCAGCATGGGTAATAGGAGCGGTTGAGGAGGATGCGGTCGAGGCAGTGTTGGGGTTCACGGTAGCTAGGCTTTCTAGAATAGCCTTTGTAATATTCTGACTCTCCCCCTTAATGGTCTCAACAACTGAAGCCTTGAGCAGATCAACCTCATTCTGTAACTTAACTTGGTTTGCAGCAAGCTTTGCAACCTCACTCTGAGTATCAAGATTGATTTGCGTTAAAGTCTCAACTGCGGTCAGTAGATGAGCCAAAGGATCGACCGAGCTATCAGATGCGGTCGTGGCTTGAGTAGTTCTAGGAGGAGAGAGAGCAGGAGATTTAACGAACACATTATCATCATGATCACTGGGTACACGGTCGACATCTTGACCGTGACCCTGAAACTCAGCCTTATCAATAGTTTGGTCATCAACCTTCTCATCAATGAACATCGGGCTATCAGCGTTGATACCCTTATCAACCTCAACATTATCACCAGCATTATTATCATAATGTTTTGATTCATCATCATATACATCCTCTACCTCTTCATCTGTGGGGTCATCAACCAAACCAAGTGTTGGTTTAGAAATTTGGTGCCTTTTCAGGCGTTGGGGTGGAGCAATCTCAATAACATCTTCACGGTCGCCCTGGGTAGGTGAACCGGATGCGGTAAAATCAGGAGAAACGGTCGATGGAGGAGGTCTGGAAACCTTTGTTTTCTTGGAAACCTACTGAGGACTTAGAGACAAATCTCTTTTCTTGGATTTATCCCCCTGAGACAAAGCGGGGAGTGCAGAAGACTTTGTTTTGATGGATTTGGATGGAACGGTCGGAGAGGACACGGTTGGTTTGGAGACAGTGGATTTTGAGAGCGGTGCGGTAGACTTGGTTTTCAATGGTGCGGTAGGAGGAATATTGGAAGGAGACTTAACGGTTAAAGGTTCTTTGATAACAATTCCGGTCAAAGGTTTTGGTTTGGGAGGAGCGGTTGATGCACTGGCAATACCTTTTCCTTTAACTCTTCTGGATTCTTGTTCTTCCTCAGCTTCATTTTCATCCTCATCTTGAACAGAGGTGGATTTACCAGGATCATCAATACCAAGAGCTTCTCTGGCAGCTTTCGTGTAACTTGGAGGGACATACTTTTCCTTAGGATCACAAGCATGATATTCTTGATATTGAATGTCACCAAAACGATTTCTGAATGTAGATCTCATGGTCTTAATGTCAAAGACCCTAGATAGAGAGATGGTTACCTTGGCATGCTTGTCTTTAGCATACTCCTTCCTGATTTCAGGAGTATACTTGAAGAGAAAAGAAAGCATCCTGGTATTCTTCTTATATTTTGTCGGGGCCTTCTCACGTAGCTGCTTGTTATAATCATTAACTTGATCCACTAACAGTTTGTACAGAATCATGGGCCAATTCATTTTTCTGCCCAAGTAGATGGCTGCAGATGGGTGCCACTGGGTGGTGTTGAAGTTACCGTGGTTGCCACTCTTGCAAAGCAGACCGTGGCCAACCAGGTGCCCAATATAGTACATGATTTCAGGAAAGGTCTTCCGGTAGGGAGTGCACATGTCTGTTGATCCAATCAATCTTTCAGCGAGATCGTTGTATTCTTTGGTGGTCAATGATTCAGGAGCTTCAAAATCAATGTCCAGGCCAAGTACTGAAGTAATATCAGTATAGTCAATCTCAAGTTTCTGGCCATAGACTTCAGCGGCAATCCAGTTGAGAGGCTTGTTCTGTTCATCCCTTCCTTTGATCTCCTTGGCAGTTGAGTAGAATTCTCCAACTGCGGCAGGGAGATGGAATGGTTGAGGCATAGTGAAGAAGTTAAGAATGTCAGATTTGGTCATACGCTTGATAATATGCCTTCCAATGGCATCATTCATTAAGTCATTATAGTCCATTACACAGCCAGGAATAAATGATTTTTCATCCTGAAAAAAAATAGAGAAGTTAACAAGGTATGCTGTTGACAAAGCGGCGGTCGAATGATCAGGTAATGCGGTCGATTATTACACGGTAGATAGAGAGTACGGTCGACAAAAATAATACTTAGAAATATTTCAATGAAATCTCTAAAACATGCACAAACACCATATTACTATGTGTAATGAATTTTAAGGATCAAAAAGTGTTATCTCAAGAACACGAAGAACACCATAAGAACACGAAGAACATTGTTCATAGCCAAAACCCAGAAAACGATTTAGGGCACGAAAATCCATAAAAATTATACCAGAATGAACACAGAAACCGATTAAACACGAAAATATCATCAATTTTTAACCAAAAAGCTTCAAGAATAAACATGGCATTGAGAGATATATCAACTAGAATTTGAATCTAAACACTATATTGAACTCAAAATCATGAAAATAACTAGAATGTGCATTATCAAAGCATATAACAACCCAGAAATTGAATCATGACATTAGAATAAGAAGGGTTGTAAAACCCGCCAAAAACGAAAAGTGAAAAAATGAAAATAGAAGAGTCTTGGGTCAAGAAATCATACCATTGAGTCTTCAGAAATTTGTTCTTGTGATTTCTTAGATGATTTCGTTGGTTGGGATGATTTGGGTGCCATTTATAGTCGAAAATCGAGTAGAAATAAGAGAGAATAAACTGGGTTTATAGAGAGAGAAAGTAGAGAGATGGAGAGAGAGGAGGGGTTTCTGAAAAAGTGATTTGCAGAGAGGTGGAAGTTAAGGAAGTAGTGGAACGGTTTGTGCAGTGGGAGGTTAACTCTGCAAGAATCAGGGATTTGACCAGAGATGTCCTTTTGCCATAAATACATGGATAGTGACGGTGGACATAAATAAGGGAATAAAATTAATTGCAAATGATTTGAATTAAATGAAAACGAGGGAAAAGAGGAAATTACAAAATTACCCCTTTGGATGACTAGGAGGATCCTAATATTTGCTAAGTTAGAAACACTTACCTGGTCACCTCGTTTTTGCGGTCAGGTGCTTGACCGTGACTTCATGCGGTCAAGTTATTACCTTGGCCTATGAATGCTTCTCTAAAGCCGTGAACCAATGTCATCATTTTCATGCGGTAGGCTTCTCCAAAGCCTTTGAACAAATTTCATTCTTTCATGTGGTCGGAGCATTTTGCGGTCAACAAGGATGCGGTCGGTATACTTGAAGGATTTTAATTCATCGACCGTGATTGCTTTACCGGTAAGGGTGTTGACCGTGACCTACTTGGTGTTGAACTAAATCTCTTCGAATCAAGAGCCTTGGTGAGAATATCTGCAATTTGATTGTCAGTGCTCACATACTCTAGATGGATATTACCTTTTTCCACATGATCCTTGAGAAAGTGGTACTTGATATCAATGTGTTTGGTTTTTGAATGCATGACAGGGTTGTTGGAGACAGCAATGGTAGATGTATTGTCACAATAGATTGGACAATTTTCTTCATTGATTCCGTAGTCAACCAATTATTGCTTGATCCAGAGCACTTGGCAGCAGCAGTTTCCAGCAGCTATATATTCAGCTTCTGTGGTAGATACAGAGACTGAGGCTTGTTTCTTGCTTGCCCATGAAACGAGTCGATTTCCAAGGAAATGACAAGTTCCACTTGTGCTTTTCCTGTCGATGGTACATGCTGCATAATCTGCATCTGAGTAACCTATAATATCAAAAGCTGAATCTTTGGAGTACCAAAGTCCAAGGTTAATAGTCCCAGATAGATATCGAATAATACGTTTAACAGCAATAAGATGTGCTTCTCTAGGATCTGCTTGATAACGAGCACAAACGCAAACACTAAACATGATATCTGGCCTACTAGCAGTTAAGTAAAGAAGAGAACCAATCATACCTCGGTATAAGGTTTGATCAACCTTCTTACCTTTCAAGTCTTTATCTAACTTGTTACCAGTAGCCATAGGAGTGCCATATGCCTTTGCATTTTCAAGTCCAAATTTCTTGATAAGGTCCTTTATGTACTTTGCTTGATTGATGAAGATGCCTTCAGCACATTGTTTAATTTGAAGCCCAAGGAAGAATGTTAATTCTCCCATCATGCTCATCTCAAATTTGCTTTTCATTAGCTTCTCAAATCGCTTACACAACAATTCATTAGTAGAGCCAAAAATAATATCATCTACATATATTTGAACTAATAAAGTATGATCATGATATTTAGCAATGAATAGAGTTGTGTCAATCTTACCACGCTTGAAGCCTTTCTCTAGGAGAAATTTGGATAGAGTATCATACCAAGCACGTGGAGCTTGTTTGAGTCCATATAAAGCTTTACGGAGTTTGTAGACATGATTTGGAAATTTGGGGTCTTCAAATCCGGGCGGTTGAGCAACAAAGACTGTTTCTTGAAGTTCGCCGTTGAGGAATGCACTCTTCACATCCATTTGATATAACTTGAATCTTTTGAAAGAGGCATAAGCTAAAAATATCCTTATAGCTTCAAGTCTTGCAACGGGGGCAAAAGTTTCATCATAATCAATGCCTTCTTCTTGTCTGTATCCTTGTGCAACCAACCTAGCTTTGTTTCTTGTGATGCTTCCATTCTCATCCATCTTGTTTCGGAACACCCACTTTGTACCAATCACTCCTTGATCTTGAGGCCTTGGAACTAAGGTCCAAACTTTGCATCTTTCAAATTGGTTGAGCTCTTCTTGCATATCAACAACCCAACTTGAGTCTTGGAGTGCTTCATCAACTTTCTTGGGTTCAACTTGAGATATAAATGCGGTAAGTGCATCATAGTTTGATCTTCTTGTTCGAACACCAGAATGCAAATCACCAATGATATTCTGAATTGGGTGATCTCTAACCCACGAACTTCTTGAGGTATATCTGGTTGAGTTGATGGTGGTTGTAAATCTTCTAGTGGTACATCATTTGTGCCATCCCAATCATAAGTAATTTGAGGGATATGTCTTCCACATTGATGGGTATTTCAACTTCAACTCCATTTGAGGTAGCAGCAGATGTGGTAGTTTCTGGTGTTTCATATGAGGTAGATGGAGGTGCAGTTGAGATAGATAGGTTTCCTTGAGTTGATTGATTTTGTGGTTGAGTTGTACCTGTCTCATTAAGCTCAACAAAATCATCAGCAACATTTGGAGCCATATGTGGCTCAAAGAGAGAATGTTCATCAAAAGTAACATGGACAGATTCAACTATCTTAAGAGTGGTTTTATTAAATACACGAAAAGCTTTTGAGTGTTTAGCATACCCAATAAATATACCTTCATCGGCCTTTGGAGCAAATTTACTTCGATGTTCTTTACCGTTGTAGAGTATGAAGCATTTGCATCCAAATATCTTGAAGTATGCTATGTTGGGGGTTCTTCCTCTCCAAAGTTCATAAGGAGTTTTGTTGTAGGTCTTGTTGATGAGGGATCTATTTTGAGTGAAGCATGCTGTGTTGACGGCTTCAGCCCAAAAGTATTGAGGTAGCTTTGCTTCAGCAATCATAGTCTTTCCAGCCTCTATCAACGTTCTGTTCTTCCTTTCCAAAACACCATTTTGTTGAGGAACTCCAGCAGCAGAGAAGTTGTGGTCAATACCATGATCATCACAGTACTGAGCAACACCGTTGTTCTTGAATTCTGTACCGTTGTTGGATCGAACACTAACGATGTCATCTTCTTTTTGTGTTTGGAGCTGTCTAAAGAGTGAGGTCAAAATGTCATAGCAATCATCCTTTAAGATCATCATTTCAACCCACGTATATCTTGAATAATCGTCTACCACAACTAAGGTATATCTATTTCCACCAATACTTGTGGTAGTAACAGGTCCAAACAAATCCATATGTAGCAGCTGCAAACATCTTGAAGTTGAAGGTGTCATCTTGCTGGAGAAAGATGTCTTTGGTTGTTTGCCTAGTTGACATGCTGTGCACTTCTCATCGTGGTGATCAGCTACTTTGGGTAGACCACGAACTAGATTTTCTCTTCCAATCTTGGATAGATACTTGAAGTTTAAGTGACTTAGTCTTTTGTGCCACAGCCAACTATTTTCGCTAACATTCTTTGCTACAAAACAGAGATTAGAAGAAATGCAAGATGAAGTAAAATCAACAATATAAACATTTTTCTTACGAATCCCTTTAAGTAAGGTGACGCTGGATGTGCCATCTTTGATGAGACAAAAGATTGAGGTAAAGTGGCATTGCAATCCTTTGTCGCAGAACTGAGATATTGAGAGTAAATTGTGTTGTAGACCAATAACTAGAGAGACTTCTTGGATGGTGATTTTTCCTTTTCGGGTGACTCCATATCCTACATTCTTTCCTTTGTTATTATCTCCGAAGGTTACTGATGGCCCTTTTTCTTCACGGACATCTTCCAATAAATTGATATCTCCGGTCATGTGCCTTGAGCAGCCACTATCGAGATACCATAAACTTGATCTATCCTTGGAGAGTCCAGCCATTAAGCAGAGGACCTACAAAATAGACATTTAAGAACAAGGTCCCCTTTTTATTCTTTTGGGTCCAAAGGGTTAGTAACTTTTAACAACCCACACTTGCCTCACAGAAGGGGGTTTAAGCCTTCTGGGATTTGGTGTGAATCTTAAAAGACATTCAGCAGCCTTGTGACCATAATCATCACACACGGAACAATGGTGGAAGCCACCCAACTGAGGGTTAACAAACTTCGTTGTGGTCTTGAGCACAACATCGTTAACTGGTATGGAAGATCTCTCCTGAACAAAGTTTAATTTTTTGAACTTGACCGCATGACCCTTGTTTGCAGTCGACATGCCGCGGAAGGCTGATCGACTGGGTCTTAAGGTTGATGCGCGGTCGTGTCCAGGTACCTTACCAGAGTATTCCTCTGCGGTAGAATCTTCCATGACTTTTTCTTTCGACTTTGAAGCCTTGCCAGTTTGATGCTTAGGGTAGACATAGTGGAACTCTAGTTTCTTCTTTGGTTCTTGTCTTTTACCCTTAGATTCTTGATGTTTAGCTTTTGACCCTTCCAAAGTTTGCTGGGTAAATTTCTCATCTCTTTCACAACAAGATGCAGATTTAAAGTTGTCACTCATCTTTTCTTGTTCATCGGGGGAAATGTCAAATTTGACTTGAGGTATGGTAGACAGAACTTCCTTCACTTTGGGGTTTAGCAGAGCCTTCTTTGCTGCACTCACATCACATCTTGAAAATAGAAGATCACCATTCTTTTGAACCGGAGTTAGGAATCCTTTTTTAGCAAGTTCATCAGCCGTATAGCTTATCCGTTTAGGTTTTGCATTTGGTGAGCGACGATTTTTATTATCATCCTCATCATCGGACTGAACGACTAAACAAATGTGACCTTCTTCAGAATCCTCATCTCTTTCATCAGAGTCTGACTCTATCCAAGTAGCTAACTCTTTTGAGGTAGAGTCTTCTTCAGCCATCATTCCCTTTTGCTTTGAATACCTTGGAGTAAAGTTACTTTTCTTCTTCATATACTCATACTTGGGAATTGGACATTCTGATGCGAAATGACCGGGTTTCCTGCAATTAAAACAAACGAGATCCTCTTTCTTCTTTGAGAAGTTGGAGTATTCTTTCTTACTTGTTGAGCTGCTCCTTGAGAACCTTGTTGGAGTTTTGCTTGATGATCCAGGTCTTGATGTCTTTCTGAACTTTTGGAATCTTTTCACGAACATAGCAAAATCATCATCATCCATATCTAATAAATCGGATGTGGAGATTTTTGGATCTTCTTCCTCGATCACTTCTTCCTTTTGTGCAACCAACGATAATCTCTTTGTTTTTCCTTCCATTTCAGCAATGTTGTTAAGCTTGATATCAAAAACCTTGAGGTTGGCATAGAGGCTTCTGAGAGACATATCATCTAGTAGCTTGGTATCTTCAAGAGTGTTTCCTTTGTGAAGATATTGCGAACCAAGAGCGGCAAGAAAATTAACATTGATTTCTTTCTTGGTAAGCTTCTTTCCAAGTGTTGTATAAGTACTCACGATCTCACAATAACTATCATAAGTGGCTCTTAGTGATTCACCGGGGATCTTAGCAAAGTTGTTGAATCTTCTTTGAATTGCAAACTTTTTGCTTTCCTTGCAAGATTGATCTCCTTCGATGTAATCTTCAATTGCATCCCAAAGTTCTTTTGCAGTAGAACATTCCATGATCTGTCGACGCTGTGACATACTCAATGTACTTAAAAGTATGCTCTTTGCTTTCACATCCATTCCAACCAGTCTTTTCTCTTCATCGGTCCATTCAGCTTTTGGTTTCTTGATAGTCGGATTTGCACCATTGGTTTCTGGATCCGGATTAGCTTTCATTGGGAAGTATGGTCCAATGGTAAGACAATCACCAAGTTGCTCGTCCATGGAGTAGAACTGAGTTAGAATGCTGTGCTTCCATACGTCAAAATTATCTTCGTCAAACGCTGGAACGTGTGTGAAGTTAACCGTTGCAATAGTTTTCTGACTTGCCATTTTGAATCGGCACCCAAGCTGTTAAGCTTGAAAAACAAAAGTTTTATAAAGGTGTTTGCTCTGATACCACTTGTTGGTCCCAAAGACACAACAAGGGTATGAAAGGAGGCTAGAGGGGGGTGAATAGCCTACTTAAAAATTCAACCCTTTTTCAAAATTCAACCAAGTGCTTACAATCTTGAGTTTTGCGGTCAAGTAATAAACCGTGCGGTCAAGATGTAATATACACAGCGGAAGTTTTCGATAGAAATAAGGTAAGGTTGTTTTGATGAAAATCTCTAAGTGGATTCTTTCTCACTGCCAGGTAGTTCCGGTCAAGAAACATGCGGTCAAGGATTTGCGGTCAGATGGTTGAGAGATTGAAAGTTGTTGTCTTAGAAGTTTTGGCAAAAGATAAGTTAGTCAGATTTTAACTTAGGCAATGTGGAGAACAAACAAACACAATTCACAATGCGTTTGAATATCTGAAAGATCAAACACTAAACGACAAGCAAAATTAATATAAACAATAAAGAACAAGATGAACAATATTTGAGAGTAAATTTGCAGAAAGTAAAATGACACAAGTATTTGGAAAGGTTCGATCTGTTAAAAGATCTACGTCCTTTACCAAGATAGTCAGTCTTGGATTTTGAATGGAGGTATATATTGATTCTTGAGTGTACAGATTACAGAGATGAAGCTTTGAATCAACATCTACTTTCTATGAAGAATAAATCCTAGACTTAGACCAGTGTATCCCTTTTGATGCAATCTATGTGATTGATCAATTGGGGTGAGTGTGTGTGTAAGAATCAGAAGCTCTTTGAAATCTAAGTGATTGTAGAGCCTAATGAATCTTAAGTGTTACAAGGCTTGAGATGACTTGAATGTTGCTGGAGATCTTTGAAGGTTTGAAGGTGAGTTCTTTGAAGATTCAAAGGATTCTGGAAATCTTGAGTATGATCTTCAATCACCAAGTATTTCAACAGCAATTTCTCTCTTAGAATCTCAGCTTTTTTCAATGAAGAACTTAAGGGCTATTTATAGCCTTGAATGAGAAAATAGCTGTTGGGAAATGCTTGGGCTCCAAGTTGAAGGACAGTGAGCTGTTGAATTCTAATTGGAGCTCAATCTGAGATTGTCCTTTTTGCAGATAAGAGGTGGTCCCACTTAGATAAATTCAAACTTGAATTACTTAGGATCCAAGTTCTGCAACGTTCTAAACTAACCATAGTTTGACCATGGTTAAGTTTAAACCAACTTGGGTTTCTTGGACAACTTCTTCATTTGCGGTCAAGGCCTCACGGTCGAGTGGCTTGCGGTCGAGGGGTCAAATGTGACCTGTCAAGGTATGCCACAAAGCTCACGATCACTGACTTCCGGTCAAGTGATTCACGGTCAAGTGGTCTTCCACGGTCAGGTGGTCTACCACGGTCAAGTGAATTCACGGTCAAGGTCTTGACCACTAAAATTCCAGACTTAGAAAATTTTCAGCCTATCAATCTAAAGCCTATATTATCAAAATGGACTATTCTAAAAATGAAGTTTAACACTTCTTACAATATATTCTAAAGTCCACAAAAGATAAAATTAGGTTATGGGATCAATCAAATCTAGGTAATAGGAGTGTTTATAATAAGCATACCCAACACTTTCAAACAAGCTTCAAACACTTTCAATCCAACTCTCAAACTCAAATAAAAAAACCTTCCCTTAGAAGCAAAGGAAGCACACCCTTCTCTCCTTAACTAGGTAATCTCTTAGTTGTAACCCTTAAATCCCTCAAAATGTAAGTGGTTTGGTTGTTTGTGTAAGGGTCTAGCTACTAGTTGGCTAGACCCCCTTATTTCTCAAAGAAAGTCCATGTAAAAACTTGTGATGTGGTTTTGTAAATGGTGATTTTGATGTTGAAACCTGAAGATTATCATATTTAAATGAGTTGTTGATGGTCATGTGTTCATTCCTTGGCCAAACTTTGAGTGTTTCATGGATAAATTTTCATCTTATTCTCAAAAGCCATAAATATGTCCACTTTTTTTATTTCAATGTACATTCATTCTTAACTTGATATTTAACACAAAGTAACTCTTGGGTAATGTTCTTAACATGTTTAAATATGAGGTCCATAAGTTTCATGGTTTGGTTTTCAGTCTAAGGCATGTTTTGAAGTCTATTTTTGAGCTATAACCTAGCGGTCCAAGGGCACTGTTCAAACAAAGACTTTTAATGCCTTTAAAAATCCATCTTAAAATGATTTATGTGTAACGACCCAAACTTTCCAATAATAATAATTATTCATAAACTAAGAAACCCCAAACGTCAAACATAATTCAAATCCAACGTTCAAAAGTAACGACTAGTATAATCTAACCAAAATTCAAAATAGTGCGGAAGCGTAACTAACATTTAAATTCTAACGGCTAGTACAACACACTAGCTCAACATAAAACATAAATAAGTCTAAAATTCCTTAATAGCCACGAACTGCCCTTCCTTGCAATCCGCCTAGGTCCTTAGTCTTTACCTGGGAAAAATAATATAAGAAGGGGTGAGCGAACAATGCTCAGTAAGTTCATACGAGATCTCTCCGGGTACTAAGGATGGATGACCGAAAGAACGGAGCCAAACAACATTATTCAATGAAAGGCTAATAGTAATAATCTTAGCTGCATGTAACAAACACATTTATCAATTCAATGAATTATGGTCCTAGTTCAATCCGTCAATTTCAGAGTTTCAAACACCTTTTCAGGGTGTCACACCTTTTCAGGGTGTTAAGAGAATAAGAGACCTTACACCTTTTCAGGGTGTTATGGTCCTAGTTTAATTCGTCAATTCCAGAGTTTCAAACACCTTTTCAGGGTGTCACAGTTTCGAACACCTTTTCAGGGTGTCACACCTTTTCAGGATGTTAAGAGAATAAGAGACCTTACACCTTTTCAGGGTGCTCCCTTATTTAGGTATATCATGATAACCAAGATACTTCCTCATGTAGCAATTTAAAAGTCTAAGTTCTTTTCTATCAAACTAGACTTATTCGTAATTAGTCCTTTTCAATCAGACTAATCCAACCGCACCTATTTCAATTAGATACAGTTATAGTTCATAGTATTCTAGGTACAAGAATACTTAAGGAAATTTCAATTCATTTGGATACCCATTGAACAAAATACATCAAGGGTAAGATAATCAAAAGACGTTCAACAACATCAGAGTTCAAATGCTACGGACCATTGGTAGCTACACTTGAAAGAAATAAGGAAGATCCTACATAAAAGGATGAATCATCAAAGTACTTAAGGAACGTAATCCCTTACCTTGGCTTTGCGTTATTCCACTTAGCAAACCTTGTGCACGAATCTACAATCATGCATAAAATAGTCTTAGGACAAGTAATACTATTTACTTCCGTCCCCAAATACTTTTCTTTTACTTTCTTAACCTTATGGGTTTATCTTCTTTAACCCCTTTTAAGGTTGATATTCGTAAGCCTATCCACAATAACCCAAATTGCATTGTAACCTCTTAATGTCTTTGGTAACCCTAATATCAAATCCATAGCTATATGTTTCCACTTCTACTCAGGAATAGGTAATGACTGTAGTAATCCTGCCGGTCTCTGGTGCTCACTTTCACTTGTTGACACACCAAACATTTTGATACAAACTCGGCTATATCTCCTTTAATATTATTCCACCAGAACGTCTCTCTCAAATTTCTATACATGTTCTTACTTCCAGGATGTACGAAGAATCTCGAACAATGAGCTTCCTTCAAAATCTCCCTCATAATATCCTCATTGTCTGGCACCCATACCCTAGATTGGTACCTCATGATTCCATCTTCTTCTACACGAAAGTCTTTTGCTTTTCCCTTAGCGATACTCTCATGTACTTTCATTACTTCTTCATCAATTTCTTGTGCTTCTTTAATTCTAACCATAAGCGTTGGCTGAGCACTCATTTGAGCCAAATAACCCTTCACTTGCACTTCCATGCTTGAAATCTCAATGCGGTTCCATGCACTTTCCTCCTTAGAAATTAGCGTCGCTAGCGTCCCACGGTTCTTTCTACTCAACGCGTCTGCTACTTTATTAGCCTTCCCAGGGTGGTACAAAATCGTACAATCATAATCTTTCAATAACTCCAACCACCTTCTTTGTCGCATATTAAGTTCTTTCTGGGTGAATATATACTTAAGGCTCTTGTGATTCGTATAAATCTGACATGGCACCCCATACAAGTAGTGCCTCCATATCTTCAAAGCAAACACCACTGCAGCTAACTCTAGATCATGGGTTGGATAATTCTTCTCATGGTTCTTCAATTGTCTAGATGCATAAGCTATAACCTTTTCGTTTTGCATCAGCACGCAACCTAGTCCTTTAAGTGAAGCATCACTATATATTACGAATCCATCCGATCCAGACGGTAAAGCAAGCACTGGTGCGGACACCAATCGTCGCTTCAATTCCTCAAAACTCTTTTCACATTCTTCTGACCAAACAACTTTGCTCCTTTCTGAGTTAACCTCGTCAATGGCACTGACAACTTCGAGAAACCTTCTACGAATCTCCTATAGTAGCCAGCCAAACCTAAGAAACTTCTTATCTCACTTACCGAAGTTGGTCTTTCCCAATCCACAATAGCTTCTATCTTTGTCGGATCTATGGCAATCCCATCTTTTGACACCACATGCCCTAAGAATGCCACTTTTTCCAACCAAAATTCACATTTCTTAAATTTAGCATATAACTTTTGCTCTCTTAAAATCTGCAGTACTAACCTTAATGCTCTTCATGTTCTTCCTTGGTCCTCTAATACACCAAGATATCATCAATGAATACAATCACACACTTATCCAGAAACTTCTTAAATATCCTATTCATAAGTTCCATAAATGCTGTCGATGCGTTAGTCAACCCAAACGGCATTACTACAACTTATAATGACCATACCTTGTTCTAAAGGCTGTCTTAGCTATATCATCCTTCTTCACTCTTAGTTGATGATAACTAGACCTCAATTCTATCTTCGAGAAGTAATACTCTCCACGAAGTTTATCAAACAAATCATCTATTCTTGGCAACGGGTATTGATTCCTTACCGTCACACGGTTCAATTCACGATAGTCGTTACATAAACTCATCAACCCATCATTCTTCTTCACAACAACACCGATGCACCCCATGGTGATACACTCGGTCTAGTCAAAATCTTATTCAACAACTCTTGCAGTTGCTCCTTTAATTCTTCAATTCTTAGGAGCCATTCTATACGGCGCCTTCGATATTGGTGAAGTCTCCGGTACCAAATCGATAGAAAATTCTATTTCTCTTTATGGAGGTATTCCCGGTAAATCCTCAGGAAACACGTCCTTGAAATCTCTAATCACAAAAGTGATTCTACGGTTACTTCCTTCTTGCGCGTATCACCAATGTATGCCAAGAATCCTTCACATCCTTTCTTTAAAAGCTTACGAGCCTTCATTACGGTATAAGGTTCGATCGGGTTCTAGGTTTCATTTCTTGAGAACATCACTCTTCTCTAGATAGTAATCTGAAGTGGGCTTCGTTTTTTAAAAAAAAAAAAAAAAAAAATCCACATGCAGCCAACTTGTCCATTCCCAAGATTACATCAAATTCTTCAATGTCCTAAACTAATGAAATCAACCTCAAGTTCTTTCTCATCCAATTTCAAAGGACACTTCCTAGATATAGAGGTAATAGGGATCGATTCTCTAGTTTGAATATCCAGAACTAAAGAATTCTCTAACGCCTCAGGAATTAAATTCATATTCTTAGCCAAGCAATCATTTGGCACTTCTCATCAGAACCTTGCCCTTTGGCATTGTTCTTATTACCATCTTTTCGGTTTCCATGACCCTTACTCTGGTACTTACTTTCAGTACCGTCCTTCTCACGTTCATCAGCAGCCTTTCGCTTATTATTCCCATCCTTTAGATTCAGTCGACTCTTTCTCAGTTGACTCTTCTTCTCTTCTCGCTTACTGCGATAACTATCTGATTCTTTCTCTACTATCCTTGCCCTATCCAACACTTGATCATAGGTTGGTAGCATTAATGGAGCGATTCGTATCGGATTCGGTCGCTCAAACCAGTTTCAAATTCTCGAGCCTTTTGCGCTTCATCATCGAAGAGCGTTAGGACAATTTCTAGCAATTCGGTGAATCTAGCACCATAGTCGTTCACCGTCATACTTCCTTGAGTTAGCATCATAACTCAGCCACTCTGGCATTTTGAACACTTTTTGGATAATATGATACTAACATTAGTTATCATGAATACGAGACGTTTTCACGCACTCTCATACTATAGCTCGTCTCTACAGACTAACATTCAATTTATAGGTCATTCACTAAACCACTGGTCGCTTCAACAGACCATCACTATTTTCATTAGTCGACTTTACTAAATTTATTGGTCGCTTCATTAGACCATTACTATTTTCACCGGTCATTTCAATAGACTATTATCACTTTCATTGGTCGTTTCAATAGACCATTCTTACTTGTTCCAGGTTAACTCACACGTTTAACACTATTACTCACGCCAACACAAGCATTGTACTATGCTTAATACTTTCACATAAATAGGCCGTCCCCAAAAGACATAACTTTTACCAAAGATCGGTTTACTAGATTTCTGGTCCTTCCAATAGACCAATTCTACTTAGGGAAGTCATTTTACTAGACTTTACTTATTCATCGCAGGTCGATTCACTAGACCTACTTTCATTCACATTTTGGCCGTTTTACTAAGCCAATTACTTTTACTTTTGACCGTTTCAATAGGTCACTTTATTCTTGTTTCGATCATTTTACTAGACCAAAACTAATTTCACTTGGCCATTTCAATAAGCCAATTATGCTTAAGGTCTTTTCACTTGACCCATACTTTCTCGTTCTAGACTAGCTCACACGCTTTAACATTTAAGAACGAAACACTAAACAAAGCCATTTGGTTAGAATAAATCATAAACTTTTATTACGAGGATCTTCTTGGAATAAAAGTCGACAAAACAAAATTCTAGTATTTTTCTCTAAACTAGAACTAACTATCATTACTATGAAACAACTCATTGTTTCATTTTTCAATCATGAAACATCTTCCTAGGCCTTCCCCTAGATCTTCCACTAGGCACCTTTGGAGTCTTCTTAGAGCCTCTTGGTCTACCTCTGGACCTACGAACTGGTACCATTGGTGGTTCATCATCATCAATTACAATTGGGGTCGCTTCATTGTCCCCTAGGTTAATTTCTACTTTCTCGATCTCTTCTTCAGCTACCAAATTATCTTCCTTTGGCGTTTCATTGCCTACGGGGGTTATTGGTTCTGACTCTCTAGTTCTAGTTTCCTTCAAATCTTTCATTTCATAAAACCATTGGTGAGCTTCTTCTCTGGTTTCATGATAGTACTTCTCACTTTGATTCATGGTTCCTTTACTTCTTCCAGTTTTGTAAGAGTATCTAGTTATGCTTTTCTATCTTGCATCCACCTTCCAGGTGTGACTTTAACCTTGGTCTTCTCAGCTTCTAATGCCTCGGTTAGTTGCTTAACTGTTGGGTTTCGATCAAACATGCGCAGCGGAATTTAGCAATTTAAAATTTTTGAAACCCAAAGCCCATAGATCCGTTCGTATGATTAAATCAAATACAATAACATGAATATAGGATAAAACTAACCCTTGATGGCTATCAAATTTTCTCTTGGTCTTTGGTGGAGATTTGAAGACTTGATCACGATCACAAAGCTTGAACACGAACTTTGAAGATGATGATTTTCACCCTCTAGCGGTATCCACACTTCGAACGAATATCAAAGGAGCTTCTATGATCTTGGTTGCTAGACTAATATTATGAAACACACTTTCACAATATAATAAAGAACTATATGGAATTTTTTTGTGAATTATTTTGTTCCTCAATCAATGATATCTTAGAACAAAATAAAATCTCTCTCAAACTCTTTGAGACTCACAAAAGCACTTGTTAATATGGTCTGGCCGAATTGGTGTTTTTATACCCAATTAAGACCTATTCCAAATAGGTAACTTGTGCCAAAAACATTTCCTAATCGAATTAGGAATTTTCAAACCGGCATACCGGGCGCCCGCCTGGTCCTACCCAGGCGCCCGCTTGTTTGGGCAGAAAGTCCAATTCTTTTTCCGGCTTGTTCAGGCGCCCGCCTGGTGCAACCCAAGCGCCCGCTTGGTTGACCAGGAGGCCCAGAACTTTCCAGAAATTCCTTGGAAGTCCTCCGACCCTAAATGCCAATATAGTCCTTTTATTTAAGATTCGTTCTATTGTGTGTGACCCTCTAGGATTATACTAAGTTGGCAATGGGCTCAAACATGATCCCATAAGATATGATTAGGTTCTAGCAAACCGTCATACCTACCCAAATAGTATAACTAGATACAAGTTCGCATTCCTTTAGAATATGTCACAATCCCTTTGTCCACGATGTCATTGAACACAAGTCATGGTCAAAGAGTCAACTTGTTTTGTTCAATACTTTCTCGATTCCGAATATGTTGATAATTCAGATGCTATTGATCTAATCAATCCATTTGAGTTCGGCCGAACATTTCATCAACATCATTCCTTCGAGGGGCCCAAGCTTGACATCTCTCCGTGGAGGGACAAATCCATTTAGCTTATTACTCTTCCCAACGGGAATCCGATTATGCCAATCATACCCTTTATAACTAGCGTGTTAAGGTAGCGTTTGAATATGTCAAACACAATGTTCATCAAGTGGAAGACTATAATAACTTCATGTCTAAGGATTCAAATGACATAACTAATATGAGATATATGTACGACATAGACCATGACATAAATCTCATACAGCGGGTCATGTACAGTACCTTGTTCCAAACAAGTACCCATAAATCTAACATGATCATCCCATGATCATTTAGCCTTTATACTAGTGCTTAACAAGTACTAGGGACGGGGATTATTATAAGTAAACATGAACAACAATAATAATCATAACATCTCTTTATTGATATGAAATAAATGATAACAATTACAACGTTTATTAAACGTGCCTAGGGCACCACTACCAACAATATCCCACTTGCCCTAGGCCCAATATCCCATGTATCTAATACCCATGGACCTAACATGACCATCATGTTTAGCTTGTGGAAGTCCTTTTGTTAGCGGGTCCGCAACATTGTCATCAGTAGGTACTCTGCATATGTTTACGTCTCCCCTATCAACGATCTCTCGAATGATATGAAAACGCCTAAGTATGTGTTTGGATTTCTGATGTGCTCTTGGTTCCTTTGCTTGAGCAATAGCACCATTATTATCGCAATAAAGTTCTATTGGATTAGCAATACTAGGAACCACTTCAAGTTCAGTTATGAACTTCTTAATCCAAATAGCTTCCTTTGCAGCATCCGATGCAGCAATATACTCAGCTTCTGTTGTAGAATCAGCGGTTGTACTTTGCTTGGAACTCTTCCAGCTTACAGCTCCACCATTTAACATAAACACAAACCCGATTGCGATCGGCTATCATCTTTGTCTGTTTGGAAGCTTGCATCCGTGTAAGCATTTACAACGAGATCATCTTCCATTCCTCCATAGACCAAAAACGAGTCTTTAGTTCTTCTCAAGTACTTAAGAATCACTTTTACAGCTATCCAGTGATTTTCGCCAGGGTCGGATTGGTATCTACTTGTCATGCTCAAAGTATAAGATACATCCGGCCTAGTACAAATCATGGCATACATGATGGACCCAATTGCCGAAGCATATGGAACATCATTCATTTTCTCACGCTCATCGTTTGTCTTAGGACATTGAGTCTTGCTTAGAGAAACTCCATGTAACACGGGCAAGGTGCCTCTCTTAAAATTTTCCATACGGAATCTTCTAATGACCTTGTCAATGTATGTACTTTGGCTTAAACCAAGTAGCCTCCTTGATCTATCTCTATAGATCTTAATGCCAAGTATATATGCGGCTTCACCCATATCTTTCATTGCAAAACACTTTCCTAACCAAGTCTTCACAGACTGAAGTGTAGGAACGTCGTTTCCAATGAGCAATATGTCATCCACATATAAAATAAGGAATAGCACTATGCTCCCACTAATCTTCTTGTATACACAAGGCTCATCTTCGTTCTTGATGAAACCAAACTCTTTGACCGATTCATCAAAACGGAGATTCCAACTCCTTGAAGCTTGCTTCAATCCATAGATGGATCTTTGCAATTTGCATACCTTAGAATCTTGTTCAAAACCTTCTAGTTGTGTCATATACACATCCTCTTGGAGTTTTCCATTCAGGAAAGCGGTTTTGACGTCCATCTGTCATATTTCATAGTCATGATATGCGGCAATGGCAAGCAAAATTCTTATAGACTTGATTATTGCTACGGGTGAAAAGGTCTCATCATAGTCAATACCATGAACTTGCCTATAACCCTTCGCTATAAGCCTAGCTTTGTAAGTATGCACCTTCCCATCCATGTCAGTCTTCTTCTTGAAGACCCATTTGCATCCTATGGTTTTTACACCTTCGGGCGCATCAATCAAATTCCAAACTTGATTGTCTTGCATGGATTGTAATTCGGATTCCATGGCTCCAAGCCACTTGTCTGAATCAGGAGAAGACATCGCCTCTTGGTAGGTTGACGGTTCATCATTCTCAATGATTTCTACCTCATTACTATCTGTTACGAGAAATCCATATCTCTCGGGCTCGGATCGTAACCTACTAGATCTGCGAGATGCTTGTGTATTTTGAACAGGTTCCACAACTCCTTGTGGTTCTTGTTCTTGTTCCACTATTGGTTCAATGTTATTTTCTGGGTCTCGAATTTCTTCAAGATTTATTTTACTCCCACTGATTTCTTTGGAGAGAAACTCTTTCTCTAGAAAGACACCAGTTCGGGCAACAAACACTTTGTTGTCCTCTCGGTTGTAAAATTAATATCCTTTAGTTTCCTTAGGATATCCTACGAAAATACATTTATCAGATTTGTGTGCTAGTTTGTCAGAGATAAGTCTCTTGACATAAACTTCGCAACCCCAAATCCTCATGAAAGATAAACTAGGTTTCTTTCCACTCCACATCTCATATGGAGTTTTTGGAACCGATTTAGTTGGAACTTGATTTAGTGTGAAAGCAGCAGTTTCTAGGGCGTAACCCCAAAAGGATATTGGAAGATCAACTTGACTCATTGTAGACACCCCGCCTTGGACCTCTCACCCCGATTGCATACATAGTATTTTTTATTTATCTTGTTTTTGTTAATTTCTGTTACTTCGGTTAAGTTCCTAACTGATTCCGTTAGTTTTGGACTAAACTGCATAACAAAATTAATTTTAGAGTCATTTCTGTCTTTCTGTCATTTTTAGAATCGCGCGCTTCCGGCACTGCTAACGGGCCGCGCGCGCCTCCCGTCCCAAAGGCGGGACTCGCGCGCTGTCCGATATGGCAGTAACGGATTGCACCTTATTTCCCTCCTTTTTCTTATTTACAAACATCTTTTCTTGATCACAAAAACCATCTTTTTGCATCCACATTCATCCCCCCTTTTCTCATTAACTCCCAATCCCAAATTCTAAGCCTTTTCCCAAAAACTAATATTTCTTTCATTTATTATTTGATTTCTTTTATTTCTTTTATTTTTCTTTTATTCATTTATCTTATTTGTGATTGGCTCATTCCATTTCACATGGATGACCAATTTCCCTCCATCATTTCCCTCTCTTTTTTACCTATAAAAACCATCATCTTCTACCTTGGAAAGGGACTTCTTTTTGGACTTTTTTTGGGACTTCTTTTTGGACTCCAACCTTGATTCACCAACTACATTATACATAAATTCTCCCAACAAGAGTTCTTAGTAACAAGACTCTACACAAATTGTTCTACAACAATTTCATTACAACAACAACACTTTCAAGTCAAGGTTCCAAGTCCTCTTTCTCAAGGTACAACTCAATTTTCTTTCTTTGTTTTCTTCTTCTTGATGTATGCAATCCCCATTAATGGGACATGACCAACATGACTACTTCACATATTGAAGTTAGTTAAGGTTATCTCCCTACATTTTAATCTTAACTTTAATTCACCATGTTAATTCATCTTCATCTCTTAATGTAATTCTTTAACATTACTTGTTACATGTAATATTTATCATTAAATAAATAAAACAATTCTATTTTATTTCCCCTTTATTTCCCATTTTCTTCTCATCACAATTATTAGCACATTTCTATTTAATTAATTGAAGGACATGTAAATATTAGAACACCAATAGTAGCAAGACCCGCGTAAGCTGGGCGGAGTGGGTGTTTAAATACTTCCCACTCCGTCACCTAACCCCCGAACCCTTCTCTCCCGAATCTCTGGTTTTGTGCATAAATTAGGCTATTTCTAGGTTTTTCTTATGTTCCTTTAAAAACATAGGTGGCGACTCTAAACAATCTAAAACAAGTTAGACATCCTAGGATAATTCACCGCTCTAGCCAAGCCGTGGTTCCCCGGGGTATCTACAGTGGCAACTCCGCTGGGGACGATAGAGGGTTAAACTTGCGTTTTCATTTTTTGTGTTCTTTTATTCTGTTTTCTGGGCATTCTGGTAAAAAGGGTAGGAAGCGCGCGCCTCCGGCCTTCTTGGCCTAAAGTGCGCGCGTCCGACCCTTATAACCAGAATCTCCCGCCTCCTTTCTTGTCCTTCAATTCCATGTTTCTGTGCTAACAAATTCTGCAGGGGAAAGTTTTCTTAATTAAGGGTCAAGGCAATCCCTTGAACCCACTGATTTGCAGGTTCTCACCCAGAAGCGGGCGCCTCTGCCCTTCTTCCTCTCACGCGCGCGCCTTCCGCATAGGCAACCCAATGCGCGCGCTTCTGGTCGCATTCCCGGAACAGAACAGTGCACAGAAACAGAACAGAATGACAGTGTGTGGGCACCGGGCCTGCATACAATTTCTTTTACTTTCTGTTTATTTTTATCGGTCACACGGGTGATTCGAAAGTTGTAAATTACGTGCTTATTTGTTTTTTTTTATTTCCTTTGAAAAAAAAAAAAAAAAAAACGTTTTGTCACATGTTAGACCTCACACTATATGCACATATTCTTATCAACTGCTCACTATCGAGTCGCACAAGTCCAACCCCAAACCCGTCGAGGCCCGTCCTAGGAAGTTTCAAGCTCCACCTGACCTTGACTCTTCCGAAGCGGTCAACCTCAGCCCGTGGCGTAGTTCAAGACTACATGCCGGGGGTGACCTTTAAGCCTCATATTCAAGCCGAGCACAAACCACACAATTCTAGTTAGGGTCTAACACTCCGTGACTCAAGTCGGTTTTCATGTACCGAGATTTCCCTAAACTAATGTCTTCAAATCATACATGCCAATTTGTTGCAATGGACGAAATAAAACTCCGTCCCCCAAAGTGGCTATTTTGGACGAAAATAAAAATCCGTCCCCGCATGTATGATTTACTACATTAATTTAGTTTAATCCCGACACATGTAGGGCTCACAAGCGTGGTGGAATCCGATGATTATATGGGACCGCGGGAAGGTCTATATACTAGTGTGACGATTCCACTATTTTTTCTAGAAACCCCAAAAAAGGACTCCGTCCTTCCGACTTTGTAAATAAAAAAAAAAAAAAAAAAAAAGAGTCATTTTTCTTTATGTGGTTGAGTCTTTTCTTGTTTGTGGGTGAAATCATTTTACTCAAAAGGTGTTTGTGGGGCCATCCTAAGATCGACCGTGTTCTCTCAATAGGTCCAATGGCTTCAAACGGCAACGACAACGGCATTCCCGTGTCCAACGAAGGGTTATTCCGCATGGTGGAAGCATTGAAAGGGCAAGTTGATACACTAGCCGAGAATATCCGCCGCAAGGATGATTTATGGCGAGCCCGTTACGAGAATGTGAAAATGGCCCACAAGAAAGAAGTTGCTAAACTCAAGAACCAATTGAAAGGGCTCACGAGTGAAAGAAAGGTCCAAAGCATTGATACCGGTTTGGTCAACACTCTCATGTCCTACATTGACCAAAGGCTTAGTGGGCTAAATTTGCACAAGGGCCCATGCACCGATATTCATCGAGCTTCTCTCCTCATGAACACAATGGAGGCTCTTCCCGAAAAGTTCAAGATGCCCGATATTGGCAAGTTCAAAGGCACCTCTTGCCCCGACGCTCATGTCGACTCCTATATTTGGGCCATGCTGCCGAAGAAAGTGTCTCCTCAAATAATGGCACAATGCTTCCCACTTACTCTCGATGGGGTCGCAAAAGATTGGTACATGGGTCTTCCGATTTCCACCCGCCTCAATTGGGATGCCGCTATGCTTGCCTTCAAGTCACAATACCAAGGCAACTCCATGTTCCGTCCCACCAAGAAAGAATTGGAGAGCACCGTGCAAATGGGTGATGAATCATTTGGGGGCTTCTATCGCCGTTGGAACGACAAGCTAGCCGAGATGGTTGATAGGCCTTCCAAGAAGGAACAAATGGACGTCTTCTTGAAGTGTTTGAAAATGGACTACCGCACTAATCTTAGTGGGGCTTTTCACTCCGATTTTTCAAGCATGTATGATGCGGGGGTTAGAATTGACAATTTGCTCCGAGAAGTGGCCGAGTCCTCCTATGACACAAGCTTCAACGACAAAGGGTTCCCAAACAATGATATGGAAGAATGTAGTGACATGGAAGACTACAACGACAATGAGGACTACAATGACATGGGGGATGACGACAACAATCTCCGTTTCTCTTTCTCTACCTAGTAGTAGGAATAAAAAAAAAAAAAAAAAAAAAAGAGTCAAAAGTCCTCTTTTGTGTGCATTAATGTTTTCTCTCATCCCATGTTAAGTGTCGAGTCTTCTTATCAAATAAAAGTCGTTCTTGTCCTTATACACTCTTCCAAGTTGTTCAATCTAATTCTTGGAAAAATGATGAAAAGATGTCTAAACGAGTTTTGGAATGAAGGCCATCACTTGAACGCCTAGGGGCTAAACATTGTGACGAAGGCAACATCATCAACGACGAAAACAAAGCCAAGACATCAAAGGTGAAGCAACAACCATGGAGAAAAATCAAGCAATGTTCAAAGGGGGATTAAAAAAAAAAAAAAAAAAAAAAAAAAAGAGAGCTCGCTAGGTTGAAACCATCAAATCAACCTAGGCAAAAGTTAGAGCACAAAATAAAAAAAAAAAAAAAAAAAAAAAAAAAACCCCCCTCAATCAAAGAAGTTCACATCAAGATCAACATCATCATCCACCAACGAAGCTACACGACGAAGCAACAATTCCATCCCGAAGAATGGAGAATCCACAAGAACTACGGTGACCTGAGCCTCTACACTGGAGGAACGTAGGCAACCTGCGGGTCCGGTCTCATGCAAGAAAGAAGATATGTTTAGCCCTAGCGCGTTATGGTGATCGGCCTTCGTCTCGAACTTGTCAAGACATCTTTGTACGATTCATTTTGCCAATGAATTAATCACCAAAAAGATTAAACAACTTTCTTAGATTTGGAATCATTTCGCGTTCCTTGTCAAGTCTAGGGACTTCTATTCTTTCTGCATACTCCCAATTTCTTGCAATCAAATTGGTGTTTTCCTTCTCTTCTCTCTTAATGACTTACTTGCCTTCGCGAGTCATTCAATTCAATAAAAAAATACATGTCAATACTAGGGACACTTCCCTAGTCAAGTCAATGTCACTCATCATTAGTGACAAAAGGTCTCCACCGCAAAATCACATGTCTTATCTCCTCAGCTAGAGTCAATGCACACTTCCTCATCAATTGAGTCAAAAAAAATGATGAAGACGCAAAAGAGATGCCCGCTAGATTGAAAACCCGAAAGGGCGGTCTAGGCAAAAAACAGGGTGCGTCATAAAAAAAAAAATGAGAGAGTGAGAGAGAGAAGGGAAAGAGAAATGGAGATCCCCGGCCTCTAAAGAAGACAAGTTCTACATTGAATCTCCTCAGCAAGTCAATTCCCCACCGAGTCAACTTTGGGATTGCAAAAAGCTCGACAAGATATGGCACCATCAAAGGTTGTTTTGGGTTATTGGCATCATTCTCCAGCAGTGTGCATTTTTGGGTTCATGAAAATAAGGCCCGTGGTCACCAAGATCCATCCGAGAACAAGCCCATCATAAAAGGGCACGAGGTTGCACAAATAATCCCTAGCTAGTCAATTGGCTTGGGCAGCAAATAGCAACAACATGTGTCTCAGTTTTCAAGGCTTCTTCAAGTATGTGCTTCTAAAGTACGCCGAAAGGCTCCCGAGAAATGGAGTAGCTCTTGCCATATCCTCTCATGTTTGTTCTCTCACACAAGGATGAGTCACTCTTGCTTTGCTCCACAAATGGTGACGCCCTAGGGACTATATGACCCGAGAACAAGGGCTTCTTTTGACAATCAACAAGCCCTAGGGGCTATGCTCGAAAAAAAAAAGATGTGTGAGACTATCCTCAAAGTCTCTCAAAAGGGATGTCAAAAAGCCCTCTTGTCACGTGTGCCCGTGCTCGTTCCCCCAATCAAGGATGGACCTTTCTCACAATCAATGATGGAACTCTAGGGGCTACGGTCAAGTCTTAAAGGCTCCTTCGGCAAAGAGCAATTAACTCCCCAGTAGTATCCCCAGCCAAGTCATGTGCAACATTGGAAGCTTCCTCAATTCGGCACCGAAGGTCTCCAAGGGCTTCGCAATCTACAATCTTTTGGGCTACGGCATTACAGTAATTCGAGCAAAGGGCAGTACTAGGGCTTCGCGACTGACAGTCTTTTGGGCAACAATACTCGAGCAAGTGCAATATGGAGTAGTCTTATGGCTCCATGAGAACAATCAAGATTCAAGGGTCTCTCAACACTTCAAGTCAAAGGCCTCTTGGTTTTAAATGAAGACTCCGATGTTATGAATGAAGTTGATGATTTTTGTTAGAACTCACAGCAAGATTTTGAAGGAAGTCTTAAAGAAAAGGAAAAAGATTCAATATGCTAAACTCTAATCAAAACAGGGTTATAGCGGGAAATGCCACGGCCAATCCCAATGTTTCTGCAATTCAGCACCCCCTTCTCCAAGATCAAAAGCACAAGGTGCAGCTCAGATAAAGTTGGGCCACAGCACTAGTTGCATCCGAAGATCCGCCATTAGTTCAACTCAAGAAGAGTCAAGCAAGCATACTCATTTGAGACTTTATCACGCCAAGACCTTATCCTCCGCGACCTCGATGGCACCGCAAGACATTACTGCATCCTTTGACATAAGCCCTCAGCCATTTGGGTATCGACCACAATGAGGCCATTCATCTCCCCAGTAAGAGCAAGAAGGAGATCTCTATCAAGAATTCTACCAAACGGTACACCATTCATCCGAAGATCCGTCATTAGTTCAACTCAAGAAGAGTCAAGCAAGCATACTCATTTGGGACTTTATCACACCAAGACCTTATCCTCCGCGACTTCGACGGCACCGCAAGACATTACTACATCCTTTGACATAAGCCCTCAGCCGTTTGGGTATCGACCACAATGAGGCCATTCATCTCCCCAGTAAGAGCAAGAAGGAGATCTCTATCAAGAATTCTATCAAACGGTACACCCGCTCTCAATGCCGAGCCAATCGCGAGGTAATTTGGGGCTTAAAGGTCTTCACATCTCACCATCTACAAGACCACGACACTTGGGGCTTTGCAATCTCTCGAAGCTTGGCATCAACGATCTCCTCTTGGGGCTTGCTCACTACAACAACAAAGGGTGATTTACTCGAATGGGCCAAGAGCTGATTTATCTTGGAGCTATGCAAGTCCCTCAAAATTTGGCATCAAAAGGCATTCTAGGGGCTTTACAATCAGCAACCCCTCATCTCGGCATCAAAAGCCTTTTGAAGCCCCATAATCGACAAATCTCTTGGGCTAGACATCAATCTTCGTTGGGCACACCAGCGACAACAGAATTCAAGCGAGGCAATCCGGACTTCGACTGAACATGACTTGATCTTGGGTTGGCTTCACAAGCACACAATGGTTAAAATGGTTCAACGAAAAAAAAAAAAAAAAGATTTTTTCTTTCTTTTTCTCCTTCTATGTGCAAAATTATGTGCTTCACTTTGCTTTGCTCCATAGCTTCTTCCCCAGAGTTCTCCATCATCCTTGAACTACGCTGGTCTGATTCTCTTAAAGGGATACGTAGGCAGCCTTTTGGCACGACCAACCCATCATCCAGAGTACCATCTCGCCAACCCATCATCAAGAGCGTTCTCTCATCAACATCCAAAGAATGGACATTCTCCATCAAAGCATCCTCCGCGGACATCAGGAATCCATCTCCACTCAAGCGGCAATGGTAAGTGAAGGTATGAATACATCCAATGCTTTCCTCAAAATCACACCGCACACAAAATCACTCTCTACATTCTTACTTCTCTCTCATTGCAAGGGTGTTCCAAAATCTCATCACACCACGAGCACAATTTCTCTCAATCATCACACTTCATGCAAACACATATACCTGTCAAGCACACACATAACAGGTACCACCACGAAGTCAACAACACCCGCTACTCAAGGCACTTCATCCCCATCAGAAAGTGGTCAACTGTGCCCACACCCCACAAAGTCAATACGGCTCCAAACAACATACAACAAAACTCGGTCCATATCGAGACAAGCTCCCATGAGCTCCAAGTCGGCAACTCGGTCCATATCGAGACAAGCTCCCATGAGCTCCAAGTCGGCAACTCGGTCCATATCGAGACAAGCTCCCATGAGCTCCAAGTCGGCAACTCGGTCCATATCGAGACAAGCTCCCATGAGCCCCAACTCAACAACTCGGTCCATATCGAGACAAGCTCCCATGAGCTCCAATACAACACTCCAGCAAAAGTCGCTCATGCAGGGAGCGCACCTCTATCTATCGCAATTTCAAATTCCTTCTTTTATCAAGTCTTTGCGTTCTTTTCTTTCTTTTTCTTTGTCGATGTCCTCGGCGGGTGTTTTTACTTTCGTCGACGCGTTTTGCTTTGCAATCCACGTCGCCAAGGGGCTCTGTAGACACCCCGCCTTGGACCTCTCACCCCGATTGCATACATAGTATTTTTTATTTATCTTGTTTTTGTTAATTTCTGTTACTTCGGTTAAGTTCCTAACTGATTCCGTTAGTTTTGGACTAAACTGCATAACAGAATTAATTTTAGAGTCATTTCTGTCTTTCTGTCATTTTTAGAATCGCGCGCTTCCGGCACTGCTAACGGGCCGCGCGCGCCTCCCGTCCCAAAGGCGGGACTCGCGCGCTGTCCGATATGGCAGTAACGGATTGCACCTTATTTCCCTCCTTTTTCTTATTTACAAACATCTTTTCTTGATCACAAAAACCATATTTTTGCATCCACATTCATCCCCCATTTTCTCATTAACTCCCAATCCCAAATTCTAAGCTTTTTCCCAAAAACTAATATTTCTTTCATTTATTATTTGATTTCTTTTATTTCTTTTATTTTTCTTTTATTCATTTATCTTATTTGTGATTGGCTCATTCCATTTCACATGGATGACCAATTTCCCTCCATCATTTCCCTCTCTTTTTTACCTATAAAAACCATCATCTTCTACCTTGGAAAGGGACTTCTTTTTGGACTTATTTTGGGACTTCTTTTTGGACTCCAACCTTGATTCACCAACTACATTATACATAAATTCTCCCAACAAGAGTTCTTAGTAACAAGACTCTACACAAATTATTCTACAACAATTTCATTACAACAACAACACTTTCAAGTCAAGGTTCCAAGTCCTCTTTCTCAAGGTACAACTCCATTTTCTTTCTTTACTTTCTTCTTCTTGATGTATGCAATCCCCATTAATGGGACATGACCAACATGACTACTTCACATATTGAAGTTAGTTAAGGTTATCTCCCTACATTTTAATCTTAACTTTAATTCACCATGTTAATTCCTCTTCATCTCTTAATGTAATTCTTTAACATTACTTGTTACATGTAATATTTATCATTAAATAAATAAAACAATTCTATTTTATTTCCCTTTTATTTCCCCTTTTCTTCTCATCACAATTATTAGCACATTTCTATTTAATTAATTGAAGGACATGTAAATATTAGAACACCAATAGTAGCAAGACCCGCGTAAGCTGGGCGGAGTGGGTGTTTAAATACTTCCCACTCCGTCACCTAACCCCCGAACCCTTCTCTCCCGAATCTCTGGTTTTATGCATAAATTAGGCTATTTCTAGGTTTTTCTTATGTTCCTTTAAAAACATAGGTGGCGACTCTAAACAATCTAAAACAAGTTAGACATCCTAGGATAATTCACCGCTCTAGCCAAGCCGTGGTTCCCCGGGGTATCTACACTCATTATTGATCGAACCATGTCTAACAAAGTCCGATTTCTCCTCTCAGACACACCATTCCATTGTGGTGTTCCGGGCGGAGTCAATTGTGAAACTATTCCACAATTCTTTAGATGATAATCAAATTCTTGACTTAAGTATTCACCACCTCGATCTGATCGAAGTGCCTTTATACTTTTGCCAAGTTGTTTTTCTACTTCATTTTGAAATATTCTAAATATCTCAAATGCTTCACTTTTATGTTTCATTAGGTAAAACATATCCAAATCTACTATAATCATCAGTGAAAGTTATGAAGTATTGAAATCCTCCCCTAGCATTGCTACTTAATGGTCCGCATACATCGGAATGTATCAACCCCAATAAGTCGCTTGCCCTTTCACCCAACTTGGTAAAAGGTGTCTTAGCCATTTTTCCAAGAAGACACGACTCACAAATATCATATGACTCTAAGTCACATGAACCCAAAAGTCCGTCCCCATGAAGTTTTGAGATACGCTTCTCATTAATATGACCAAGACGGCAATGCCACAAATAAGTATGATTTACATCATTAGGTTTAGATTTCTTATTTACATGATAGACATTATTTTCATTCTTGACATCCAAGATATAAAGGCCATTAAATGAATTAGCAATACCATAAAGCACACCATTTAAATAAATAGAAAATTTCTTATTCTCAATAAGAAACTTAAAACCTTCATTATCCAAACAAGAAATTGAAATAATATTTCTGCTTAAATCCGGAACATAATAACAGTTGTTCAAAACAAGAATTAATCCAGAAGGTAAAGTGACTTCATAAGTCCCTACGGCTAATGCAGCAACTCTTGCTCCATTCCCCACGCGTAGATCTACTTCACCTTCTTTAAGCAGTCTCCTATTCTTTAGTCCCTGCACATTTAGACAAATGTGAGAACCACATCCCGTATCCAATACCCAAGAATCAGTGGTAGAAAGGAGAATATCTATCATATAGATACCTGAAGTCGACGCAGCCTTGCTGCTCTTCTTCTTCTTTTGCTCTTCCAAGAAAGCCTTGCAATTACGTTTCCAATGAACAATTTCTTGACAATGGAAACAGATTGCATCCTTTTGTGAATCGGGTTTTGCCTCAGAAGCCTTGGCAACCTTTGCCTTGCTTATCTTGGGTTTGACAACTTTTGCCTTACCCTTGCCTTTGGCACCAGGCTTCTTCCCATCATGAACCAAGAGCACGGGAGAACCTTTCTCCACAATTTTCATCTCTGCAGTTTTGAGCATCCCATGCAACTCAGAGAGGTTCTTATCCATTCCATGCATGTTATAATTCATCACAAACTAATTATAACTTTTAGGCAATGAATTAAGAATGAGATCCGTGGCTAGCTCCAATGGAATTGGATAGCCAAGTTTCTCAAGGTGCTCTACATAACCTTTCATTTTAAGAAAGTGAGGACTCACTTGTTGCCCTTCATTCATTTTACATGTAGTGAATGCAATAATGGTCTTGTACCTCTCTTGCCTAGCTTGCTCTTGAAACATGGTTCTCAACTCCACACCTATCTTATAGGCTTCCAAATGTTCCAAACTTTGTTGGAGTTTTGAACACATAGCAGCAAGCATGAGACAACTTACATCTCTAGAATCATTACGATGTTTCTTGTAATTGTCTCTTTCCACCCTAGGGGCAGTAGGCGGTGGTTCAGCAGGGAGAGGCCCGTCGAGAATGTACAACTTATCTTCTTGCCTAAGAACGATTCTTATGCTACGGATCCAATCCATAAAGTTAGTACCATTCTCTTCGAGCTTATCCTTCTCAAGGATCGATCGCAACGACATTGATTGAGTGTTATTAGTCATTATCTACAAATATGCAAAATTTCCAAAATTTAATAAGTACCAGTTTTTCATTAAAGAAACAAACAATGTATTTTTCAAACAAAATACTCCCACTAAATTATATAACCTTCATATACATCCAATGTATAATATAATTTAAATGGGTTAAGCTCCAACTTTAATTTAATTTCAAGTCCGCTAAGGCAGATTACACAAAATCAAATTAATTAGGTAGACAACTCTTGTCAATCATATCTCATATGACTCTTAGTTCCTTTTATGAGATTCTTTAAGAAATCCAATTTCAAAAAGCATGTTAAACCTCATCTTTGCCTAGGCCCAAAACTGTTTTGACGCCCAATTAAGTCTAACCATTTTAAACGTATAGTTAATGTGTCCCGCTAGGGCGTGCCCACACTATCTATCTTGCTTATACATACACAATTTAATGCACCTCGCTAGGGCAAATCTACATTAAAATCATTCATGTATTAACAAGTGTTTTAATCATGGCATGGCAATAAAAGACTTAAAACTTTCTTTGAAGGTTCATCAAATATAGCATATAATACATTTATGAGCACATAATATAAACATGTTACACATCAAGTTTAGCCACTAAATTAATCTCCATTAATTTAAGCATGATATTTATGTGTCATTAGTTTCTCTATAATTATGAGGATGAGACTATTTCAACTTTGGTTATTATCTCCAAATCAAGACAACAAGAAGTGCGGTCGAACTAAGCCATAAGGCAACCACAATCCCACACTAATTCAAGAAACCAAGAAAGTAGTCCATGTGGCCGAAACTAAGCAATAGATGGTCTCGATGAACGTAGGCCAATTGCATTCACAATTCCACATGGATCTCCAATCATTGAATCAAGAACTTTGTTTCTCAATTTTAGCAATTATGAACTCTTCATAATTCTAACTTCGTTTTATCTTTGAAACTTTGATTGCGATCAATTTTGGGAAACACAATCTCGATGAACGCAGATTAGCCATCCAAAACTTTGAACCAATCTGGGAATCACAAGATTAAAACAAATAGGAAAATCAAACCCCAAAATCCACACACAAACCAACTACCCAAAACCCATTCCAGATCAACAAGTCTGGACTGGTTCTGTTACTGGTTTTGTCAAATTTATCGAAAATTCCATATTCAGATTTTAACCAAAATCAGAACAAATTTTGACCACCGAGCGCCCGCCTGCAAAGGACCAGGCGCCCGCTTGAATGGCCAGAATAGTATAGAATTTTAAAGTTCGAAAATTTTGTCTCAAAATTATTTTTCCTTGATTATTAAAACTTTGATCCAATCAAAATCAATAATCGAAATAATTCAGAATCCACCACAATTTTTATTGCGATTGAATCGTGCGATTAAAGTTGCAAAACAATAAACCACATAAAATCACAAACACATAAGCATCATATATTCCAATATTCATATCATGCAAGGCACATAAACAATTTATATACACACAACATGATCCAAGTATTGAATTAATCAACATGAACGGGGCTCTGATACCACTGTTGGGTTTCGATCAAACATGCGCAGCGGAATTTAGCAATTTAAAATTTTTGAAACCCAAAGCCCATAGATCCGTTCGTATGATTAAATCAAATACAATAACATGAATATAGGATAAAACTAACCCTTGATGGCTATCAAATTTTCTCTTGGTCTTTGGTGGAGATTTGAAGACTTGATCACGATCACAAAGCTTGAACACGAACTTTGAAGATGATGATTTTCACCCTCTAGCGGTATCCACACTTCGAACGAATATCAAAGGAGCTTCTTTGATCTTGGTTGCTAGACCAATATTAAGAAACACACTTTCACAATATAATAAAGAACTATATGGAATTTTTTTGTGAATTATTTTGTTCCTCAATCAATGATATCTTAGAACAAAATAAAATCTCTCTCAAACTCTTTGAGACTCACAAAAGCACTTGTTAATATGGTCTGGCCGAATTGGTGTTTTTATACCCAATTAAGACCTATTCCAAATAGGTAACTTGTGCAAAAAACCTTTCTTAATCGAATTAGGAATTTTCAAACCGGCATACCGGGCGCCCGCCTGGTCCTACCCAGGCGCCCGCTTGTTTGGGCAGAAAGTCCAATTCTTTTTCCGGCTTGTTCAGGCGCCCGCCTGGTGCAACCCAAGCGCCCGCTTGGTTGACCAGGAGGCCCAGAACTTTCCAGAAATTCCTTGGAAGTCCTCCGACCCTAAATGCCAATATAGTCCTTTTATTTAAGATTCGTTCTATTGTGTGTGACCCTCTAGGATTATACTAAGTTGGCAATGGGCTCATACATGATCCCATAAGATATGATTAGGTTCTAGCAAACCGTCATACCTACCCAAATAGTATAACTAGATACAAGTTCGCATTCCTTTAGAATATGTCACAATCCCTTTGTCCACGATGTCATTGAACACAAGTCATGGTCAAAGAGTCAACTTGTTTTGTTCAATACTTTCTCGATTCCGAATATGTTGATAATTCAGATGCTATTGATCTAATCAATCCATTTGAGTTCGGCCGAACATTTCATCAACATCATTCCTTCGAGGGGCCCAAGCTTGACATCTCTCCGTGGAGGGACAAATCCATTTAGCTTATTACTCTTCCCAACGGGAATCCGATTATGCCAATCATACCCTTTATAACTACCGTGTTAAGGTAGCGTTTGAATATGTCAAACACAATGTTCATCAAGTGGAAGACTATAATAACTTCATGTCTAAGGATTCAAATGACATAACTAATATGAGATATATGTACGACATAGACCATGACATAAATCTCATACAGCGGGTCATGTCTAGTACCTTGTTCCAAACAAGGACCCATAAATCTAACATGATCATCCCATGATCATTTAGCCTTTATACTAGTGCTTAACAAGTACTAGGGACGGGGATTATTATAAGTAAACATGAACAACAATAATAATCAAAACATCTCTTTATTGATATGAAATAAATGATAACAATTACAACGTTTATTAAACGTGCCTAGGGCACCACTACCAACATTAACCTTGAGTGAATAATTATGAATCACCCTCACCTTAATAGTTCTGTGCATCAGGTTCATCTTCGGTTTTCTTCTATATCCGTCCATGACTTACAATTTAAGACATAACCATTATCAATACCATATAACTTAAGGATATAAGACCATAATCATCATTTGCATAAGCAACTTAAAAGATTAGCGTTCTAGTGAACCCTTCAAGTTTCACTCCCCAAGTGTTCACTTTACATTCCTCATATCCCTCGAGGAATTCTTATCTTAGGTTCTTTCCTAAAATAGTAAGTTTCCATAAATATCTAGTTTGACTTCAAGCAATCTTAGTCTTCCTAAAACGCTCAATCAAACCTATTCAATATCAGAGTTCCTATCCCTTTTAAGCTCTAATCCCATAGCTCTGATACCAACTGTAACGACCCAAACTTTCCAATAATAATAATTATTCATAAACTAAGAAACCCCAAACGTCAAACATAATTCAAATCCAACGTTTAAAAGTAACGACTAGTATAATCTAACCAAAATTCAAAATAGTGCGGAAGCGTAACTAACATTTAAATTCTAACGGCTAGTACAACCCACTAGCTCAACATAAAACATAAATAAGTCTAAAATTCCTTAATAGCCACGAACTGCCCTTCCTTGCAATCCGCCTAGGTCCTTAGTCTTTACCTGGGAAAAATAATATAAGAAGGGGTGAGCGAACAATGCTCAGTAAGTTCATACGAGATCTCTCCGGGTACTAAGGAGGGATGACCGAAAAAACGGAGCCAAACAACATTATTCAATGAAAGGCTAATATTAATAATCTTAACTGCATGTAACAAACACATTTATCAATTCAATGAATTATGGTCCTAGTTCAATCCGTCAATTTCAGAGTTTCAAACACCTTTTCAGGGTGTCACACCTTTTCAGGGTGTTAAGAGAATAAGAGACCTTACACCTTTTCCGGGTGTTATGGTCCTAGTTTAATTCGTCAATTTCAGAGTTTCAAACACCTTTTCAGGGTGTCACAGTTTCGAACACCTTTTCAGGGTGTCACACCTTTTCAGGGTGTTAAGATAATAAGAGACCTTACACCTTTTCAGGGTGCTCCCTTATTTAGGTATATCATGATAACCAAGCTACTTCCTCATGTAGCAATATAAAAGTCTAAGTTCTTTTCTATCAAACTAGACTTATTCGTAATTAGTCATTTTCAATCAGACTAATCCAACCGCACCTATTTCAATTAGATACAGTTATAGTTCATAGTATTCTAGGTACAAGAATACTTAAGGCAATTTCAATTCATTTGGATACCCATTGAACAAAATACATCAAGGGTAAGATAATCAAAAGACGTTCAACAACATCAGAGTTCAAATGCTACGGACCATTGGTAGCTACACTTGAAAGAAATAAGGAAGATCCTACATAAAAGGATGAATCATCAAAGTACTTAAGGAACGTAATCCCTTACCTTGGCTTTGCGTTATTCCACTTAGCAAACCTCGTGCACGAATCTACAATCATGCATAAAATAGTCTTAGGACAAGTAATACTATTTACTTCCGTCCCCAAATACTTTTCTTTTACTTTCTTAACCTTATGGGTTTATCTTCTTTAACCCCTTTTAAGGTTGATATTCAATCTAGGGTTTGTACTACCCTTTATTTGTATTCCCAAAATACCCTTTTTAGTTTACCAAAATACCCCTTGGGTTTCATTGTTTCTATTCCCAATTAATATGTTTTAGGGTTCCATTATACTTACCCAAATACTATTCACAGTTACTATTCCCGGTTACTATTCACTGTTACTATTCCAGTTACTATTCCCAGTTACTATTCCAGTTACTATTCACGGTTACTATTCACAGTTACTATTCCAGTTACTATTCATGGTTACTATTCACAGTTACTATTCCAGATTACTTTCAAAAACACACACACAGATTCCACACTTAAACACACACACACCATTGCAGCACTCACACACACGCATACAAAATACACACACACACACTGCACCTCCAGCACACACACACAATTACATACTGTAGCAAATGAAATAACACGCACACACACACACAGCAATACTCACACTCACACATCTTCTTCTTCCTTCTTAAATAAACCCTAGTTCAATCCTTATTGCTTTTAGGGTTAGGGTTCTAGTTCATATGTTCGATTGCTTCGATTAATTTAAGACGGGGAATTCAACGAAAAGAGTAGGACGTTACCTTGATCCGGTCTCCCTTTTCTTTCTTCCTCTCTTCCCGATCTCTCTCTCTCTGCGCGTTCCCCCTCTCCTTGTTCCCGTTTCTTTGTGTTGCGAGACAATAAAAAGGCTAGGGTAAATTGAGAGAGTATTTATACTATAAGGGTTTTAATTTCCCTAAACTAAAAAGGATTCTAATATCCTATTGGGTTTTAATTTCCTAAAGCCCAAAGTAAATCAAATACTTACTCATTAATTAATTGAGTCCACGATAAATAAAAGAGTCCTACAAAAATAATTAATTGGGCCATAATGGCCGGTTATTACATTATGAGCTTGGGTTAAAACATGAAAGTTGTTCCTTATGTGTTGAAGTTCATGCTCGTCAAGTTTCATGTTCATCTAGCATGTTTAGATTAGGATTTTATGCATATTTTTAAGTCCCAGATGTGTTGTCCTGTCTGTTCTTCTCTGCACCTTGCTGTGTTCTTGCATTTGAAACTCCTTCAAAACAAGGTTTTTGGACCAAAGTCAAAACATGAAATTTGTTCTTAACATAACAAGGAAAATATCCATATTTTGAAACATTTTTGTGATCTCGAAAAGTACCCATGTTTCTCCTTGGTTTCAAGCCTTTATCTCCGGATTCTGCACTTTCAGCTTCTGACATCAAAATGTCATAACCCTTTTAGACCACTTAATCTCATTTTATGAATCTAAAACTTTGGGTATTTCATCTTTGGAATGTTTTATTCAACTCTCATTCTTTGTGTTTCTCCAGATTCATGAGTTAGGATGTAGAAAATTTGTGATGAATGAGCAAAACTCCCTATTTTTCCCGTGCTGAACATTCTTTGTGATCACTTTCTTGCTAATGTTTGAGGTCTACAAATTAATCCAAAAATTCCATAAAAATTCACAGAAGCTCTCTAACATTCTGGGAGTAATTCCCAATTTTTAGTTTTGGACGTGGATGAATTTAAGACAGGTACATTGGCTCGGGGACGGAGAATAACGTCAAATTCAACAAACACCCCTAGCATGGACATTTATTTGATTTAAGGGATTTGTCTCCCTTTATTTTGTGTATATATGTATAAATCCCCTAGTGTACTTAATCCCCTCACCTTTGAATGCTTTTCTTTTCTAAGTGTGTTTGAAAACCATTTCGAAAACCATCGGAAATCCACCCAAACCGGTTCCCGGTTGCGACCAAAAAGGACATACCTAGATTAGGAGATTCCTTCGCATATAAACACATATTTTACAAAGTTAGGGCATAACAAGGCATTTTCAAAAAGGCATAAAATGAAGCGTAGGCGGATGCATGCTAGAGACCGAAAGGGCGAGTGGATTGCCTAACACCTTCTCCTCTCGTAACTTAGCTCCTGAACCACTTCTTTTCCAAAATAAAGGTTTTTATCTCTATTTTCCTAAAATAAAATGAGGTAGCGACTCTTCTGATTTTCAAAACTCAAAAGGGAAACCATTATGAAAAACCGATTTTTCGATTAGGTTCGAAGGCGCGAGCTCTCGTAGAACTGATATTCAACAATAGTGTTACACAATCAATGTACTCAAAAAATGATGAATGGGGAATTACAAGTTAAATAAAAACGTTAAATATCCTTGAAGCCCTAATTTTAAAATTAGGGTAAAGAGGAGATATTGAAGTTGAGCATTTTACCTTGGTAGGTAAGGAGCAGGAGATGGAGGTAACGCTGAGTCGGCGACGGCGGGCGGCGACGGCGATTATGAGGAGCGGCAAAGGGGAGAACACACTATTCGACTTTGACGAGCAGAGAGAATAGCGGCGTGTTTTCTTTTGGCTTCTTCAACCCTACTTTAAGTATATATAGGTAGGGTTTAAGTGTAAATGTTAGAAAGTAGGAGGGTAAATAATTAAAAAATAATAGCACACATATTTCGGGTCGGGTCGGGTTCGGTCGGATCAGGGTCGCAGACCGAACCCACTCGGATCATGAAAATACAAATTGAACCCGGAAAATTCGAATCAGATCGCCCTCGGAACGGATCGGGTTCAGACAAATTGCCATCCCTAGCCACATTGCTCCGACAAGGAAAGGAGCATGTATTTCCAGAAATGATGGGCAGTATCGACTGTAAGCATTGGACGTGGAAAAATTGTCCACGAGATTGGAGAGGACAATTTCAAGGTGGAAATAAAACACCAACACTAATCCTAGAAGCCGTAGCGTCACACGATTTATGGATTTGGCATGCATTCTTACAGATGGAATATATCCAAAATGGGTAGCCTTTATTCAATCAATTAATGCCCCACATACGGCAAAACAAAAATTCTTTGCTAAGAAACAAGAGTCGGTAAGAAAAGATGTAGAGCGTGCTTTTGGAGTTTTACAAGCTCGATTTGCTATAATTCGACAACCTGCTCTAGCATGGAGTAGGAGTATCTTGGGTAAAATTATGCTTACTTGTATCATCATTCACAACATGATAGTTGAAGATGAACGTTCAACCTATTGACATTTTGATCCAAAATACTATGAAGAAGATTCCTCTCAAAATCAAGCATCAACTAGCAGTGAAAATCAAATGTTTACTTTTCCAATGTTTGACAGTATGACTTCTCATCATATATGCGTAATCGAAGTCAGGTTCAAGACACAAATATCAACAAGTCACTGAAGAAATATTTGATTGAGAATATTCGGGAAAAAAATAACGAGGAAGTTGACGATAATTAAATTGTGCGTTATTTATTATAGTGTGAACCATGTAATTTTAATTTTTCTGTTGTATGCTAAAATTATGCAATTTTAAGTTTTAATTTGTTGTTGTATTCTAAATTATGTATTCTATAATAAGATGTTATTAAATTATTAATATAAATTATTATATTTACTAATTAATAATACTATTAATAAACTTATTTAACTAATTAATAAAATATATAATAAATAAACATAGATTTTTATCATATATATTTAATAATAATAGAATATTATGAATAATGATAATAATTGGTATAAAAATGAGTAGGATAGAGAAAATATAGTGAGGTATAGTAAAAAATTTGAGAGTGAAACTGATGACCTTAGTCACTACTGGGGTAAAATAGTGTGAAGTTAAAGTCAATAATGATCGATGACGTAGAATTGATGTGGAAGAAAGAAAGGAAGCATGGCCAGATCACCACTGCACACTGATCGGCTTCTTGTCAGCATCTTTTCTCTTTTTCTTTTCTTTGTGTTGTCACTTTAATCAGTGCCGTACATAATTGCATTTTTTGTGTTGTCACTTTAATCAGTAGTACCGTACGTAATTGCATGATGGTGTTCTTGCTCATTGCCCATTTGTTACTAACAATGTACTACTCTTACAATTATGGTCTCAAGTCAAGTCAAGTCAAGTCAAGGCATCGAAAATCTTTTATAATTTATCCTTAGGGTAAATTGCAACTAGTGTTTAGCCTACAATTATGGTCTCAAGTCAAGTCACTTTAATCTGAACGAACTAGGTTTTTTAACTTATACTCTTGCTTTCTTAGTCAAAAGACATTATAGAATAAGATGTTATCGACCATTGGATAAGAATGAGATATATTTGTGTCGTGTAACAAATACTCTATCCGTCTCACCTTACTTGAAACTTAAGAGGTGGTAACTAAGGGGAAAAAAAATAAAATGTATGGTAAAAAATGAAAAGAGAGAATGAGTGAGGTTAATAGTAGGTTGGTTGAATAAATTATGTGGTGAAAAATGAAGAGAGAGAATGAGTGGGTGGGGATGATTGAATATTGCCATTTTGCACGAAAATTAAGGGGTGAATAGTAGGCTGTTATTGTGGAAAAGGCTACATTTACACCAAGTGTATATAATCTTTCTATACACCACAAATGTAAGCATGACACATGGCATTCTTTAAAAAATAAATTTCCAATAACTTTAAAATGTTATATCTTGAGATTTATAACTCGGAAAAAAAAATTAAAAATACTGTCGTGTTCGTCTCGACGAGACGAATCAAACTAGATAGGTCGTGATATAGTTTGATTTTTTTTATATAAAAAACATATTTTTTTAAGACACAAAAAATTGAGTTGCTTGTCAGCTGAGATATAACACTCTTTTATGACAAAAGTAACAATTGAAGTGTAACAGAATACATATATGATTATAATTTTTCTATATAAATGAATGTAATAATTTTATTTGGTAAATGTTACTTTTTTTTCTTTTTTAAAAAACAATAAAAATTCACATATAATCGTTTGCATTTCGATTGTCACTTTCTCAGTAAAAATTGTTACATTTTAGATATAATGTTACATTTAATAATATAAACTGTTACAATTGAAAGAAAAAAAAAATTTTATTTATTACAAAATGTAACATTCGTTTATTACAAAATGTAACATTAGTTTAGTTTTGTCAATCTTATGTTAATTTTAAAATTAAAAAAAAAAGTTTTACATTTGAAAAAAAAAAGTGGTACATTCTTTTATAAAAAGTGGTACATTTTTAATTATTTAATTATTATCATTATTAATTATTAATGAGTATTATCAAAAAAATTTTAATAAGACTTTCAACCATTATTATTTTAATTATTTAATGATAATAATTAAATAATTAAAATATTAATAATTTGATATTTAGTAACAAATAATGATCATAGTCACTAAGCACTGCTACCATCACCTGATCACAACCATCCTACTACCATTACAAACCATGGTCTAAAATGTGGTTCAGACTATGGGTCGTGTTTTAAACCACCATTAAGACTATTGTTCATACCACGATTCAGACTATGGCTTAGACTTCAACGATATATGCCAAAGAGCTCTTGCTCAACTCAAGCGACACCCGGTGTTTCTGTTTAAACCGAACTACAATGTAAGATTTTTAATAATTCAACGATAAATATGACTTAATATACAATTTATTGTTTGTATATGCAGTGTGGCTGTGTGGTCTTGTGGTTCGATCTCGCGGTTCAGATTCGATCTAGAGGGGTCAAACCACTACCTCACCACCATCCACTACCACTATTAACATAATTAAATATTTTTTGGTAAAATAATTAAATTGGAAATATAAATAAAGTATTTTCATATAATTAAATATTATAGGACTATCATTTTGGGACAGAAGGAGTATACAACATATGAGCCGGTATTTTCCCTCCCTTTTTTTGCTCGCCAACAAAAGTAACACTTTTTATTAAAGATAGTAACAATTTTTTATACAAATGTAACACATTTTTTTCAACAATGTACCACACAACTTTGCTGAAATGTAACAACTTTTATTGAGAAAGTGACAATTGAAAGGCAAACGATTATATACGTGAATTAAAAATGTACCACTTTTTATAAAAGAATGTACCATTTTTTTTTTCAAATGTAACATTTTTTTTTTAAATTTAAAATTAACATAAGATTGACAAAACTAAAACTAATGTTACATTCTATAATAAATGTATATAACATTTTTTTTTCAATTGCAACAATTTATATTATTAAATGTAACATTATATCTAAAATGTAACAATTTTTACTGAGAAAGTGACAATCGAAATGCAAACGATTATATATGAATTTTTTAAAAAAGAAAAAATGTAACATTTACCAAATAAAATTGTTACATTCATTTATATAGAAAAATTATAATCATCTATGTACTCTGTTACACTTCAATTGTTACTTTTGTCATAAAAGAGTGTTATATCTCAGCTGACGAACAACTCAATTTTTTGTGTCTTAAAAAAATATGTTTTTTATATAAAAAATAAAATAAAAATCAAACCATATCACGACCTATCTAGTTTGATTCGTCTCGTCGAGACGAACACGACAGTATTTTTAATTTTTTTTTTCCGAGTTATAAATCTTAAGATATAACATTTTAAAGTTATTGGAAGTTTTATTTTTTAAAGAATGCCACGTGTCATGCTTACATTTGTGGTGTATAGAAAGATTCTATACACTTATTGTAAATGTATCAACTTCATGTTATTATTGTGAGTGGGAATAGTAGTGGATAGTTGTTGTGAATATAACAAGTGTGACATATCAATGGAACGTCCAAACGGGGAATTTCCGCACATTGTTATAGAACAAAGTAACTAATAAGTAAGTAGATAATTGTTGTGGGTATTACTTTAGAGATACTCCCTCCGCTCCTAAATATAAGCAAAAATAACTAAAATCACACCTATTAAGAAAGTAGTTAAGTTAGTTAATTGTCTTGATTTTATAATAAAAACATGTTAAAATTACTAATATATCCTCATATTAAATGTGTAATAAATGTGCACTTGTATTTGAAAATGAATAATTAAATAGGGGCAGTTTTGGTAAAAGAGTATTAAATAGTCTTGAAATCCCTTAGAATTGCTTATATTTAGGTTAAAAAAATCCAATTTTGTTGTTTATAATTGAGTCCGGAGGGAGTATTAAAAAATTGATACTTTTAAGACTTTGTAAATTAAAGTAAGAATGAAAAAAATTGTAAATTAAAAAGAGTGAGGGAGTACAGTATAGAGGAAGGAAAATGTGTCAATAAATTCATTTAACACTTTGCCACGAAATTTCAACACATTGTTCACCTAGTGGTCCCAAATGAGACATGCTTTGGGAATTGAGAGTCTCACAGTACAAGTAATTTATTCAGACATTCCAATTTCAGCATTCTCTGAAATGATCTTTCAAGGTGTTGTCAGCAAGGCTTGTCAACAATCAATAATTTTGTTTTGGCCTATTACTGTATTATAAGTAGCTGAGAAAAAGACAAGAAAAGGGTAATATCCAATGGAAGATGATACATTTAGGCTCCGTTTGTTTCGCGTAAAATAACTTTCGGAAAATATTTTCCCCATTTTCCGGTGTTTGTTACGCACCGGAAAATGAGGAAAATATTTTCCGGAAAATGATTTTCCCTCATTTCTAAGTAAAATGACTTACGGATTTTTACTAAGTAAGTCATTTTCCGGAAAATGTTAACTCTCTCATATTAAAAAAAATTGAACATCTCCACCACCCCCAACTACCCCAGCACCCACCCCTCCCCCCCAAAAAAAAACTTCTTTTCACTCATATTAAAAAAATAAAAAAAATGAACACCTCCACCCCCCTACCCCCACCACCCCCACCCCACCCACGCAACCCCCCCAAAAAAAAAAATAATAAAATTACTCATATTAAAATTATTTTGAACACCTCCCCCACCCCCACCTACCCCACCCACCCCCCACCTCACCCCCACAACCACCCATCCCACCCCAACCCAAAATCTCCACCCACATTCATTTTTTTTTCTTATTATAATTCTTTTCCTCATATTAAATTATTATTATTTTCATATGAAAATATTTTCCGGAAAACATTTTCCTTAGATTTACCAAACAACCAAAAAAATGTTTATGTCATTTTCCGGAAAACATTTTCATTTTCCGGAAAACATTTTACGGGAAATCATTTTCCAGAAATTGTTTTACGCGAAACAAACGGAGCCTTACACTTGTTGTATACTCCCTCCGGTCCAAAATAACTCTCTCTTTTTGCATTTGCACAACTCTTAAGAAATGCAATTACTATCATGGTTTGATGACAAAAGTTCCAACTTTACCCCTATTAAGTGTGCAACTTTCTTACATTAATGTCTCACACTAAGACAATTAATAAAAGAAAACAAGTTTCAATGCAAGGCTAAAAGAGATATTTAGCTCAAAAGTGACAATTATTTTGGACCAAAATTTTGATCCAAAAGTGACAGTTATTTTGGACCGGAGGGAGTATACACCACCAATATATGTGTGACACATACACTATTTGGTTATAGATTTATCATCATTCCTTGAAATAATTACAAAAAATGTCATTAACACACACACTTGATATTATTTTATTTGTAGTGTATAGATACACTTGACTTGATGTAAATGTATTCTTTTCCATATCCAATGGTCCAATTACTCATTCAATTTTCAGCATTCTCTAAATATGAGCAAGTTTCAAGGTGTTGTCAAGGAAAGGTTGTCAACCGTCAATCTTAGAATACGTAGAGTATCATCACCTTCCGACTTCCGTCCATCGTATTCTCTCTGTTCCAAAATAACTCATTTTTAATCAAATAGATATAAATTTAACCAATAAATTTAAATAAAAAGTATTGATCATAATAAAAATCTAAAAATTATTATTAAAAGTATGATTAATTATAATACAATGAAAAATTTTAGATTTTTATTAGCATTATTATTTTTTATTTAAATTATTGGTCAAAGTTATATCTAATTGACCAAAAGCGACAGTTATTTTGGACATGAGGTAGTAAACTTTAAAAAAATATTCCCACCGTTTCATATTACTCCCCCCCCCCCCACGTCCCGGCACAAGGTTCCAGTACAAGTGGCACTAACTTTTGGAACACGGAAATTAAGAAAAAATAGTACTCCCTCCGTCCCCGTTTAAGGAGAAAAGATAGTTCTCCCTCCGTCCCAGTTTAAAGTTCTTACTTTCTTTTTTTGGTATGTCTCAGTTTAAGGTTCTTAGTTGCTTTATTCCATAAATAGAAAAGAATGAATAATGCTTTGAAAAATCATGCCCTCAAAAAGGTCCATTGAATTACAATAAAAAAACACACACTAGCCCATTGAACAAAAACAACTGGGTCCACTCGGTTTACCACATGCCCACCCAAAAAGGCCCACCCAAAAATTCATATATGTTATTGGTGCTCAATAGTAGTATAGTGGATGCTTATATACCACAATCAAAACTCATATCTTTCTGATTTTTATTTTTTTTGGGTACAAATATCTTTCTGATGTGAGAATATGGAACGGGGGATTTCACACAAACGATCGGCCAAGATGGAGCTGCTTAATTTATTCTGCAAAGCATCATTGTTCTGCGAACCTACAATGCTTTGGAGATCTACTCCCTCCGTCCCACTTCACTTGAGACCTAAGAGGTGAGCACACTAAGGAAAAAAAATAAAATAAGGAAAATGTGTGGTAGAAAATGAAGAGAGAGAATAAGTGGGTGAAGTAGATTGAATATAAAATGATTACATTTTGGGGAGTCTCAAGTGATGTGGGACAAACCAAAATGGAAATAAGTCTCAAGTAAGATGAGACGGAGGGAGTACTTTGTTGCAATGATTGACTTGTGTATCTAATTTATACTCCCTCAGTCCATTTATTTTAAGCCCAGGTTTCTTGCTTGCGCATTTGAGCACATGAACTAATATTACATAGAAGGTCTAACCCTAGAAGAGGGTATAATACTTCCACCAGGAATCGAACCCACGCTGCATGTCATTAAAAAGATCTTATATCCCCCTCCTTTGCCATCCAGCTATGCCCCGTGGGACACCCTCAGTCCATTTTTAATTTACAAGAGTGAGTATTTGACTCAAGAATTATGGAAATAATTGAAAATGTGATATGTTATGAGTGTAGATAGTTGAGTCGGAGAGAGAATGAGGTAAAAAATAATAAATGGATAGTTGTTGTGAATATGATAAGTGAGTCTCACTATTTAAAAAGTAATTAAATATATTTATTTTGAGATTTTGTAGATTAAAATGAGACAACCAAAATGAATTTTTTTTGTAGATTAAAGAAAAATTATTACGTTACAGAGAGAGGTTGATCACATCTAGGGATGTTAATTTAACAGAACCCGCTCCGAACTCGAGCCAATATGCACCACAGTGAAACGGATTTGGTAAAATATCTTCATTAACCGTTGGGTTCGGGTTCGGTAGTGCATGCTGACCAGCAGGCCCTGCCCCGACCCCGCCCGTATAGCAATTTTTAATGTATAGTTACAAATTCATATTACAAAATATAGCAATGCTAGGGGCACAAAATAATGTCATAAAATCTTGCTAACAAACTGAGGTGACGATATTTTATTGGTTGTATCGATAATGGACCCGCCACACACTAATTAAAAGCACCGATAATATCATTACATCTAGGATTTTGTGAGCAAGTTTTTGTGACTTTTTGTGCCCGTAGTATTATTTTACTCCCTCCGTCTCAAAATAGATGTCGTTTTGAGAGTTAATTTTTGTCTCAAAATACTTGTTCGTTTCACTATTTTCAAAGTGTTTTTATTGCTCTATATCAATTATACCTTTAATAATGATTGTGAACTATCACTTACCTAACCATTTGATTACCAATGTAGTTGAATTATTATAAGGGTATTTGAGACTTCTTCACATGCATTAATGGCATTTCTTAATATGTGTGAAAAAAAATCCAAAACGACATCTAGACGGAGGGAGTATAAAATAAGAGGAAGACTTGTGTGAGACGGTCTCACACGGTGAGACGGATCTTGTTGAGAGAGGAAATGGGTTTACCCATCCCACCCATATGGGGGCAAACCAAACGTGTGAGACCGTCTCACACATGTTTTTGTCATAAAATAATACTTCATGCTTTTCTTTTTCATTCATTCATTGTCAAATAGCTAGGCTTTTGAGAGGAGACCCAACAGCAAATGACGGCTTCATCCCTTCGTCTTCTGGTCTCTCGTTTTCTTGCTTCGCTTCTCACTTCGTCTTCTCTCTCTTGCGACTATGGATGGATGACTATGGTGGTTGGCATCTCTTCTCAATGAGTCTCTCCCTCGGGCAATGCTAGGGCACAAAATGATTTCACAAAATGAAGGATACAAAATGAGGTAGCGATATTTTATTGGTTGTATCGATAGTTGATCCGGTACACTCTAATTAAAAACACCAATAAAATCATGATACATCATTTTGTAAGCCCAATTTTGTGTCACTTTTTGTGACTTTATATTTACCCCTCACTCTTCCTCTTTCATTTCCCCTTCTGTAATTGTCCATCGCTTCAGCAATTATAATTATTATATACTCCCTCTGTTTTAAAATACATGTCGTTTTATATTTCTTCACATATTAAGAAATGCAATTAATACCTATAAAAAAGACTTATGTAACCCTAAAACTATCCAATTACCCAAGTAATTAAATGCTAAAACAAGAGACAACTTGCAATTAATGACTGAGTGTATAGTTGGTATGCAAGAGCAAATATGTCTTGAAAATAGCAAAACGTCAAATATTTTGGAATAAAATTAAACTCCTAAAACGATACTCCCTCCGTTTCATAATACATGACGTTTTAGGAGCAATTTTTTGTTCCAAAATACTTGACATTTTACTATTACCAAGAAAGAATTACTCTTGTTTACCTATTATACCTTTATTCATTAATTGTGAACTATTTTTTGTATAAGTATTTAAATGCCTAGGTAATTTGATACTTTTAGGGGCACATATGTCTTTTTAATATGTATTAATTGCATTTCTTAATATGTGTGAAGGAGTCTAAAATGACATGTATTATGAAACGGAGAGAGTATGTATTTTAAAACGTATAGAGTATTTTTTTACTCCCTCCGGTCCAAAATATCTATCATTTTTTGACTTTTCACAAAGATTAAGAAGTGCAATTACTACAGCATATTAATGGTAAAAGTTTCATGTTTACCCTTATTTATTATTCATCTTTCTTACATTATTACACTACCTAAGTCAATTAATAAAGTAAAACAACTTCCAATGTAAAGGTAAATTAGGAATTCTAATTGTCTTGAACCAAAAGTGACAGTTATTTTGGACAAAAAAAATTGATCAAAAGTGACAGATATTTTGAATCAGATGGAGTAGTAAATAGCATTAATATAGGGCAAACAAAAAAAATAAAATACCCCGTACTAGCAATTACTGTAATTTAAAAGGGGAAGAGTATGGTACGCAAAATAATGTATGTGGAATTGTAATGATATAAAAAAGGAAGAGAAAATGTTAAAAGTGAGTCACATGCGCTTTACCACCCTCACTCACGATTAGACGTGACCAAAAAAAACCGGCAACCGGCTAACCGCCGGTTGATAACCGGTCAAAACCGGGTCAAAACCGGGAAACCGGTTAACCGGAAACCGGCTCAACCGTCAACCGTAATTCCCCGGTTCGGTTTCGGTTAGGCCTTTCTCAAAACCGGTAAACCGCCGGTTATAACCGGATAACCGCCAACCGGATAACCGGCGGTTAAACCGGTTATAAACCGGAGGTTAACCGCCTAACGGCTACTTTTCAAAAATTTGCACGGGCCCCCCCCATTTCCCCATGTCTGACTGACCACCACTGTCCAAAAACGGCTAGTTTTCCAACTAGCCGTTAGTTCAGTTAACTTTCGGCCTTAAATGAAAAAAAAAAAAAAAAAAAAACCAAAAATTGCTTACATATAAATACCCCCTCCCTCCTACCATTTTAGTTCCACATCTTCTCTATACTCTTTCTCTCTCTACTAATTCTCACACTCTCTCATATTTCCAGTTAGATTGCATAATTCCAGTCAGTTTTTTAACGCTTTCCAGTTAGTTTTTTAACGAAATCACTTTTTTAATTTATTTAGAAAATTCCAGTCACTTTGTTAACCATTTCCAGTCAGTTTCAAATCATTTTCCAGTTAGTTTTCAGAATTCCAGTCAGTTTTTGAGAGTTTCAGTCAGTTTTTTTGACAGTTTCAGTCAGTTTTTTAACAAAATCTGTGTTTTTCATCATTTTCAGTCAGTTTTTTAGCGAGTTTCAGTCAGTTTCTAAACAGTTTCAGTTAGTTTGTTAACAAAATGGCCTCATCTCGAAGGAGCGGCAAGGAACATGTTGGTTCTTCCTCACTTAACCCGGAAATTGAGTCACATTTTGAGGAAAGTGAGCAAAATGTTGAAGAAAATGTTCCTCAAAGTGGTAGGGCCGGGGCCGGCCGAGCTCGAGGCGTGGGAAGAGGTGGTCGGGGGCAACGTCAAGCACGAGAATCCAAATCCGACACTTTCACGATCCATTTCCGAAAAGTACAAATTGACCCCAACGACTTTGTACATTTTCGAGCGTGTTGCAACTATTGCACCAAATCTTACCCGTTCGCAAAAGGTAATGGCATGGAACATTGAACCATCACTTGAGATCAAACATCCTGAAAAACTTGGGATTGATAGTGATCAAGCTCAATTACATTTGCTCAACCTAACACCCAAGGTACGTCTTCGGTCTTATTTAAGTTTAATAATGTCGTTTATAGGAAAGAATTGTGCAAATTTGTGTGTGTTAAAGGGCTTGCTTTTAACTTTGCGGATGATGACTTTTATGAACGGTTTATTAGACTTTCTTTAATCCGGCCGCCTCCAAAGTACCACGTACGACTCTCGTACGCGATATTAAAAAAGTGGTTTTGGAATATAAACATTTTTAATTGATGTTTTATCAAAATTAGATCAAAGAGTTTCAATTTGTGCCGATGGTTGGAGTGATCATTGGCAAAGAAATAGTTATTTGGGTGTTACATGCCATTGGATCGATAATTCGTGGACTTTACAAAAAAGACTACTTGCATATGATAGTTTTGAACCACCTCATTCCGCGGAAAATATTTGTAGAAAGTTGCACGCCATTTTGGCAAAATATGGTCTTTTGCAAAAAATATTTTCTATTTCATTCGACAATGCTAGTGCTAATACCGCTAGTATACCGGAATTGATGCTCATTTGTCAACCGTCACTTGGGGGTAAGTATTTTCATATTAGATGTTTATGTCATATCATAAATTTATGTGTTAAAGATGGTTTGGATGCTTTAGATCAATATGTTAAACCCATTAGAGAGGCTCTTTATTTTATTGCAAAAAAAAATAAAATTACAAGAAAATGGATAAAATATTTACTAAATAAGGGTCTTCCCGAAAAATATTTTTCTATGGATGTTCCGACTAGGTGGAATTCTACCTACAAAATGTTAATTGATGGTTTTGAGTATAAAGAGCATATCATGGATTTTTTTATTAGTATGGGCTATGAAATTCCTTATTTGCGTATCAATGGAACGCTTGCACTAATTTATGTCAATTATTAAAGATTTTCAATACCGCTACTTTGGCTTTGTCGGGAGTTTATTATCCAACTTCCGTTTTGGTACTTGATCAATGTATTGCAATAGTTCTAAGTTTTAAAAATTTGCAAAATTGCACCATTTTAAACGAAAGCATTGCTTCCATGAGGCAAAAGTGGGTCAAATATTTTGATAACATTCCGTCTCTATTTTTGCTTGCAAAGATGTTGGATCCCCGTATTAAATTGAAAGATCTAGTCCGCATAATAACGTTTTATATGCAAATTTATACCCCAATGGGGACGGATTACACGAAAACCGGCGATTATTGTTGAAAATACAAAAAAAGATTTGGTGACTCTTTATAATGAGTATAATGCAATTCATGGAAATGTTTCTCAATATGGCTCAAGTCCTAATGAAGAAGATATTGATACACAATATGATGTGAATAACGATCCATATAGTTTTGTTAATGATATTTATTTTTCAAAACGTCCTAGAACGTCTCCTTCTTCTTCTTCTACCTCTAGCATTCCGTACGAGTTGGAAGCATATTTCTCTACTAGACATGAAGTTGTACAAAACACTTCAAATCCAATTTCTTTTGATATTTTGAGGTGGTGGTCACAAAGGCAAGAAACTTATCCCATACTCTCTTTAATTGCAAAAGAAGTCTTAGCTTCTCCCGCTTCAACCGTGGCCGTCGAATCGGCATTTAGTGTGGGAGGAAATGTTTGGATGCAAGACGTTCCCAACTAACTTGTGAAAATTTGGAAAATCAACTCTTGCTTGGTGATTGGGTTAGAGCGGAAAGAGGGAGCAAGATATGCCTTATGAAGAGGATTTAGTAAATGTAGATCCACAATATCAATACGACTTGGAAGATTCTACGGGAAGTTCGGAAGGGGACGGAATGTAGATAGTTTTTATTTTAATTTTTAGAATAGGTTTATTTTTATTTCATTGTAATAGTTTAGTTGAGGTAATAAGGCTCCATTTTTTCCTCCCTTAATTATAAAAGGGCAAGGATTGGTTGTCCCCCTCTTTGTAATTTTAATTTTAATTAATAAAATTTAAGGGTACCGTCCCTTTTTTACTTAAAAAATTTGTGTTATACATTATAGTTATACACTTATACATTTTAAGTTTTTAACTTAAAAACAAAAAAAACAAAAGAAAACTGTTTAATATATGTATGACTCATACATATACTCCCGTTTTTTTTTTTTTATAAAAACTGTTTAAAAAAAAAAAAAAAAGTTAAAAAATCTGTTAATAAAACTGTTAAAAAAATCTGTTAAGAAAACTGTTTAAAAAAACAGTTAAATTTTTTTTTTACTTGAAAAAAAAAAACTTTACTTGAAAAAAAAAACCCTTTAAAAAAATGAAGTGTTTTTTTATTTTATCTTTTTTTTAACAAAAAACTGTTAATAAAACTGTTTTGAAAAAAAAAAAAAAAAAAAAAAAGGTAACCGGTTTAACGGTTTAACCGCATTAACCGGTTAACCGGTTAACCGTAACCGGACATAACGGTTAGACGGTTAGGTTACGGTTAGCATTTAACGAAAAACATAACCGGCGGTTATAACCGTCAACCGCCGGTTATAACCGGATGGACACGTCTACTCACGATTGTCTGAGTGTTTGACGGTAACAGTAATTTCATTCATTCACGGACTGTAAATGTCCTTGGTGTCCAGAAAAGTTAAGAAATACTCCTCGCTCTCATAACTACATAACTACGTGCACAAATTATCATTTTGGTGTTTAATTAATAAGTCACATTTTTCTAAAATTACAAAGTATATTTACTATTCATCCCAATTATTCTCTCTTCTACTTTACTTTTACAGTAAAGCTGTCAATTTGGGACTGTCCCGTCCCACCATGCAAATGGGACGGGATGGGACGACATTTTTTAATCCCGTATAGATGCGGGACTATTCGGGACGTCTAATTTGGGACGTGGGACGGGACGAGATGAGACGGGACGTCTCGCATTTTTTTGTAATTCTTGTGCTCACTTCAAAAAAAAAAGTGGGCACAAGAATTAAGATATGAATCTTTATATTATAAATAATAATACTAGGGGCACAAAATATCACCACCTCATGTTGTGAGCAAGATTTTGTGAGCTTATTTTATGCCCCTAGCATTGCTCTATTATAAAATATAGTAGATAATGGGGTGGAGTGTTGTGAATGTAGAAAGTGTGTATGAGAGAGAAAGTGGAGTAGGGAATAGTTAGTGGATAGGGTATGGAACCGATGCACTGAAATTAGGTGCACCGCTGCACCTAATAAAAGTTGCACAACGTATTTAAAGGTTTTTTACACAACGTTTTTCGTGCACTACACAATGTAAAAACGACCGAAATCAGTTAGCTCCTGAAAAACATTTTACATTTATAAGTACACGATTTACATTAGGTAGAAAACGTTTTACAAAAAGTTGTACAATTTTCACATCGGTACAGCGGTGCGGCTAAGGCATTGGTGCAGCGGTTCGAAATCCAGTGGATAGTTGTTGTGTATATGACATGTAGGTCTCACTAAATAAAAAAGTATAAACAACTTTCTTTTTTTGGATTTTAAAGTTTAAAATGGGACACCAAAAAAAAATAAAAAATTGAAGTTTAAAATGAGACGGAGAGAGGAGTATGTACCAGTCAATAGTAGGTAATACTATGTATGGTGGCAGTAGCGTTGAGTTCCCCATCTACTGTGCCACTTTGTGTGTCATTCTTTGTGTCATAAGTAATCTAACGGTTTACATTTTTGAATGACATCATTATGACATCACCCTGAATAATTATGAACCATTAGATCACTTGTGTTAGAAAGAGTGGCACACAGATTGATACTCCCTCCGTCCTGGTTTAAGTTTCTTAGTTTGACTTTACACGTTTATTAAGAAACCAAGACAAATTTGAGTTAAGAATAGTAGTGTGTGGAGGATATAATTGTCCATTCATAAAGCAATTGAGTGAAAAGTAGATGGGTAAGTGATGATTTTTGTAATATACTACGAATTTATGAGGACAATGATGTCCAAAACACTATTCAACCTTTACCATTTAAGGAATAAAGTAACTAAAAAACTTTAAACTGAGACATATAAAAAGGAAAGTAAATACGGAGTACAAGAGACCTGGCTGGACTCAATTGGCTACGGTCAATAATTTTGTTTTGGCCATCAAAGCCTTCATAATAGAAGTACTATTCTGCACCACTGAGTACGAGTAGTACTTCATTACGTGTTGTGCTGTTAAGGGTAGTAGCTCACCAGTATCTTTCCGATAATTTTTTCTCCATTAGCGGACAATTACTCTACCATCATCCTAGAACATTTTTACCAAACTTTCGTAAACACGTACTGTGACACCCCGAATTTTCTTATAATATCTAAGCATTTAATGGCATTAAATATCCATAAATAACAATAATAAATACTTCAAATTAGGGTTCATAACGGCCCCTATTTAACCATAAATTCAAACAATAGCGGAAGCGTAACTTAACCTTGTCTTGGTAGGTAACAACCCTAACCATTAATGTACTTCAACTTACATCAAGATAAATAAGCGTACTTAAACTATTAAATTAAGAATCTTCAGTCCACCATCTTCCTACGGCTGCTTTCCTTGTCTTGACCTTCTACTTAAATCCTGAAAACAAATTTATAGAGAAGGGATGAGCGAACGAATGCTCAGTAAGTTCATACGTGGCCTCTCCGGTTACTAAGGAGAGACGACCAGAACGAATACTATGAATAACTTTACAAAGATAGGTTCAGTTACTTTTGGATTCAAGGCTGCAGAACAATACAGTCTTATTACTTTTAAGATTTTACTTTCAAGGATTATGGCACTACAATTCAAAGGGATTTATTCAAGTTTCCGTCAATTCCTTGGTAACGTACATTATAACCTCAATGCCAAAGGTACAATTGGTACACCTAGCTTCTTCAGCCAATAGTGTGGGTCGTAACATATATGGTATCCACACACATATGCTCGGGGTCTAGAATCATCCTTGTAATCAGACAATTCCTGAGAGAAGGCATGTGATCACTCATGCAATCCCTAGTTTAAGGACGAGTCTTTTCTAACTGGACTGTCCTTCAATGTCTTTTCTAACTGGACATTGGATGCCTTAACGAGTAAGCGATTAACTTACAAGTTAAAATTAAATGCCTTAACGAGTAGGCGATTAACTTACAAGTTAAAATTAAATGCCTTAACGAGTAAGCGATTAACTTACAAGTTAAAATTAGAACATACCATCGTACAAGTATGTGATACAAGTTTCAAACTTCGATACTTAGTAGATCGATGGGGACATCACTAAGTATAGATTCTTTCAAGGAACGTTCAATAACGCAGAGTTCATTCAAATACTATCATGCCATACTGATAGTTAACTTTAGAAAGAAATACCGAATTCCAATAAACAGGAGTTCAAATACTGTAAGGAACGTATCCCTTACCTGAATTGCTTTTCCTCGCAATCTCCTCTCTGTGCAAATCTACAAGGCACGGAGTAATTTACTTTAGTACTCTCTACATTGTTAACTATTTCTACTTAGTTAACTGATATATGCGTTTTAACTTCTTTACTTCGTTACTTCTTTCTTTACGTTTAAGTTTCTGACTTTGATTTACTAGTCAGTCCTTTAACTTTGATATTATTGCAATTAAGTCCCTAACTTGGGTTAATTACAATTTGGTCCCCTCAACTTTGGGTTAATTGCAAATTGGTCCTTCAACTTTGGGTTAATTGCAATTTAGTCCTTCAACTTTAGTTCAATTACAATTTAGTCCTTCAACCTTGGATTAATTGTAAATTAATCCTTCAACTTTAATTCGATTGCAATTTAGTCCTTCTACTTTGGATTAATTGCAGATTAGTCCTTCCACTTTCTTTTAATTACTGAAAGGTCCTTGGACTTTGGTTCTGTTAATAAGGTCCCCTAAGTTTCTCTTTTCAGTCACTTAGGCCCCTCTAACTTTAAAAGTTTCCTTTTTATTCCTTTTAACTTTAATTCTTTTCAGTTTAGTCCTTTTCCGTTAGGAAACTAACTGAAACTTCTAATCTTTTCCTTTCTCGTTATCTTTTTAACCTTCAAGGTCTTCCAAGTGCTTATTCTATTTTCTCAAGTTACTTTTCTAACTTGTTAACAATCCTTTTAACGATTTGTTTTCTTTCATTAGAAACTTAACGAAAACACTAACTTTCCGTTCCAATTCTTAATTTTTACAACCCGAATTCAACACCCATAATTATCACCATTGCCGAGACATATATGTTCCAAAATCCTTGATTTAATCAATTTTTTTTCTTGATCTAATTTTCCATTGTACTTCTAACATCAATTTATTCATAACTTAACAATAAAAATCATTAAAACCAACCAAAACAATTTTCTAGTTGATCAAGGCCATTCGGCCGAATGCTACTATGGTGGAATTCATATTTTCTTCCCTTTTTTGTTAAACCCTAATAACCTCAATTTCATATTGGTCTAATCCCCATACATTGAATAATAGTATTCCATTAAACTCATGGTTATAAGATCAACTTAAGACCAATACTAATATAAAGATCATCATATAACCAACACCTTAATCATTTAGGATTTTAATAATTAACTTCTCATCCTAAATAACTAGCATGCAATCATAATATTTATTTTCTTAAATCATGCATAGTTATGTTTTAAACATCCAAATCAAACGAAATAAATTTTAGAATATGAGGTTTGATATTACCTTGAGAATGATTGGATTGATCTTCCAAAAACTCGAAAATTTCCTCCCTCTTCTCCTCCCTTGGCCGGCGGCTATGCTAGGGTTTCTAGGGTTTGTTTTTTTTTTTTTTTTTTTGAGTTTGTGATAATAAGAATTTCCTACTTTGACTAACTCATTAATTTATACTTGGATTGATTCTTAATTGGGTTGGGTTTACTCATATAAATTTCGGCCCATCTAATTCCTTGGCCCACTTCCTTCCATTATTTTATAATTTTAATTATCGTTTAATTAAATTAGAAAACCGAAAGTTAAAATAAATAAAAAAAAAATTTAACCGGTTATTACATTCTTACCCCCTTAAAAGAAGTTTGTCCTCAAACTTTGACAATTCTTAATCCGAGAAGATGTCCGGGTATAATTCACGGCATTTCACTTTCTTGTTCCCATGTCGCTTCTCTTTCTGAGTGATGCTCCATTGCACTTTTACGTAGGGAACCGTACGCTTTCATATGACCTCGTCTTTTCTGTCGACGATCTTGATTGGTCGTTCATCGTACGTCAAATCTGCCCGAACTCTTAACTGCTTGTATTCTATCACATGACTCGGATCATGAATATACTTCCTTAGCATGGAGACATGGAAACACATTATGCACTCCCGCTAATACCGGCGGTAACGCCAATAGATAAGCCACTTCCCCGATCTTATCAAGAATTTCGAACGGTCCCACATATCGAGGACTTAACTTTCCTAAATCCCAAAACGCATAACTCCCTTCGTAGGCGATATCTTTAGGAATACTCGATCCCCTGGCTGAAATTCCAGTTCTCGCCTTCTATTGTCTGCGTAAGATTTCTGCTACTTTGCGCAGTCTGTAGCCACTTCCGGATCTGTTGTACTTTATCCGCCGTGACTTGTACGAGTTCCGGTCCACTTAACTTCCTTTCACCGACTTCGTCCCAACACGCCGGTGATCTACACTTTCTCCCATACAACGCTTCATATGGAGCCATCCCAATGCTTGCGTGAAAACTATTGTTGTATGCGAATTCTACTAACGGTAAGTGTTCGTCCCATGCGTTTGGCCAATCTAACGAAGTAGCCTCAGCATGTCTTCCAATGTCTGGATAGTCCTTTCCAACTGCCCATCTGTCTGTGGGTGAAACGCCGTACTCATGGTCAATTCTGTTCCCAATGCTTCTTGTAGGCTGTTCCAGAATTTCAAAGTGAACCTAGCATCTCGATCAGACACAATTGTGACCGGGATCCCATGTAACCTACTATCTCGTCGATGTACAACTTGGCCAACTTCTCCAACGAATCAGTCTTCTTGATTGCCAGAAAATGTGCTGACTTAGTCAATCGATCTACTATAACCCATATAGCATCATACTTCCCCTGCCGTCTTTGGCAACCCACTTACGAAATCCATAGCAATATTCTCCCACTTCCATTCGGGAATTGGTAATGATTGCAGTAACCCTGCTGGCTTCTGATGTTCACTCTTAAGGTTGTTAGCACGTCAGGCATCTATGCACATACTCTGCCACGTCATTCTTCATATTATTCCACCAATATGACTCCTTAAGATCCCTATACATTTTTAGTACTTCCCGGATGTACAGAGAACTTCGAGCAATGAGCTTCTCTTAGTATCTCGCTCTTGATCTCATCATTGTTTGGCACCCACACTCTCTTTTGGTATCTCAGGATTCCATCTTCGCCCATATGAAGATCTTTTGCTTGCCCTTTTCCGATTAGAGTCCCTCTCTCCTCGTCTAATTCTTGTGCCTCTTTAATTCTGCCCAACAATGCAGGTTGTAACGTCAGTCGAGCCAAATACCCGTTTACTTTTACTATCAAGTTCATCTCCTTGACATCCTTCCATATGCTTACCCCCTTAGAGATCAACGTTGCCAAACATTCCGTGATTCTTCTACTCAGGGCATCTGCCACCTTGTTGGCTTTCCCAGGATGATACAATATTTCACAGTCGTAATCCTTGAGAAGTTCTAACCACCTCGTTGTCTCATATTCAATTCCTTCTGTGTGAAGATATACTTAAGGCTCTTGTGATCTGTAAAAATCTGGCATTTTACGCCATACAGATAATGTCTCCAAATTTTCAAGGCAAACACTACTGCTGCTAACTCCAGATCATGGGTCGGGTAGTTCCTTTCATGTACCTTCAACTGCCTAGATGCATAAGCTATTACTTTCTCATTTTGCATCAGTACACAGCCTAATCCTTTCAACGACGCATCACTGTAGATAACAAAACCTTCCGTGTCCTGTCGGTAGTGTTAATACTGGTGCAGATACCAGTCTATTCTTCAATTCTTGAAAACTTCGTTCACATTCTTCTGACCAAACAAACTTAGCTGCCTTCTGCGTCAGCTTCGTCAATGGTCCAGATAACTTCGAAAATCCCTCTACGAACCTTCTATAGTAACCAGCTAAACCCAAGAAACTTCTTATTTCGGTTACCGTAGTCGGTCTTTCCCAATCCACAATAGCTTCTATCTTTGTTGGATCCACGATAATCCCATCCTTTGACACCACATGTCTTAAGAATGCTACTTCCTCCAACCAGAATTCACACTTCTGATTTAACATATAACTTCTGCTCTCTTAAAATCTGCAGTACTAACCTTAATGCTCTTCATGTTCTTCCTTGATCCTCGAATACACCAAAATATCATCAATGAATACTATCACACATTTGTCTAAGTACTCTTGAAATATTCTATTCATCAACTCCATGAATGCGGCTGGTGCGTTCGTTAACCCAAATGGCATCACTACAAACTCATAATGACTATACCTTGTTCTAAAGGCTGTCTTAGCTATCATCCTTCTTCTTCACAATTAATACCGGTGCACCCCATGGTGATACACTCGTTCTAATCAAGCTCTTATCCAACAACTCTTACAGTTGCTCCTTTTATTCTTCAATTCTGACGGAGCCATTCTATACGGCGCCTTCGATATTGGTGAAGTCTCAGGTACCAAATCGATAGAAAATTTTACTTCTCCTTATGGAGGTATTCCCGGTAAATCCTCAGGAAACACGTCCTTGAAATATCTAATCACAGAAAGTGATTCTACGGTTACTTCCTTCTTGCTCGTATCACCAATGTACGCCAAGAATCTTCCCATCCTTTCTTTAAAGCTTACGAGCCTTCATTACCGATATAAGGTTCGATCGGGTTCTAGGTTTCGTTCCTTGAGAACATCACTCTTCTCTAGATAGTAATCTAAAGTGGACTTCTTTCTTTAAAACAATCCACATGGGCATGGTATGCAGTCAACTATAGTCCATTCCCAAGATTACATCAAATTCTTCGATGTCCTAAACTAATGAGATCAACCTCAAGTTCTTCCTCGTCCATTTTCAAAGGACAATTCCTAGATATAGACGTAATAGGGATCGATTCCCTAGTTTGAATACCCATAACTAAATAATTCTCTAAGCATTTAATGCATTAAATATCCATAAATAACAATATTAAATACTTCAATTTAGGGTTCACAACAGCCCCTTAATTAACCATAAATTCAAAACAATAGCGGAAGCGTAACTTAAACATGTCTTGGTAGGTAACAACCCTAACCATCGATGTACTTCAAGCTTACATCAAATAAATAAACATACTTAAAACTACTAATTAAGAATCTTCAATCCACCGTCTTCCTACGGCTGCTTTCCTTGTCTTGTCCTTCTACTTAAATCCTGAAAACAAAATTTATAGAGAAGGGATGAGCGAACGAATGCTCAGTAAGTTCATACGTGGCCTCTCCGGTTACTAAGGAGAGACGACCAGAACGAATGCTATGAATAACTTTACAAAGATAGGTTCAGTTACTTTTGGATTCAAGGCTGCAGAACAATACAGTCTTATTACTTTAGATTTTACTTTCAAAGGATTATGGCACTACAATCCAAAGGGATTTATTCAGGTTTCCGTCAATTCCTTGGTAACGTACATTATAACCTCAATGCCAAGGTACAATGGTACACCTAGCTTCTTCAGCCAATAGTGTGGGTCGTAACATATATGGTATCCACACACATATGCTCGGGGTCTAGAATCATCCTTGTAATCAGACAATTCCTGAGAGAAGGCATGTGATCACTCATGCAATCCCTAGTTTAAGGACGAGTCTTTTCTAGCTGGACTGTCCGTCAATGTCTTTTCTAACTGGACATTGGATGCCTTAACGAGTAAGCGATTAACTTACAAGTTAAAATTAAATGCCTTAACGAGTAAGCGATTTAACTTACAAGTTAAAATTAGAACATACCATGGTACAAGTATGTGATACAAGTTTCAAACTTCGATACTTAGTAGATCAATGGGGACATCACTAAGTATAGATTCTTTCAAGGAACGTTCAATAACGCAGAGTACATTCAAATACTATCATGCCATACTGATAGCTAACTTTAGAAAGAAATACCGAATTCCAATAAACAGGAGTTCAAATACTGTAAGGAACGTAATCCCTTACCTGAATTTCTTTCCTCACAATCTCCTCTCTGTGCAAATCTACAAGGCACGGAGTAACTTACTTTAGTACTCTCTACACTGTTAACTATTTTTACTTAGTTAACTGAGAGATGCGTTTTAACTTCTTTACTTCGTTACTTCTTTCTTTACGTTTAAGTTTCTGACTTTGATTTACTAGTCAGTCCTTTAACTTGATATAATTTCAATTAAGTCCTTTAACTTTGGGTAATTGCAAATTGGTCCTTCAACTTTGGATTAATTGCAATTAGTCCTTCAACTTTAGTTCAATTACAATTTAGTCCTTCAACTTTGGATTAATTGCAGATTAGTCCTTCAACTTTAATTCAATTGTAATTTAGTCCTTCACTTTGGATTAATTGCAGATTAGTCCTTCAACTTTAATTCAATTGCAATTTAGTCCTTCTACTTTGGAGTAATTGCAGATTAGTCCTTCAACTTTTTTAATTATTGAAAGGTCCTTGGACTTTGGTTCTGTCAATAAGGTCCCTTAAGTTTCTCTTTTCAGTCACTTAGGCCCCTCTAACTTTAAAAGTTTCCTTTTTATTCCTTCTAACTTCAATTCTTTTCAGTTTAGCCCTTTTTCCGTTAGAAATCTAACTGAACTTCTAATCTTTTCCTTTCTCGTTAACTTTTTAACCTTCTAGGTCTTCCAAGGGTTTATTCGATTTCCTCAAGTTACTTTTCTAACTCGTTAACAATCGTTTTAACGATTTTTGTTTTCTTTCCGTTAGAAAACTCAACGGAAACACTAACTTTCCGTCCCAATTCTTAACATCTTCAAACCGAATTCAACACCCATAATTTACCACTGTTGCCGAGACATGCATGATCTAAAGTCCATTGATTTGATCAATTTTCTAGTTCTTTAAATTTTTCTAAATTCCCAAACATCAATATTATTTACAATACACTTAACGAAGATCAATTAAATCAACAAAAATCAATTTCCATGGCTTAGGGCCATTCGGCCGAGCTTGTTCGGGAAATCCATATTTTTCCTTCTTTTGATAAACCCTAATAGCCTCAATTCCATATTGGTCTAATCCCCATGCATTGAATAATAGTATTCCATAGGGATTAGACCAATATGGAATTGAGGCTATTAGGGTTTATCAAAAGAAGGAAAAATATGGATTTCCCCCAAGAACAAGTCTCGGCCGAATGGCCCTAAGCCATGGAAATTGATTTTTGTTGATTTAATTGATCTTCGTTAAGTGTATTGTAAATAATATTGATGTTTGGGAATTTAGAAAAAATTAAAGAACTAGAAAATTGATCAAATCAATGGACTTTAGATCATGCATGTCTCGGCAACAGTGGTAAATTATGGGTGTTGAATTCGGTTTGAAGATGTTAAGAATTGGGACGGAAAGTTAGTGTTTCCGTTAAGTTTCTAACGGAAAGAAAACAAAAATCGTTAAAAGGATTGTTAACGAGTTAGAAAAGTAACTTGAGGAAATCGAATAAACCCTTGGAAGACCTAGAAGTTTAAAAAGTTAACGAGAAAGGAAAAGATTAGAAGTTCAGTTAGATTTCTAACGGAAAAAGGGCTAAACTGAAAAGAATTGAAGTTAGAAGGAATAAAAAGGTAACTTTTAAAGTTAGAGGGGCCTAAGTGACTGAAAAGAGAAACTTAAGGGACCTTATTGACAGAACCAAAGTTCAAGGACCTTTCAATAATTAAAAGAAAGTTGAAGGACTAATCTGCAATTACTCCAAAGTAGAAGGACTAAATTGCAATTGAATTAAAGTTGAAGGACTAATCTGCAATTAATCCAAAGTTGAAGGACTAAATTGTAATTAAACTAAAGTTGAAGGACTAAATTGCAATTAATCCAAACTTGAAGGACCAATTTGCAATTAACCCAAAGTTAAAGGACTTAATTGAAATTATATCAAGTTAAAGGACTGACTAGTAAATCAAAGTCAGAAACTTAAACGTAAAGAAAGAAGTAACGAAGTAAAGAAGTTAAAACGCATCTCTCAGTTAACTAAGTAAAAATAGTTAACAGTGTAGAGAGTACTAAAGTAAGTTACTTCGTGCCTTGTAGATTTGCACAGAGAGGAGATTGCGAGGAAAAGCAATTCAGGTAAGGGATTACGTTCCTTACAGTATTTGAACTCCTGTTTATTGGAATTCGGTATTTCTTTCTAAAGTTAGCTATCAGTATGGCATGATAGTATTTGAATGAACTCTGCGTTATTGAACGTTCTTTGAAAGAATCTATACTTAGTGATGTCCCCATCGATCTACTAAGTATCGAAGTTTGAAACTTGTATCACATACTTGTACCATGGTATGTTCTAATTTTAACTTGTAAGTTAATCGCTTACTCGTTAAAGCATTTAATTTTAACTTGTAAGTTAATCGCTTACTCGTTAAGGCATTTAATTTTAACTTGTAAGTTAATCGCTTACTCGTTAAGGCATCCAATGTCCAGTTAGAAAAGAGATTGACGGACAGTCCAGTTAGAAAAGACTCGTCCTTAAACTAGGGATTGCATGAGTGATCACATGCCTTCTCTCAGGAATTGTCTGATTACAAGGATGATTCTAGACCCCGAGCATATGTGTGTGGATACCATATATGTTACGACCCACACTATTGGCTGAAGAAGCTAGGTGTACCAATTGTACCTTTGGCATTGAGGTTATAATGTACGTTACCAAGGAATTGACGGAAACCTGAATAAATCCCTTTGGATTGTAGTGCCATAATCCTTTGAAAGTAAAATCTTAAAGTAATAAGACTGTATTGTTCTGCAGCCTTGAATCCAAAAGTAACTGAACCTATCTTTGTAAAGTTATTCATAGCATTCGTTCTGGTCGTCTCTCCTTAGTAACCGGAGAGGCCACGTATGAACTTACTGAGCATTCGTTCGCTCATCCCTTCTCTATAAATTTTGTTTTCAGGATTTAAGTAGAAGGACAAGACAAGGAAAGCAGCCGTAGGAAGACGGTGGATTGAAGATTCTTAAATTAGTAGTTTTAAGTATGTTTATTTATTTGATGTAAGCTTGAAGTACATTGATGGTTAGGGTTGTTACCTACCAAGACATGTTTAAGTTACGCTTCCGCTATTGTTTTGAATTTATGGTTAATTAAGGGGCTGTTGTGAACCCTAAATTGAAGTATTTAATATTGTTATTTATGGATATTTAATGCCATTAAATGCTCAGATATTATAAGAAAATTCGGGGTGTTACAGTTGGTATCAGAGCAATGGCTTTAGGTCTTATGGGAGAAAACTGAAAGTTAGGACTAATGGGAGAACTTAGTACTTGACTTAAATAAGATCTTACTTGAGGAAGTTCAAGTGATAAAGTCTAACTCTAGGAATGATACTAAGAGTGTACATAAAGTATGAATATACTTGGGGAAATAGGAATCTCTTCATTGTATGACTATTTGCATTCTATTAATATGTTATAATGGAAACTTGGGGTTATGTACTAATTAAGTTACTATTGGTGTGTGTAGGATCATGCCGAGGAGACCCATGAAGTCAGTGAGGTACAGTGCTACTCTAAGGAAAGAGATAGAAGCTAAAGAGGAAATTATTAAGCAGCTAACCGAGGAACTCCGCTCAGCTAAAAGAGAGCTTAGGAAGGAGACTCGAGGAGTTGGCAGTCTACAGAATGTCATCAAAGAACGCGATGAAGACATAATGTATGTGGAAGGAAAGTTAGCAGTACAGCTGAAGAAGGTCCAAAGCCTAGAAAGCCATGTGGTTAGAGCTAACCGCGAATGGAATCGAATCAGTGTACAACTGGTGGATGAGATAGAACAAAATAAGGAGCTGAAAAAGAAGATAGATGAGCAAGAAGCTTATGAGGAAGGGCTTAGGACTTCAGGCTATCAGATTTGGGCTGAGAAGTTAGAATTGGAAGAGAAATATGACCAACTTGCAGCAGAACACGCACACTGTGGGAAGTGATGCAATTAATGACAGATAGTTATAAAAATAGATTCTTTTACTTTATTATTAGTGGAGTAATATAGTTAGAAATTTTCTTATGTCAAAGTTGAATTTTGGGTGTATTTTGGGATGTTTAAATCTCACACCTTAGTTGAATAAAGTTAATTATTTAATTTAAATACCCAAAATTTTGAATCTACTATTGTTGTGTAAACAAAAGTTAACTTGTCGAGAAAAGACAAGGGAAAGCATCGGAGTGATTTGAAATAATCTCCGTAACCATGGTACGAAGTAAGACGACCATTGGAATAAGTTAAAGCTAGTTAAGTAATGAAAACTAGTGAAGTAAATAATAATAAGCAACCAAGTAAAACGGTTGTAAATTATGAAGTATGAAAACTCCTGAACCGGAGAAGAAAGGTTAAGTAAACTAACCACATCTGAATAATGGTCTAGTACAAAAGACCTACGAACATGAATCAAAACTAACAAGTACCCGTTAGTAAAAGAATAAGTTAAGTATACCATGAATACTGCACGTATTTTGTAGTGATGAATATTGCTAGAGCACGAACCTGTTCTAAAGTAAAAGTAAATCTGCAGATGAATACCAGAAGCGGAAATAACAGGAACGGTGAGGGAAATGACAACACCGGTAATGCGGGAGGACAGTTGGATCCGGCCCTGGTAAACCTGTTGCAGACACTATCGCAGACAGTAGCTGGGATAGGTCAAACTGTTGCTGGAATTGCTCAACCACCACCACAAGCTCCATTACGTGATCCGTTGGAGCTATTTCAAAAGAGGAATCCGGACTCATTCTCGGATACTGCTAAAGAGAAACCTGAGGACTGGATTAAGAGCACCGAAAGAATATTCGAGACTCTGAACTGTACTGAGGAGCAGAAGGTAGTATTTGCGACCTTTATGTTGAAAGGTAAGGCTCAGACATGGTGGGAAGCGGAAAAGCGAGCTGCTGTGGCTCGTGGTGATGCAGCCTTTACTTGGACCAGATTTAAGGCTATTTTCAACGAAAATTATTATCCTGCAAGTACGAGGAATGCTAAGATAACGGAATTCCTGACTTTGTACAAGGGAGTATGACTGTAGCGGAGTATGGTGAGAAGTTCACTGACTTACTAGAATTTGCGCCAAGATTCTTCGATACGGAAGAACAGAAGGCAAGAAAGTTTGAAGCGGGATTAAGTGATAGAGTTCGGTACAGAATCACGCCGTTGGCTCTGCCTACGTACTCAGCGGTATTGGATAGGGCCAAGATAGTAGAACGGGAGTCGGATAACTACCATAACCGACGGGAAGAGAAAGGCAAGGCAGTGGCTGAAAAGTCGGAAGGAAACAAGGGTGGTAGGGACCACAACAACAATAAGAGGAAAGCAGTGGATGACAGTCGAGATAAGGGCAGTCATGGGAACAAACACTCCAACAACGGCCATGGTGGGAATGGTCGGAACTTTAATGACAACAAGCGTGAGTGGAATAAGGACAAGGGCCAAGGTTTCACCAGTTATGATAAATGTACCGTCTGTGATGGAGCGCACAAGTCAGAGGTTTGTTGGTATAAGGAACGGCAGTGCTACAACTGTAAGAAGATGGGACACCCGAAGTAGAAGTGCCCAGAACCTAAGAAGGATGAACCGGCTGCGGGAAATAAAGACAACGGGGGAGGAAATGGTGGAGGCCGTGGTAGAGTGTATACCATGACCGCAAAGCAGCTGGAGTTAATGCCGACCTTGTAGCAGGTACACTGCAATTAAATTCCCGTGATGTATATGTGTTAGTAGATACTGGCGCTACTCACTCAGTAATTAGTAATGTTGTGGCAAAGAAGTTAAAACTACACCCAGAGAAATTAGAGATACCTTTAGTAATAGATACACCTACTAAAGACGCTATCCCCATTACTACCTCTTATAGAAACTGCACTTTAGGGATAGGAGGCACGAACGTAAATATCGACCTCATTGAACTAGAGATGTCAGAATTCGACATAATACTGGGAATGGATTGGTTGGCTTTGCATCAAGCCAAAGTGGACTGTCAAGAGAAAATAATGACGTTCCTAGGAGGGGAAGGTAAAGAGTACAGATTTGTGGGTTCAAGGCCGAGGAAGAGGATAGGCTTAATCTCGGTGATGAAGGCCCGTAAAATGTTGAGAAAAGGATGTGTAGGATTTCTGGCACACATAGGTGAAACAGAAGAAAGAGGAGTAACGTTAGAGTCGCTCGAAGTCGTGAATGAATTTCAAGACGTATTTCCGGAGGATTTACCCGGTATACCACCAGTGAGGGAAGTAGAGTTTTCCATTGACTTAGTACCAGAAACCACACCTATTTCGAGAGCACCGTACAGGATGGCTCCAACAGAGTTGAAAGAACTAAAGGAGCAGTTACAAGAATTGCTAGACAAGGGATTGATTAGGCCGAGTGTATCACCATGGGGTGCACCGGTACTATTTGTGAAGAAGAAAGATGGATCTATGAGACTGTGTATTGACTATAGGGAATTGAATAAAGTGACGGTTAGGAACCAATACCCGTTACCAAGAATTGATGATCTGTTTGATCAATTGAGGGGAGCATGTTACTTTTCAAAGATTGATCTTAGATCCGGATACCATCAGCTGAGAGTCAAAGATGTGGACGTGGCGAAGACAGCGTTTAGGACGAGGTATGGGCATTATGAGTTTGTCGTGATGCCATTTGGGTTAACAAACGCACCAGCCGCATTCATGGAATTGATGAATAGAATATTTCAGGAATACTTAGACAAATGCGTGATAATATTCATTGACGATATATTGGTGTACTCGAAGACAAAGGAGGAGCATGCTGAACATTTGAGGATAGTGCTAGAGATTTTGAGGAGACAGAAATTGTATGCGAAATTTAAGAAATGCGAATTCTGGTTGGAGAAAGTAGCATTTTTGGGGCACGTAGTGTCGAAAGAAGGAATTTCTGTGGATCCGACGAAGGTAGAAGCAATAATGGATTGGGAAAGGCCTACTACGGTAACCGAAATAAGAAGTTTCTTGGGTTTAGCTGGTTACTATAGAAGGTTCGTAGAGGGATTTTCGAAGTTATCTGGACCATTGACGAAGCTGACGCGGAAAGCAGCTAAGTTTGTTTGGTCAGAAGAATGTGAACGAAGTTTCCAAGAATTAAAGAATAGACTGGTATCTGCACCAGTATTGACGCTACCGACAGGGACGGAAGGTTTTGTTGTCTACAGTGATGCGTCATTGAAAGGATTAGGCTGTGTACTGATGCAAAATGAGAAGGTAATAGCTTATGCATCTAGGCAGTTGAAGGTACATGAAAGGAATTACCCGACCCATGATCTGGAATTAGCAGCAGTAGTGTTTGCCTTGAAAATTTGGAGACATTATCTGTATGGCGTAAAATGCCAGATTTTTACGGATCACAAGAGCCTTAAGTATATCTTTACGCAGAAGGAATTGAATATGAGACAACGGAGGTGGTTAGAACTTCTCAAGGATTACGACTGTGAAATATTGTATCATCCCGGGAAAGCCAACAAGGTGGCAGATGCCCTAAGTAGGAAGAATCACGGAATGTTGGCAACGTTGATCTCTAAGGGGGTAAGCATATGGAAGGATGTCAAGGAGATGAACTTGATAGTAAAAGTAAACGGGTATTTGGCTCAACTGACGTTACAACCTGCATTGTTGGGTAGAATTAAAGAGGCACAAGAATTAGACAAGGAGAGAGAAGCTCTAATCGGGAAAGGGCAAACAAAAGATCTTCATATGGGGGAAGATGGAATTTTGAGATACCAAAAGAGAGTATGGGTGCCAAACAATGATGAGATCAAGAGAGAGATACTAAGAGAAGCTCATTGCTCGAAGTTCTCTGTACATCCGGGAAGTACTAAAATGTATAGGGATTTAAGGGAAGCATATTGGTGGAATAACATGAAGAATGACGTGGCAGAGTATGTGCATAGATGCCTGACGTGCCAACAAGTAAAGAGTGAACATCAGAAGCCAGCAGGGTTACTGCAGTCATTACCAATTCCCGAATGGAATTGGGAGAATATTGCTATGGATTTCGTAAGTGGGTTGCCGAAGACGGCAGGGAAGTATGATGCTATATGGGTTATAGTAGATCGATTGACTAAGTCAGCACATTTTCTGGCAATCAAGAAGACTGATTCGTTGGAGAAGTTGGCCAAGTTGTACATAGACGAGATAGTAAGGTTACATGGGATCCCGGTCACAATTGTGTCTGATCGAGATGCTAGGTTCACTTCGAAGTTCTGGAACAGCCTACAAGAAGCAATGGGAACAGAATTGACCATGAGTACGGCGTTTCACCCACAGACAGATGGGCAGTCGGAAAGGACTATCCAGACGTTGGAAGACATGCTGAGGGCTACTTCGTTAGATTGGCCAAACGCATGGAACGAACACTTACCGTTAGTAGAGTTCGCATACAACAACAGCTTTCACGCTGTTGGTAGTGGTGCCCTAGGCACGTTTAATAAACGTTGTAATTGTTATCATTTATTTCATATCAATAAAAGAGATGTTTTGATTATTATTATTGTTCATGTTTACTTATAATAATCTCCGTCCCTAGTACTTGTTAAGCACTAGTATAAAGGCTAAATGATCATGGGATGATCATGTTAGATTTATGGGTACTTGTTTGGAACAAGGTACTGGACATGACCCGCTCTATGAGATTTATGTCATGGTCTATGTCGTACATATATCTCATATTAGTTATGTCATTTGAATCCTTAGACATGAAGTTATTATAGTCTTCCACTTGATGAACATTGTGTTTGACATATTCAAACGCTACCTTAACACGGTAGTTATAAAGGGTATGATTGGCATAATCGGATTCCCGTTGGGAAGAATAATAAGCTAAATGGATTTGTCCCTCTTCGGAGAGATATCAAGCTTGGGCCTCTCGTAGGAATGATGTTGATGAAATGTTCGGCCGGACTCAAATGAATTGATTGTATCAATGTCATTTGGATTATCAACATATTCGGAATCGAGAAAGTATTGAACAAAACAAGTTGACTCTTTGACCATGACTTATGTTCAATGATATCGTGGACAAAAGGATTATGACATATTCTAAAGGAATGCGAACTTGTATCTAGTTATACTATTTGGGTAGGTATGACGGTTTGCTAGAACCTAATCATATCTTATGGGATCATGTTTGAGCTCATTGCCAACTTAGTATAATCCTGGAGGGTCACACACAATAGAACGAATCTTTAAAAGGGACTATATTGGAATTTTGGAAATTCTGGACATTCTGAGAAGTGTGCGACCGCACAGTATGGACTGGGCGGCCGCACAACTATCTCAGTTTTGTACCAGTTTTTGCTTCAGATAGTTGTGCGACCGCACAGATGATTTTGGGCGGCCGCACAGTGCTGTCGGGTGGCAGATTCCTAATTTGATTTGGAAACGAATTTTGGAAGGATTTTAACACAAGTTTCCTATTTGGAATAGGTCATACTTGTGTATAAAAGACCAAATTCGGCCAGCACTCAAGGACAATGATTTTGTGAGTCTCAAAGAGTTTGAGAGAGGGTTTATTTTGTTCTAAGACATTCTTGGTTGAAGAACAAAATAATACACAAAATAAATTCCATATAGTTCTTGCAATTGTGAAAGTGTGTTTCACAATTTGGTCTAGCAACCAAGATCAAGAAGTTGCTTGATATTCGTTCGTGGTGTGGATACCGCTAGAGGGTGAAGCTCATCATCTTCAAGGTTCGCGTTCTTGATCAAGTTTCAAAATCTCCACCAAGTTCAAAAGCTAGATATTCATAGCCATCAAGGGTTAGTTTATTCCTTTATTCTTATGTCGTATTTGATTTAATCATATGAACGGATCTATGGGCTTTGGGTTTCAAAATTTTAAATGCTAAATTCCGCTGCGCATGTTACATCGAAACCCAACACACGCAAGCATTGGGATGGCTCCATATGAAGCGTTGTATGGGAGGAAGTGTAGATCACCGGCGTGTTGGGATGAAGTCGGTGAGAGGAGGTTAAGTGGACCGGAACTCGTACAAGTCACGGCAGATAAGGTACAACAGATTCGAAAGTGGCTACAGACTGCGCAAAGTAGGCAGAAATCTTACGCAGACAATAGAAGGCGAGAACTGGAGTTTCAACCAGGGGATCGAGTATTCCTAAAGATATCACCCACGAAGGGAGTTATGCGTTTTGGGATTAAGGGAAAGTTAAGTCCACGATATGTGGGACCGTTCGAAATTCTTGATAAGATCGGGGAAGTGGCTTATCGATTGGCGTTACCGCCGGTATTAGCGGGAGTGCATAATGTGTTCCATGTTTCCATGCTAAGGAAGTATATTCATGATCCGAGTCATGTGATTGAATACAAGCAGTTAAGAGTTCGGGCAGATTTGACGTACGATGAACGACCAATCAAGATCGTCGACAGAAAAGACGAGGTCATAAGAAAGCGTACGGTTCCCTATGTGAAAGTGCAATGGAGCAATCACTCGGAAAGAGAAGCGACATGGGAACAAGAAAGTGAAATGCGCGAATTGTACCCGGACATCTTCTCGGATTAAGAATTGTCAAAGTTTGAGGACAAACTTCTTTTAAGGGGTAAGAATGTGATAACCGGAACTTTTTAATTAATTATCTTATTTTTGGTTTTTATTAATTTAATTAAATGATAATTAGAGTACAAAGTAATTGAAAGAAGTGGGCCCAAGGAATTTGCATTGGCCCAAAATTTGTATTAGTAAACCCAACCCAATTAGGAATCAACCCAAGGTATAAATTAATGAGTTAGTCAAATTGGGAATTCATTATTATCATAAACTCAAAAAAAAATAAAAAAATAAAACCCTAGTTCTAGTAGCCGCCGGCCGAACCTAGAGAGGGAGGAGAAGAAAATTCCGGCCATTATTTTGGAGATCCAATCCGATCATTCTCAAGGTAAGATCAAATCCCATCTTCTAAAATTTATTTCATTGGATTTGGATGTTTAAAACATAAACTATGCATGATTTAAGAAAATAAAGAATTATGATTGCATGCTAGTTATTTATGATGAGAAGTTATTTATTAAAATCCAAAATAATTAAGGTGTTGATTATATGATGATCTTCATATTAGTATTGGGCTTAGGTTGATCTTATAACCATGATTTTAAATGGAATACTATTATTCAATGCATGGGGATTAGACCAATATGGAATTGAGGCTATTAGGGTTTATCAAAAGAAGGAAAAATATGGATTTCCCCCAAGAACAAGTCTCGGCCGAATGGCCCTAAGCCATGGAAATTGATTTTTGTTGATTTAATTGATCTTCGTTAAGTGTATTGTAAATAATATTGATGTTTGGGAATTTAGAAAAATTTAAAGAACTAGAAAATTGATCAAATCAATGGACTTTAGATCATGCATGTCTCGGCAACAGTGGTAAATTATGGGTGTTGAATTCGGTTTGAAGATGTTAAGAATTGGGACGGAAAGTTAGTGTTTCCGTTAAGTTTCTAACGGAAAGAAAACAAAAATCGTTAAAAGGATTGTTAACGAGTTAGAAAAGTAACTTGAGGAAATCGAATAAACCCTTGGAAGACCTAGAAGGTTAAAAAGTTAACGAGAAAGGAAAAGATTAGAAGTTCAGTTAGATTTCTAACGGAAAAAGGGCTAAACTGAAAAGAATTGAAGTTAGAAGGAATAAAAAGGAAACTTTTAAAGTTAGAGGGGCCTAAGTGACTGAAAAGAGAAACTTAAGGGACCTTATTGACAGAACCAAAGTCCAAGGACCTTTCAATAATTAAAAGAAAGTTGAAGGACTAATCTGCAATTACTCCAAAGTAGAAGGACTAAATTGCAATTGAATTAAAGTTGAAGGACTAATCTGCAATTAATCCAAAGTTGAAGGACTAAATTGTAATTGAACTAAAGTTGAAGGACTAAATTGCAATTAATCCAAAGTTGAAGGACCAATTTGCAATTAACCCAAGTTAAAGGACTTAATTGAAATTATATCAAAGTTAAAGGACTGACTAGTAAATCAAAGTCAGAAACTTAAACGTAAAGAAAGAAGTAACGAAGTAAAGAAGTTAAAACGCATCTCTCAGTTAACTAAGTAAAAATAGTTAACAGTGTAGAGAGTACTAAAGTAAGTTACTCCGTGCCTTGTAGATTTGCACAGAGAGGAGATTGCGAGGAAAAGCAATTCAGGTAAGGGATTACGTTCCTTACAGTATTTGAACTCCTGTTTATTGGAATTCGGTATTTTTTTCTAAAGTTAGCTATCAGTATGGCATGATAGTATTTGAATGAACTCTGCGTTATTGAACGTTCTTTGAAAGAATCTATACTTAGTGATGTCCCCATCGATCTACTAAGTATCGAAGTTTGAAACTTGTATCACATACTTGTACCATGGTATGTTCTAATTTTAACTTGTAAGTTAATCGCTTACTCGTTAAGGCATTTAATTTTAACTTGTAAGTTAATCGCTTACTCGTTAAGGCATTTAATTTTAACTTGTAAGTTAATCGCTTACTCGTTAAGGCATTTAATTTTAACTTGTAAGTTACTCGCTTACTCGTTAAGGCATCCAATGTCCAGTTAGAAAAGACATTGACGGACAGTCCAGTTAGAAAAGACTCGTCCTTAAACTAGGGATTGCATGAGTGATCACATGCCTTCTCTCAGGAATTGTCTGATTACAAGGATGATTCTAGACCCCGAGCATATGTGTGTGGATACCATATATGTTACGACCCACACTATTGGCTGAAGAAGCTAGGTGTACCAATTGTACCTTTGGCATTGAGGTTATAATGTACGTTACCAAGGAATTGACGGAAACCTGAATAAATCCCTTTGGATTGTAGTGCCATAATCCTTTGAAAGTAAAATCTTAAAGTAATAAGACTGTATTGTTCTGCAGCCTTGAATCCAAAAGTAACTGAACCTATCTTTGTAAAGTTATTCATAGCATTCGTTCTGGTCGTCTCTCCTTAGTAACCGGAGAGGCCACGTATGAACTTACTGAGCATTCGTTCGCTCATCCCTTCTCTATAAATTTTGTTTTCAGGATTTAAGTAGAAGGACAAGACAAGGAAAGCAGCCGTAGGAAGACGGTGGATTGAAGATTCTTAAATTAGTAGTTTTACGTATGTTTATTTATTTGATGTAAGCTTGAAGTACATTGATGGTTAGGGTTGTTACCTACCAAGACATGTTTAAGTTACGCTTCCGCTATTGTTTTGAATTTATGGTTAATTAAGGGGCTGTTGTGAACCCTAAATTGAAGTATTTAATATTGTTATTTATGGATATTTAATGCCATTAAATGCTCAGATATTATAAGAAAATTCGGGGTGTTACAGTTTCCGGAGAGGTATGTTGGGGAGATGGAGAGGACTGTTAGGGTTGGGGGTGTTTGTGTGGTGGCAGTGGAAGAATGTGGAGATGATGAAGTGCGAGAGATAAAGAAATTGTTTCGAAAATCTGAATTTTTATCTGCTAAGAATCTTACCCTAATGGGGTCTAGAATGACCAGGATTGTCATGAAAGTGAATGCCACTTGGTCGAATTCTTGATACAATTGGTAAAAAAATTATCGTTTTCATTCGTTGCAATGTTAGCCTTGTACATTGATTGTCGATTTATTTGATGTAGATTTGCAGTTGTTTTGAAGCTTAATTTCAACTTGTTCTTGGAATGAATTTACTGAATCATATCATGTACTTTTGTCAGAATTTACATTAAAAAGTGGCACCTGCTAGCAATATTTCGCAAATGGTTTCTTTCCGGTTGAGCTATTATGAGTACTGTGGATTAAGAAGCAATCTTTTTTTGATGATGGGGGATGGTTTTGAGAGCACGAGACCAGTAGGGAGGATTTCAACTGATTGACAGAACTAATTGGCAAACGATTCGTCGAAGTTGTTGAAAAGAGGAATTCTGATTTGGGAATTAACACTTGCAAGATGCATGATTTGGCAATACAAAATCCCCAAGGAAGAGGCATTTTTTGCAGCTGTAATAAAAGGCATGTGCAAATAGCTAGCAATAGCAGGCTCTTGCCAAACGCCAATTGTATTATATGCGAAACGATGAGTTTTGGTAAGCTGAGAGGAATCTCAAAGTTAAGGGTAATCCTTCAGGTAAAGGGTATGAACTTTTATGTTAGTGGTCATGGTTGACATAGCAAATTATCTTCTATATCAGTCACATATTGTAAGCATCTCTCTATCCATGTCACACGACGTTGAACTTTGTAAAATATCCAAGGCTTCCCAGTTTGGGCTACGGTTGTGGTCTTGGTTTCCAGTTGGTGAATGGTGGATTTCTTTGTCTACCAATGCAGCCATCTCTGATGCAACTTATGTTTCCATTATGTACCAGTTTCTCTTTGATTTAGGGGCCCAAATTTAATGATCAATTATTTGCAAGAGGGCCTGATGATTGAACAAGAGGGCATTCTTATGAGTCATCCACCTTCAATCCATCGACTTGTTATACCTCCGATAAATCAACCCACAAATAACACCTTGACGAAATTCATGGTCACAAAATTTATCCTTGTATGATCCAACCTTGGAGTCACTGCTATGCACGCAAATTGTTCGATGAATTTCCTGAACTGGAATGTTCACGGTTATCTCATGGACTTTGATTATTTATGGGCATGCTCAAGATGGGCAGCCTTTGGAAGCTTTGAGAAATTTTGGTCAAATGAGAGTTGGACGTGGAGCCGGATTGTGTTGGTCTTGTTAGTATCCTTAGCGCATACGCAGATTTTGGGAATATGTATCAAGGTAGATTACTTCACTGTTTGATCTGTACTTGCGAATAGCATGAACTACGTTGATATGCAAAATGAGGATAGGTGATAGTTGCTAAATTGTTCTTTGACCAAGTGGAGTCTCCAAGCGTGATTATGTGGAATGCCATGACATCAGGGTATGCCACCCCTAACTCGGAGAAATGACATTAAGGCGGGATCCTTTTTGTATCTAGTTATTAAAGCCCTAAGATCATCTAGGGATATTCTCATCCAAATATTCATGTCAAATTTGTAAAATCCACCGGATTTTTGGCAAACCCCATATCTAATTTTCCTACCGGTCATTTTAATTCTTGCCATAGAATAAAGCATGAAAAAAGCAGCAAAGAAAGGGGAAAATGAGGAAAAGGAAAGAAAAAGAAAAGTACCTGAAAGAGCGATGGAAGATGAAGGGTTTTGGACAGAAATTCCAATCGGACACGGAGAAGACCGCCGGAAAGAAAAGGAGGCCCGAGGTAAGCACCGAGCCAGTGAACGGGACGAAAAGCCTTGATTGGAAAAGGACAAGGAGCAAGAATCTGGGTCTGAATAGGAAAATGAACGGTGAAATTAAACGGAAAAGCAAGAGGAAGTAACTAGGGTTTTCTCGTCGTCGACGAAAGGGGTTTTTTCTCTGGCGGATAAAGGAGAAAGTAAAAAGTTGAAATTGGGAATTTAGTATTTATATAGAGAGAGAATTAACGGCTGGCCCGAGTTGATGTGACGTAATTGTGGGCGGTTCACGAAATATTTTGAAATAAGAGGTCAAGTCACTGCGCACTAAGCCCTAAATGACGGTTCCAATTCAGGCAGGAAACCGTTTGCACTGACCAATTACATGGATTTAAAGGGATCCGTCCAAAAATCAGATAAAACGATTCTCGCCAAAGATAATTATAAAAGAGCATGCGACCTATTAAATTTCTCGCCTTCGACCATAAATGGATCTCGCCAAGAACTTGAGGGCTATTGATGCTACCATGCCGAAAGTATGAATCTGGATCTGATAAGTGTTAAATAAATTGGGCTCGATAAAGGCCCAATCCATTATGAGGAATTTGGCCAAGGTGGAGAATAAGGGACCTGTAACTAAAAATGGTGACTGGGCCCATTGGGCCGGAAAAGAGTAAGTATAATAAAGAGGAACGTGAAAGGAAGCGACATCAGGAATAAAGAGGGCCTAAGCCATATGGGCATAGAAGAGGTGACATGGGAATACAAGGATGCCGGCGGCGGCATAGAGAGAAGGGTGAAAGATGTGACAACGGAGGACCCCACTAAAATATGTTATAATAAATATCTGGATATGAAGGCATGTAAAAGGCTTAACTGACATTCATGGGCAGCCAATCCGAGGATGACAGCTGGCAGAAGGAGCATGGGAGATGTGACTTCTAGCACGAGTTTGGCACATGCTATTCAAGTATAAATAAGAAGAGAACGTCATGGATAAAGGTAATCCCTATTTTGGCAAAAAGCACACACACACCTACCAGATTAATTTTCTCTCTCAAAAAGGTCTTAAACTTACTCTCACGCCGGAGGGGCTTACGCCGGAGGGCCCCCGGCTTAGTGACGTGTGTTGCTCGTGTAGGCCTTGCTTTGAAATTGCGGCTGAGTTCTCCTTTTAGACTACACAGCGGATCTAATGCCTCGGACCTGATTCCCCACCGTCGCATCATAGTCACCACCCTATTAATAGCCGGTCAGTACTCGATCGAGAAAGACCGTCAGGCGTAGAAGCAAAATCCTTGAATGAGAGACTACGGCTAACTTAAGTACTTGCACATGTTATATGGTTTTGTTGACATGTTGCACAAGATTTCCAAATTATCTTATAAACTGAACAATGAACAAAAATAAAAAAAAAATATAAAACACTGACGGTCTTGCATATAGTATAACCTTATATCGACAACTCTCAGTGACATCACCAAATTACCCACATACATGTAAACGAGAGTCAATCTCTCGAAAGTCAAACTGGATCATCATGAATATTTGGATTGATTCTTTCTGTTGTATCTAAATTAGGTACATATACTTTGTTATTTTAAGAATTATCTTTTCCCTGTATATAGTTATTCTCCTATTCCTAACATATATCTTTTAGGATCCTTAGTATGTAAATCTATATATATGAATATCATTACAAGAGAAGACTCAAGTTGAGTCCCATTTCATCTGTCGACTCCTTCCTCTTCTCCCACGCTTCTGCTTAGTTCTTTATGGTATCTAGAGCTCAATAAGAGCAATGGTAGAAACACCCCTCTCCGGAAAGTCCGATATTGGGTCTGACCAACCTAAGTCTGTTTCTAATCTCCCTCCCCTCCCTCTCACCCTAAATATCCAGTCAATTCTTGGTCATTGTCATCTCAACAATGATAATTACCAAAATTGGCGTTCTCTCATCCTCACAGTGCTAAAACACACACAAGCTCACGTCTGTCATAACCAACACCGTTTCCCCACCCGCAAAACTATCAGATGGAAGTGACAACCCACTCTTCGATTACTTTCACCAAGCTTCTAACCTGGTACTTGGTTGGATCCAAGCGACCGTTTCACCAAAAATTCAATCCAGGGTGAATCCATGTGAAACGGCTCCCGCTGCTTGGACCTTACTCGAGAAGCGTTTCGGTGGAAAATCTCGAGTGCATATCCAAAAATTGAAGAATGAGCTCAACATCCTCTCTAAGAAAAATGATCAGTCAATTGACGATTATTTTCTTCATGCCATAACTCTCTCCGATTCCCTCGCCAAAGCTGGTGAAATTGTACAAGATGATGATCTACAGCAACGGCTGGTTGCTGGTTTAGGCCCTTCTTACAAGGAATTCATCACATCTCAGAACAATAAACCTGCTGAATCCTTGGATGATCTCCAAGATCTTCTCTTGCAGGAAAAAGACTTGCAATCCAGATTCTCTTCTCTCAACCTTCATCCAACTAGTGCTCTCGTGGCAGGGGTTCACAACAATCATCGGCAAACTTCTTTCAATACAACTGGTGGCGGTCTGACTCCTGGACGTGGCCGTGGTGGTGGCACCTCCGGCGGCGGAACCTCAGGTAGCGGCAACTCTGGCAGGGGCAATTCTCGAAACAGGGGAAACAGAAACTCAAATTCCAGTCGTGGTGGAAACAGTAATAACCAAGGAGGCAGGGGAATTCTTCCTACCCCATCTAATGTCCATGGTCCTAGCCGAAACACCAACCCTACCCCACGCCCTATAATTCCTTATTTCCCTCCAAATCCCTTACAGAACAACAACCCTTCACCATGTCAATTTTGCCACAAAATTGATCATACTGCCCCTCAGTGTCCAGATAGGGGTAATTATGCCCTTTACAGTGCTCACCCACAATCCCAGCCACCACCATATTATCCTCCAGCAGGCTCTCATTATGGTCCCGGTTTTTCTACCATGCCTAAGTCATACGTTCTCGATTCAGGTGCTACAGATCATATAACCGCATCTTCAGATGGTCTCTCCCAAGCTACCCCTTATTCAGGTACCGATTCGGTTACCATTGCTAATGGTTCCCGAAATCCCTATTTCTTACGTTGGTCATACTTCATTCTCTCACAATAATCGAAATTTCTTTCTCAATCATATTTTGTGTGTTCCTTCCATGAATAAATCCTTACTTTCCATTCGGCGTTTTTCCCGTGATAACAATTGTTTCTTTGAATTTGATGGGTTTGGTTTTCGTGTGAAGGACAACATTACGAAGCGGACTATTCTTTCTGGCAGTAGTTCGGACGGGCTGTACACTCTTCGGTTCAACTCGTCATCTCGTGTCAATCCATTGGCTCTCATTGGTGAACGGGATTCTTCCTCCGTTTGGCATGCTCGTCTTGGGCACCCTTCATCTCAGGTTTTTAAGTCTCTTATTAGTCGCGTCAAGATTCCTTTAGTTGGCACTGTTACAAACAAATCTCAATGTCATGTTTGTCCTTTGGGAAAGTCTTGTAATTTGCCTTTTTATTCTCGTACTTTTCATTCTTCTCAACCTCTAGAGTTATTGCATTTGGATGTATGGGGTCCGTCCCCCGTAAATTCTAATAGTGGATTTCGTTATTATTTAAGCATTGTGGATGATTTTTTCCCGATATGTTTGGATGTATCCGTTATTCAAAAAATCTGATGTCATTGATGTTTTTTCCACGTTCAAAATTCAAGTCGAAAATCAACTAAGTCGAAAAATCTCCGCCATACACACTGTCAAAACTGTCCAAACCGATGGGGGCGGGGAATTTATGAATCGACAGTTTGCTGGTCTCTTACAAAAACATGGAATAAAACACCAATGCACTTGCCCATACACTCCTCAACAAAATGGCACGGTGGAACGCAAACATCGACATATCGTCGAAATGGGTTTATGTTTGCTTGCCCAATCAGGTGTTCCACAAATGTATTGGCTTGAAGCTTTCAACACCGCGGTGTTCTTAATCAATAAGTTGCCTATGAGACAACTTGGGTACATGTCTCCATCTCAAAAAACTTCTCAAACGGACCCCCGATTACAACTTTCTTAAAGTATTCGGGTGCCTCTGTTTTCCCCATCTTGTACCCTATAACCGTCATAAACTCATGCCGAAATCAACCCCGTGTGTCTTTCTCGGATATGACCAACTCCGTAAGGGATATCGCTGCTTAGATCAAACAACGGGGCAGCTTTATATTTCGAGGCATGTTTTATTTGACGAATCATTCTTTCCTATGCTCTCTTCCTCTTCCACAGGTCTGGCCCCTACTTCAGCTCTTTGGCTTGCAGATTTTGGCAGCCCAAACACTTCTTTTGGCACAGCTTCCAGCCACCTCCACGGCCCACTGCTACCAGCCCACTCCACCGAACCAACTGCTCTCCAACAGGATTGCCCCTCTCCAATGGGACGGCCCAACCAGTCCACTTCACTACAGACCACCTTGGTCCCTCACTCGTCTGGACCTCCTGACTACAGCCCAACAATGCCTACAGTTGGGCCACTCTCCTCATCATCATCAACTGGGCTGTCGTCAAGAAGCTCAATTTCTCCTGTGCCGGCCCCATTCTGGACTCTCCTAGTCCACACGCTACCGAGACTGGGCCACCCTCTCCGATTCAGTCTAATTGTCACCCTATGATCACTAGAGCAAAGGTCGGCATTACTAAGCCCAGAAAATTCGCAGACCTTGCTGCAACGTCCAAATATCCGCTGCCTCATGCTCTCTCTGCCTTGTCTCAAATGTCCCCAGATTTTGAGCCTAAAACTCTTCGTCAAGCCTCTCCGATTCCTCACTGGCAACAAGCAATGAAAGAAGAACTCTCCGCTATGCACAAAAACGGGACTTGGACTTTGGTTCCACGGCTTCCTTCGATGAACGTCGTCGGCAGCAAATGGATTTATAAAATCAAACGTCGGGCAGACGGCTCAGTAGAGAGACACAAAGCTCGACTCGTTGCTCAAGGGTATACACAACAAGAAGGGGTGGATTATGATGAGACATTCAGCCCCGTCATTAAGCCTCCCACCATTCGTACACTCTTAGCTATTGCTCATTCCGGTCATGGCCTTTGCAACAACTTGATGTACGGAATGCCTTCTTAAATGGACTCCTTCAGGAGGAAGTCTATATGGCACAACCACCCGGCTTCCACCATCCCGACTTCCCGGATCATGTGTGTAAGTTACATCGTGCTATCTATGTCTTGAAACAATCACCACGAGCATGGTTTCAACGACTGCACGACTTTCTCCTCTCTATTGGCTTCTTTAACAGCAAAGCCGATAGTTCCCTCTTTATTCGTCATTCTGGATCATCCCTCATAGCCATATTGGTTTACGTTGATGACTTCATCATTACCGGGTCATCCGAAACAGAGGTCTCACAGGTAATTGATCAAATTTGTGGAACCTTTGACAATCGCAGACTTGGCCCATTGGGATTTTTTCTGGGTATAGAGACTATTCGTACACCCGAGACTCTCTTACTTAGTCAAGCTAAATACGCCTCTGATCTTCTCCACAAGTTTCATATGGAGGGATGCAAGCCGGTCTCCACTCCTCTAGTCCCCGGCTCACACCTCTCTGCCACTGATGGAGACCCCTTGACGGACGCCACCACCTACCGTAGCATGGTCGGAGGTCTACAATACCTCACATTGACACGACCTGATATTTCATTCGCAGTTAATCAGGTATGCCAATACATGCATAGCCCTCGGACTTCCCATTTGCTCGCGGTAAAACGCATTCTTCGGTTCGTCAAAGGGACTATCTCCCTTGGGTTACAGTTTACTCGTGATCTTGGCACTACGGTTCGGGCCTATTCCGACTCTGACTGGGCAGGATCCCCGGACGACCGTCGCTCTACTACCGGGGCATGTATCTTCGTCGGCCCTAATCTAGTGGCATGGACAGCCAAGAAACAATCCACGGTAGCCCGGTCGAGTAGTGAAGCGGAATATAGGGCATTGGCCACCACTGCAGCAGAACTAAAGTGGTTCTCTTACTTATTCCGAGAACTTGGACTGTACCTCTCTTCTCCACATTTATTTTGTGACAATGTTTCTGCCCTCCATATGTCTAGAAATCTGGTGTTTCACGCCCGTACACGACACATTGAGATAGATCATCACTTTGTCCGGGAGCTCCATCAACGAGGTTTCCTCAAGCTCTCCTACATTTCCACTAACGATCAACTGGCAGACATCCTCACCAAAGGGTTGTCCCGACCACGTCTCCAGTTACTCGCATCCAAGCTGCAGCTCACTACAGTCCCGCTTAGCTTGAGAGGGGGTGTAAACGAGAGTCAATCTCTCGAAAGTCAAACTGGATCATCATGAATATTTGGATTGATTCTTTCTGTTGTATCTAAATTAGGTACATATACTTTGTTATTTTAAGAATTATCTTTTCCCTGTATATAGTTATTCTCCTATTCCTAACATATATCTTTTAGGATCCTTAGTATGTAAATCTATATATATGAATATCATTACAAGAGAAGACTCAAGTTGAGTCCCATTTCATCTGTCGACTCCTTCCTCTTCTCCCACGCTTCTGCTTAGTTCTTTAATACATAGTTTAGGACAATTAATACGGACTCAATTTTCATACTTCCAAGCTCTTTCCTCATAAAAATAAAGAAACGTAAAAATGGGATTTTACATAAATAAGCTCTTTTGTTGGGGTACAACCCAAAATCTCACATCAGCAATTGAGGAAACAATTGTAAGGTATATAATAGCACCCACCCACTTCATTAGTATGAGACCTTTTTGGGGCATGTGGAGAGTGGTGGTAGTGGTGTTGGTCGCGGTCCCTACATCTTTCAATATTCAACTACTGTACTTCTGGTCGATAACAGTGTTACGTAATTCTTACCATATAATGTATTTAAATCTAACAACACTTTTTTATACTAACAATGAAACTTTATCCACGAAATTTTTAACACATGCACTTAAACTCTTTTAAACTGACATTGACACTTCAAATAAATAATATTAGGATGAATGAAATGGTAACCCGGTCCCAGAATTAATATTTTGTTCTTTTCTTAGTCCATAACAGAATAAAGAGTCAGTCTTATTGAGAAACCTGTTTTACACTAAAAGATATGTAAAACTTGTTTTACATTTAGAGATTTTGTTTACATTAAGGGTTGAAAACAAGTTTTACACTAAAACGAGTGTAAAACAAGTTTTTCTCGAGAGTTTCACTAGAATAAATGTTTCATTTTCAAAATAAATACTAATTAAAATGCAAATTTTACAATAAAGTAAAATACCATCATTAATATATATAACAAGTCAAACATGATACATATTTTGGAAACAAGATGATATATTTTAAAATTAAAATCTAATTTAGTTTAAAATTATTATCTCCATTTCAAAAATATGTTCATTTTTATGTATTTATCCATATTTTTATACTAAAACCCAATTTAGTTTAAGATTATTATTCTCTCTATTCAAACTAATGATCATATTCATTTTTTATTAAGAATAAAAAATGAGAATTTATCTTAATACGAAGGGGCTCCTATGTTGGAACAAATCTTTATATTCCTGAATGCCACGCTCATTTTCAGAATAAGAATGAGGAAGAAGATGAAGGCGGAAGCGAAATAATACCTGTTGAATCCATTACAGATGTTGTAGGGAGAATAAGAAGAAGAAGAAGAATTAAGGGGACGGAGTTCTTCTTAATGATTGTGTCTTTTCTCTCTAATGTCTCTAGCAATATGAAGATTATTTAGGAGAGAAAATAAAATGAATGGAGTGATTTCTAGTGTTGATGGAAAACCCTTTATATATGAAACCAAAAGGCACCTCATTTAGGGACTACACCCTTTCAACCTTTAGTGATGTTAAATTACCACTCTGCCCATCAAAAATAGGTAATATTACATCCAGGAATTCTACACATTATATTAATTCACTACACTTTATATTAACATTATAGGTATGATTTCATGTATGGAATTACTAAATGACTTGTGTTGCAAGCCATGTTCTTACAATCTCTCACTTGGGTTGCAAAACAAAGTCTTTCCTTTAAAACCATAAATATAACAAAAATGACAACCCTTATGTGCGCACTTTATATTCATCTATAACAATCTCGTCCATTAGTCATCCAAGTATAAGGACTAAAGGGGCAGTCGTTATAATTGATTCGCAACTAAACCCACAGTAATCACGTATACAAATCCAACTAAATGACATAGATCAAAAGTGTAGATGTGTAGCATGGAATAATGAATATATGCATATTCTTCCAACTAGTCCAACTTAACAAAATGAGATCAAAACTTTAAATAAGAGAACAATTAATGAAATAACAATACAAACTCTCACTATATTAAATGTTATCAAAATTGTTACACACATATGAGCAACATGCTCGTGAAACACTGAAGATGATAACGCTTTCATAAATGGATCCTCTAAAATAGAGTTTGTTTCTATATGTTGTATTTCTATTTGTTCATTTTCCTTTAAAACAAGAAACTTAATGTCTATATCCTTCAGACTTTGATGAACTCTTGTTGTTATAAGACTACCGTCCGATTGTCACCATAAAACTTAAGCGGTCTTTCGACACTTATTAACAATTCGCAGTCCTTTTAATAAACTTATGCAGCCATATAATTTAACTAATCTCGGAATACCTAATGATCTCAAGATGATCCGACTTTAAAATATAGGCAAGTAGTTCTTTAGTGTTTTGTAAATACTTTTATCATTCTTTTGGCTGCTACTTAATGTTTTCTCCCGGATTGCTTTGGTATTGACCAAGCATCCCAACATTAAATGTAAGACTTACGCATAAATTAAGCTTCTTACTACTGATGCAAAGAGGAATATTTTCTATATACTTGGATTCATAATTAACTTTAGGACACTGTTTGAGACTAAGCATGTCTCCTTTAAAATTAGGGGTGTCAAGTGGTTTAGAGTTTTGCATGCTATACCTTTTGTAATACCTTTTCTATATAGGCCTTATGTGATAATCCCAAAATACTCTGTGAATACTCACAGTGAACTTGGATTCCTAATACAAAAAGATGCCTCACCAAGAATTTTCATTCCAAAGAAATTTCTTAGTTTCCTTATTAAGATTTAAAACATTAGTAGCAAGCAAATATTACCCACATATAAGACCAAAATTATAATTTTTACTCCCACTGAACTTATGGTATACACAATATTTATCAAGATTCATTTCAAAACCAAATGAAAGAATAACTTGATTAATCTTTAAATACCATTAATGAGAAGTTTGCTTAAGTCATAAATGAATTTCTCCATATAGATAGTTTCCTCAATGTCTCCATTAAGAAAAGTTCTCGTAATATCCATTTGATGAAGCTTAAGGCACAAATTGCTACTAGTGCCATAATGATTTTAAAAGAGTTTTTAGAAGATACCGGGAAATGTTTCTTTCTTGATAATTAATGCCTTTCTTATGAGTTGAAAATTCTTTAGCAACTAGATGGGTCTTTATATCTTTCAACATTACTTTTGTGAATCCTTTTAGGTCTTAGAGACCCATTTATAGGTTTCACATCTTTAGGTAATGTAAAAGATCCCAAAAGTTGTTATCTTTCAAAGATTTCAACTCTTTATATATGGTATTAATCTACTTATGAGAATTAGGACTATTAATGGCTTTATGGTAGATGAATGGCTCATCTCCCACTAAACCTATGTGTCCTTAATTTCTCGGTAAGATACATCTCATAATTATCCGGTATTGCAATCCTTCTTACTCTATTGTATCTCTTTAAGGGCACCGGTTCTTACTAATTCTGAGGTTGTTGAATTTCTTTCTTATGATCAACATTTTCATGTTGTTCAATATTTATAGGAAAACCATATTTATTTTGAATTGTATGTTCTTCTTGAATATCAAGTACAAAATTTGAAATCCAATTGGAACTTATGGAAGAGGTGAAGAAATGGATGCGTCTTCTTTTCCAAATTCAAAATATTACACCTAATCTCCCACTAAATTCAACATCCTCAAAGAACCTAGCTTTTCTCGTTTCAAAATGTTCAAATTTTCGGGTTGTAAAATTTATATATCCCCTAGATCTTTCGTCTTACCTCATGAATAACTACTAACAATCTTATGTCTAACTTGCCCTTAGTAGACTTATAAGGTCTACCCTTATGTTAGACAACCCCATAAATGAAGATGATTTAAGGACGTGTTCCTTATTCGTCCCAAAATCATAAAGGGTTTTTATTAGTAGCTTAGAGGGAGCTTTAATGAGAATAAGGGCTGCGGTTTTAATGTATCGCCCATAATGAGTAAGGTAAAAGAAGCACAAAACATGCTTATTACCATTTCCTTAAGGATTTTATCATGTCTCTTGCACTACAAGAAAAATCATCTAAGGCGATGGTTCTTCGCGATTGCACAAAAAAGCCGTCACAATAGGTAAGATTAGGTGATGGCTTTTTAGAGCCATCTCGCTTTTTCCCGAGCGCCAAACGAAAATTGTAGGAGGGAATTTGGAATTTTCATGTGAAGGGTTTTTTAAGTAGTGCAATTGATTTGGCGGTTGCCGTTAATGAAAATAATATAAAATCATATTTTTTTAAAAATGAAATAAATTTATTTTCATTGAGCGATTGATGTGGCAGTCGTGTAATAGGTTAAAGGGAAATAAAGGACAAAAGATATTAAACCCTCTTTTCTTTTCATTCTCTACTGCCGTTTTATTCCTCCATCTCTCTTACTTCCTCACCCTACTTTTCTAAAGAAAAATATCCCCAAAAATTTTGTTAGGTAGAAGATCGAGAGATTCACAATGAAATTCTCATAGCATATGTATAATCATCTCTCCGCCTTAGTTTTGTTCAGCCTCTCTCCTTCTGGATCTCTCTATTACGGCACTTATATCTCAGATTCGCAGTCAATTAGGGCTTTTGTGCGTGAGTTAAAATCACATTTCGTTTTTTGTATAAAGGCCTTGATTTCTCCTCTATTTCATTTATTACCTGATCTATTAGAGTTCGCTTCTGTCCTGGGTTTGTTTGTGTTTCTATTTACCCACAGGTGATGAGGATTCTTCACCGTGCCCTAACATTTTGTTACCTCTGTCTAGGTGTCCGGCGCCGGTGAGAAACTTAGACTATGCCCCCCCTATGCCGACGATGACGCCAACCCCTTCGTCTTCTGGACTTTTGTTTCACATGAGCGTTGTGAATTCACCCCAGGTTTGGTCTACGTTTAGTTTGATTTTGCGTTATTTAATGCAACTTTTAACCTTCTGTTATGTTAAATTGTAAGCTTTGATTTGACTCTTTTTGTTGGTGAATAAATTTTGGTTTCTTGAATTGATAATGAATTTGTTGATTGCCAATTAATTGTGGTCTGTGATTGTTATCGTCTTCGCGAGAGTTAGCGGATCTTTTTACGTGGCAATCATAACCACCACTCAGCAAAAAAGTAATAAAAATGAAGAAAATCTCATAAAAAAAAATTATAACTGTAAATGTGGGTCTTTTCTTAAGGGAATAACAAAAAGATGTAATGAACTGGTCATTTGGAGATTACTTGTTTCCCTATTTGTTGACTTATTTCATTAATTGGATATTCGGTAACGTATTTCAGCGACTTTGTATGTCTCTGTATCTGTATTTTTTGTAGTTTTCTTTTTTCTTGTCTTTTGCTCTCTATTTTGAAGTAAGTTCTTTCCTTCACAATGCCTCTCTTTTATTTGAGAGTTAATTGGTTCAAGTATGCTCTGACTTCTTGATTCTCATGGAGATTCTTTGCTTTAGCATGTACAGAGGTGAGTCCATTCTTACTTAATTATCATCTTAGCAGCCTTCTCACTTTTGGTGTAATGACTTGTCGAACTAAAATATACGTGTAGCAGGTCATGTTATACAGGGTTTATTAGACCTTCTTGGACCATGGCTGGAAGCATTACATCATGTTGTACTGAGTTTTATTAGACCTTCTTGATACCTGATTATTTTCCAAGAGTTGAAGCAGATTTGTCTCCCCTCCACGATCTCCTCAACCTCACAACATCGTCGACTCACTGCGTTGAGCTCAGGTACTTCTATGGTCTTTGACCCTGTTATTTCTCCAGATTTCAGCATTTTTTATGCCTATATGTTAGAACATTATACATCTTGGCTGTTTAGCATTTCTCGATGTTGAGTTACTGCTAGCTAGATATTTTGTAATTGTGGTATAGTGCAACTATCAGTACACATCCCTCATGCAATTATATATTTTGTGGTATCCAGAGAGAATATCCGGGCATGGGAGTTCATGGAGGAGATTTTGGAATGATGCAACCTGCTTTGCTTGCTTGTGAACATAAGGCATTACTTGATCCAAATTGAAAAGGGAAAAGGTAAATGTCCTGCTATTTCTCCCTTCTAGTTTTGTTATACTCCCTGTGCCTACCCAAATAGATACTACTTTATGTACCTACAGTGATAGTTAGTACCCTCTCCGTCCCACAATAAATTGCACCATTTTGACTAAAATGTCAACTTAATTACATTTGGACGAACTCTTAATTTAAAAAAATGATGGTTCTAATAAAAAATGAAAAAAATAATTCTATGTAGTATTTTTAATGGTGAATCAATAACAATTTTTAGATTTTCATTATGATCATCAAACTTTTTATTAAGTCTTGGTCAAAATGCAATTAAGTTAACCATGTTAGTCATAATAGTGCAAGTTTTTATGGGACGGAGAGAGTATAACTTTAGGGGTTCGCACTACAGCTCTTGAGTTACAGTTTGTTAAGGTTATACTTGATCCAAATTGAAAAGAGGAAAAGGTAAATTTATGCTCTTTTTCTTAAAACTGTTATTTCTTCTTAATGTTTTAACCATGGCTTCTTTCTGTATTAATATTTTACTGCTATTAAATCAAACCCACCTCTTGTTGTTAATGCCTTTGCTTAGGATCATGTTGAGGGATGCTATGAATTGTCTCCCAAGACAAAGATATATTTTGTCATTTCATTATAGTATCTAGTAATGGGAAGGAGAGCACAAACGAATCAAATGGAATGACCCAAGAAGACGAGGGGCTTAGCCAAGAAAACCAAGCAATGAGGCATAAGAGGTATTTGCTCCTCTATTTTGTTGTCCTCTACAAGTCTTTACAATATATTAATCACTTCATTGAATGGTTGTCTTATTTAATAAATAAAACTTCAAACTAAATTTTTTTCATTTCTTTTAGAAAATATTTTTACTTGTTTGATCAAGGGAGGAGGCTATTTGGCAACATGTTTGGAGCACGACGACGTCTTTGGGAGAACACAGCAAATCTGGATAGTAGAACAACAAAAGTTGTATAAGTTGGATCTTCTGACTATTAGAGGAGTGAAGTTAGGTACAAGTTGTGTGATGATTGTTATATATGAACGTAATAGGGGATTGCATTTTTTGACAAATGTAATGATTGTTGTATACTGTAGTTTTGGATAATTATGTTATAATTAAAGTTAATGGAAATTATTTTGTTCATTAGCACACTTTAAGTTTTATGTGGCTATTTTTATAGCAATAATGAATAAAAATGAGATAAAAAAGGGGAAATTTAGGGAGGGGGGGGGGACCCCAGATATTATGAATAATGCTTTTGGCCTTCTGCGACTGCTTAGTCCATCCCTTATACAAGCGCTTTTGATTTTTCTAAAAACAAAAAATAAAAATAAAAAAATCCATTACGTGATGGCAATTGCCGTCTCGGAATAAATTAAGCTAACGCGATTGCTTCTCCCATCGCGCTATCTTTCCGCGACAAGGGTTTACGCGATTGCCTTGGCGATTGAAATCCCAGTCGCGTTATCTTTCCGCGATGGCTTTTATTGTTTAGGCGATGGCTTTTGGCAGTCACGAAAAGCCTTTTTTCTTGTAGTGTTGTGTACATCATTCATGCTAGGCGTACCCGGCTTAATGTAGATGGAGACAATCCCACACTCTTCAAAATAGCGAGTAAAAAGGACCTAGACGTTGTTCCCTTTAACAATCATTCCAACCATGATATACTCTATCATGATTAGACCTAATGTTCTTAATAGTCTTTCAAAGTTGATTTCCAACTTTGACCTCATAAGACTTGAAAACGTCCATAACTTGAGTCTTTGCATGAAGTAATAAATGCATTCATATTGAGAGTAGTCATTTATAAACGTAATAACTATTGTTGACCTTTCCACGAAGGAATAATGAATGGCCCACAATGTTCATATGTATTAGTTTTAAAGACACTTGATACTCTCGAGAATACTATTCTTTTAATGTTTGTAAATTTCCTTTAAGGCATTTAATGCAAAAGTATTTTCCAAAATATCAAGTTTGTTTAAGATTTTCTTTAACATAAGCTTATCAATTTTCCTTTTGGAAATATAACCCAAATGCCTATGCCTTAATGAAAAATAAAATAAAATTTACTTGATAACTTTTGCTTTCTAGTTTTGGTTTCATTATTAAGGGACACATTTATTGTTTGAATAATGTCAAGTGAAGAAATAATACTTGACAAAGTACTAGTGCCAACAACCTTTGGAATTAAAATAGAGATCACACTTATTATTAATGGACAAGAGTGACATTCCTTGTCCAATATTGTGATAAATATCATAATTCCATTTAAATGATGGTACAATAAATATATTATTTAATACAAAATAATACTTAGTACTTAACAATAATTTAAATGATCCTTATGCCTATAACTCTAACCGGATTCCTAGTTTCCATATAGATGAATTTCTTCATCTTTACTATAGGTCTTTGGTAATTTAGGCAATCCTACTTGAACATCCTTATGTGATTGGTTGCACCAAAATCCAATCACCATGTAAATATAGGAACTGAAACCAAATTAGCCTTAATACAATACAAACAAGACCAAATGATATACCTCTCACGCCAAGCGTGAGACTTAGGATAATCGAACTTCATGTTAGTAAGGTTCTTGCAAAAGAAACATTTCTTTTCTTTATGATCATGAGATGATCCCTTAAGCTTCTTTTTACTTGCAACCACATTTTCTTTCCCTTTTCTCTTTGTCCCATGAGAAGATGTAGATGTCAAACGTTCCTCAAGCATATCAAGGAATGTTTTAGCATCAATATCCTTGCAGATACCAGTCAAAATGGTCTCCGAGACAACTATATTCATGATCATTAGGATCACACGATTGGAGCGTTTCCACTTCTCCTCATTTAAGCAATCTTCATGAGTGCTTTCATTAGAGAGAGGAAGAGGAAACGGCTCCCTTAATGCATGATCTATGTCCATATAGCCTAAGATCATCATCAATTTATTTTTCCAAGTTTTAAAATTAGTCCCATTAAGCATCGGTAAGGTACTCATAGCAGTAATCACGGATGAAGCTATAAGTAAATCTGTTAGAATTTCGAGAACAAGAATGAATACAAAACATGTATAAGATACTACATAATGAAAAATGATTAATTATATAAACGAAATCCATCAACAAAGACAATCAACATGACATCAAAACTAATCTTTGGATTGCGAGTTGACTCATAAATGATTGCCTTAGGTAACAAGTAATTTGAACTTATATTTTAATAAATACTTAATCTTCCTTTGGGCCGACATAAGCATCTAAGAAAATAACCTAATGTTCATTTTACTTGTTACCACATGAATGCCCAAGTTTAGTCAAATGTCAAGATCTTCTTTGGAAAATTCAAGCCATTCACATATCAACTCAAACATCCAACACTTTACAATTTTAGGGTTTAAATAACGTAAATCACTTAGGCGACAATATTATTTAAACAATGAATAAAATTATCAAAGCATATAATTAATAAAAAACTTTAAGGTTTGAAAATAATTATGATTTTGTTCAAAAGGGGAAACAAAATTGTGCAACATCTTGAAAAAGGCAAAAATTCTGTGAATAGTGAATATGCGCGACGGGCAATGCCTAATACCCGACCGGGCAACATACAATGCCCGACCGGGCGGAACCAAAGACCCGACCGGGCAAACACATTTAGTCCAACCGGGTGGAAAATAAGACCCGACCGGGCGGAACATAATACCCGACCGGGCTAAAGCCACAATTTCATGCATTTTTGCTGCACTTTTTCCATATTTTGTCCCAAAAGGCATGAATAACAAGTAGATCCACATGGTATGTACTTAAAACATAAAACCATGTTATTTAGGATAATCTTGCTTTTAAAATTAATGGAATCAAGTAAGTAGATCCACATGGTATGTACTTAAAACATAAAACCATGTTATGAAGGGATAGTCTAACTTGAACCATTTTAATTTAATGAACAAAACACTTTCAAACCATTTTCTGAATTTTAGATGATGATTATCAGTACTCTATGAACGAATTAGAGTCCCTAATCAACATTAAAACTTAATGATTCAACAGGGAAAATGAATCAAATTGAAAGTACAAAACTTTCTCAAAGAAGAACCCAAACTTAAACCAAAATGAACGGGGCTCTGATACCAATTGTTGGAACAAATCTTTATATCCCTGAATGCCACGCTCATTTTCAGAATAAGAATGAGGAAGAAGATGAAGGCGGAAGCGAAATAATACATGTTGAATCCATTACAGATGTTGTAGGGAGAATAAGAAGAAGAAGAAGAATTAAGGGGACGGAGTTTTTCTAAATGATTGTGCCTTTTCTCTCTAATGTCTCTAGCAATATGAAGATTATTTAGGAGAGAAAATAAAATGAATGGAGTGATTTCTAGGGTTGATGGAGAACCCTTTATATATGAAACCAAAAGACACCTCATTTAGGGACTACACCCTTTCAACCTTTAGTGATGTTAAATTATCACTTTGCCCATCAAAAATAGGTAATATTACATCCAGGAATTCTACACATTATATTAATTCACTACACTTTATATTAACATTATAGGTATGATTTCATGTATGGAATTACTAAATGACTTGTGTTGCAAGCCATGTTCTAACATCCTAATATTATTTTGGGTGAAGAGATGAATAAATAATGCATGATTCAATACACATAACACATCAATTTGATGAAGGTAAATATTTTAGGCGTAACTGAGTCAATACGTTTATTTATTCATTTAAAATAACATAATGAATAATTACAATGTGTTGCAAATAGTTTAATTTGAACTTTGAAGTGAACTCGTAAACACAATCAAATAAGGTAAACTGGTAAAGATTAACCCATAAAACTGTGTGATGAATTTAATGTGTTGCAAATATTTTAGGTAAATAACTACTACTCCCTCCGTTTCATAATACATGTTGTTTTAGGCTTCTTCACACATATTAAGAAATGCAATTAATACATATTAAAAAGACATATGTGCCCCTAAAAGTATCCAATTACCTAGGCATTTAAATGCTTATACAAGAAATAGTTCACAATTAATAAATAAGGGTATAATAGGTAAACAATAGTAATTCTTTCTGGGTAATAGTAAAACGTCAAATATTTTGGAACAAAAAATTACTCCTAAAACGTCATGTATTATGAAACGGAGTGAGTAGTATGTAATTGTAATGGCTTTACAGTCACGAAAGTTATTCATGTTTGCTCCAACCTCGTAGATATCTGCTATGCACGCAAACTGTTTGATGAATTTCCTGAACCGTACATCTTGTTATTTAATGCTACTATTCAGGGTCATGCGAAAAATAATTTGTTCTCTGAAACCATTGGAATATACTCCCTCCGTCTCAAAATGATCTTCGCGTTTGACTATTCAAACATTTTAAGGATATGAACTTTTGCTTCACTAACCATGCTTTGTTTATGCACTTTTAAGCCCAAATTGTAGAAATTAGAACAACTTTTTGGGACAATGAGAAATGGCAAATAAGAAGATCATTTTGAGACGGAGGGAGTATACCAATGTAATTTGCGGGAGTTAGTCGACATGGGTTTACTTTACCTCATATATTGAAATGTTGTAGAATTGAGCTTGCTTGGGTTGTTTTTAACAGGTTAGATCGTAGGACGGTTATCACCAGGACTTGGATTATTTCTAACCTGGGTATGCTCGAAATGGGCAGCCTTTGTATGCGTTGAGAATGTTTAGTCAATTGAGAGAGTTGGGTGTGGAACTGGATTGGGTTGCTCGTGATAGTATTCTTAGCGCATACACAGATATTGGGGATTTGAAACAAGGAATATCTATTGATGGGCATGTGATAAACTGTTCTTGAGTTTGAGCTGGACTTAGCATTAACTACGTTATGTTTAACACCTGGGCATGTGATGGTTGCTACATTGTTGTTTAATCGTGTGGAATTTCCAAGCGTTATTATGTGGAATGTCTTGATTTCAGGGTATACAATATATGGTTTTGCTAACAGTGCGGATCTAGGATGTCTTGACAACGGGTGCACAATTTACACTATAAAACTTCAAACCAGTTTTTTTTTGAAACTCGATTAGATTATAATACATTACACCACTAAAAATTTGAATTATATGTAGGACACTAAATTAAACTGTAGAGTAACAAAGAGATTTGTAGAGAATATTTAAAAATAAAATAAAAGATGGACTTGAACGGTTGGACTTAATAATTATATTGACTTGAGATCATTTCGAAAAATTGATAGAAATATTACAATTACTTTTAATTGAATTGAAAATAATTATAAAAAATATACTATGTACTAGTATTAATTAATTAATAATGAAGAATGGTTACATTTAACTAATCACAAAATATGTATGACTAGTATTAATTAATTAATTAATGAAGGAGGCCAAAATTTAACTAATTAAATTTAAAATAATTGAAGGAAACCCAAAGCTATCTAATTAAGTAAATTTGTGAAGATTAGAGAGAGTAAAAAGTTGTAGAAAATGGGAGAGAAAAAAAGTTAACTTGCTGGCTGTGGACTCGAACACGGGCTGCAAACTTGAACTAGAGTACCTGTTACCACCACCACAAACTTATATCCTAGTTTGGTTTGCCAGGTTTGTTTATATATACATGCGGGTGCACTTAACAAATGAAATTGAAAAAATACAAAAAAATAATAAATAAATAACTACAATTTGCTGTTGACCGGGTGCACTTGCACCCCCTCTATAACACAAGATCCGCCCATGTCAACTGCCCATTAGCATTGAGAGATACTACGTATAAAGCTAACATCAACAAAATCAAAACAAAGAACATTAATTTTCTAAGCCATCGATTTGGGAAATAATCTTTTCATTTCACAAAAACTACTATTAACAGTTGATGAAAAGTGTGATGAAATGTACACACTTTTTATAATTCTATTATATACAAAAATTAATTTCCTACTGTTCTTATACTATACTATCAATTACAGTACGTAAAACACTCTTTTGAGCTCTTCTTAATTTAACGAGCAATCTCAAAACCTTGTTGGTCGATAAAGTTACCCTTTACGCTCATACCTCTTTCCGTTCGCATCATCTTTGATAATTTTGTTTAGGCTCCTCGGGAAATCTTTAGGCCATAGAATGATATCGCTTCCCGATATCTCCATCTTGGCTAACCAATCAGCTGCTCCATTGGCTTCACGCCATGAGTGAGTAACGCTATACTTTTCAAACCTTCCAAGTAGTTCCTGAATGTAATTCAAAGCGATGCTTGCTTTTTGACCATGTGCAGATTGCTTCCCATTGATGGTGTTTACCGCATGGAGTGCGTCTGATTCAACCCATATCTTTCTTACTCCTATAGTCAAAGCATGAACGAGACCTCGCCATATAGCCCACAACTCAACCAGAAAAATATCATCCCGTGCAACCTTGAAGACGTAACCACAAAGGGGATCACCTTTGTGATCACGGAATATGCCGCCAATGCCGGCCTTTTCTTTCTTAGTCGACACAGACCCATCCGTATTTAGTTTCGTCCATCCCAATTCCGGCTTTTTCCAGGAGCACCATCGAATAGATTTTGGTCTTTCAATCCGTGATCCGAGGGCCAGTTTCTTGGACAATTCTTGATGCTCCCATGAACATTTGAAACAGGAACATGTTCGGTTTGGATGATCACTGCTGAACAAGTAAGGGACACAGTCAAAATATGGTTGATGGTGGTAACAGGGAACCCCATTGATAAGTGGCACCAAATAATATTGATTACCAGACAAGGAAACGTTGTTGTTAATGACGATGGCGGCCATTGAAGTTCAATTAGCTATCAAGAATAAGTAGACTGAAGAGTGAGAGTGAGAATAAAAAATGAACATTCTCAGACACTGTATTTATATAGGAAAATGTAAATAGTCTCCTATTCCGATACTGATTAGTAATAATTATTATTATTATTATTTTTCTTTCCTTTTTGTTTAAACATTTGTGATTAATTTTAGAAACAAGACTTTTTTCACGGAAGATACCCAGTCAAACTAAATCCCCAAAATCTAGGAAGGAAACGTCACTTAAATTAAACTGTTTTATCCACTATTATTCCTTATTTGGTACGGATTCTAACACTTCTTAAAACACTTGTCAACTTGCTCAACTAAAAAGAACACTTTTTCCATATTTCACTTATATTTAAAAATTATTATAGTTCTTTTGTATGGGAACATTATGACCCGTCTAAAATGTCTCATAATAGTAGAGACTGGTCATTTTTGATACATGACCCACAAGCCCAATTTTTTTATTTTTTTTATATTATTATTTTTGGTTTTTTTTTCTTTCGGTTTGTCAAAAGTAATAGTTACTATAACTAAATGTAACAAACGTGTTACTTATATGTAACAGTTTGTATACATAAAAGTAATACATATATATAGAAAAGTAACAGTGATTTTTTTTTTTAATGTTTTCTTCGTTTGCCAGAAGTAATACTTATTACAACTAAAATGTAAAGAACGTGTTACTTATATGTAACAGTGTTTATACATAATTGTAACACATATGTATAAAAAAAGTAATAATTCAACCATTTACATTTTTAGAGCTAAAAACACTTGATTAGTATTACATGTAAAGTATTACATTATCTATAGAAATACTCCCCCCCGTTTCATGTGAATTGAGACTTATTTCCTTTTTCGTCCGTTTCACCTCAATTGAGACTACCCAAAATGACAAACTTTTTAATATTTTATATTCATTCAACCCCACCCATTTAACCCCACTAATTCTCTCTCTTCATTTTTCACCACTCATTTTATTCAACCAACACTACTATTTACTCCACTCATTCCCTCTCTTCATTTTCCACCACACATTCACTACTTTCTCGTAATTATTGTGCCCATTTTTTTGGTCTCAATTCACATGAAACGGAGGGAGTATGTTATAATTTCTTTTATTAAAGTGTTACATTTACTTGTACAAACAATTACATTCATGTATATGAGTTGTTACTTTTCAAATGTTACTTTCAAAAAATTAAATCAAAATACACAATATTTTACATTTTTGCAAATGCACTATTACATTTCAGTATAAATGATAATTACATTTAGATATTGTTTGGGTTACACGTAATTATAGTTAGTATTACATTTGAAAAAAATGGGTAAACGAGCTTTTGTTTTTGTAAAACAGGTGTTACGTTTACTTATGAACAATGTTACTTTATATGTATACAGTCATTACATTAAGTTATGGTAACTATTACTTTTGGTAAACGACGAAAAAGCCGAAAAAAATAATATAAAAACTCAAAAATAAACAAAAATAAAATAAAATAAAATTTTGGGCCAATGGGTGGTTACCACGTGGCAGGTTATGCCCCATGGGTCATGGATCCGGTTCAATGGGACGGGTCAGGTCGGGTAAAAAAAACCGTCTAATAGGAGAGACGGATATAGGTGTTCTCATGAGAGACTAGCTCTATTTAAAAATTATTATAGTTCTTGAAATATCTTTCTTTTTTTTTTTTTTTTTTTTAAAGGCGAGTTCTTGAAATTCTTAAGAATCTCAGTATGCCAGTTAAGTCGGTGAATTACATAAACTTAATTCCGGAATTCGGCTAGGGAATTTTTATTTGCACAATGTTTTTTCTATTTGCACAATTTATACTCTCTTTTCCGTGAAGATCTAAAATCCAAGGAAAGATGATGCATGTCGGCTCCCAAGTAATGATGATATGAGGCCATTTTTATTTATTGGTATTGGTATTGGCATTCTCCACCAAAAATATACAATTATTATTTTAACATATACTCCCACCATCCCAGTAGAAGTGTTACCAATTTTTGAGACACGGGGATTAAGAAAAGGTAGTAGGTGTGTGGTAGAAAATGAAGAGAGAGAGAATGAGTGTGGTAAATAGTAGTGTTGGTTGAATAAAATGAGTGGTGGAAAATGAAGAGAGAGAATGAGTGGGGTTAAATGGTGGGATTGGTTGAATATAAATATATTAAAAAATTTCCATTTTGAGTAGTGACACTTGTGCTGGGACGGACCAAAAGAAAAATAAGTGACACTTCTGCTGGGACGGAAGGAGTATATACTTAAATAAAATGAAACTTAAAATATTTATAAACACTAACTACTCAAAATGACAATCCACAAATTTAATTTATAAATAAAATATTCCCTCCATTTTAAAATACTCTTTCTGTCTCAAATTAGTGTGAACCAAAATATTAGGCACCCAAATTAAGAAAACATAAGAAAGATAAATAATGGAAAGAGTTGTTTGTGAGTATGAAAAATTAAATAGGAGAGAAAGTGAATGGGAGGAATAGTAAGTTGATTAGTGTTATGAGTGTAAAAGTAAAATATGAGAGAAAATGAATTGGAGGAATTGTAAAGAGTCTTTGCTATTTTTAGGAAGTTCACACTGTGATGATGCCTTGGATTTTGGGGTCAAGAAGAATGATCTCCGGTTTGATGTCTCGTGGTTCTGAATCATAACACAAACAAGAATACCGTTGATGTTGGTCCCAGAGGGCAACAAGGGTATAGAACCGCTAGGGGGGTGAATAGCGGTCCAAAACTTTTTCAAAAATACCTTTGAAATCAACCGAGTACTTATCAGTTTGGCCAACTGCGGTTCAAAGCACAAGAACCGAAATGATAAAATGCACAGCGGAGTTTGCGGTTTGGCCAAATAAGTCTAACCTAAGCTTTATAACAACCAGTGTTTTCGAAGTATGTAATCTATGTGATCATATAAATCGGGTGTGTGTGTGGAAAGAAATCAAATGCTCTAAGTATCTAAATGATGGTTGAGCAAATGGAAATCTTTCGGTGTAAAGGCTGAGTACGAAAGGTTGTTAGGCTTGAAGCTTTGATGAAGAAAATTGGGTTTGCTAAGGAGATGGTTTGAAGATATGAATATCTGGGTTTGAATCTTCAAAGCAAACTTGAACACTTGGAAATGAATCTCTTGAAGCTCAGCAACCTTCATTGTTGAGAAATGAAGGCTATTTATAGGCAGTGCACCCTTGTGACCGTTGGGTAAAGATTTGAATCAAATCTGAAGGGTACAGTTCTGTTGAATTCCCATTGGTTGAGCTGTCATTGTCGTCCTTGATTTTGTCTTGTAGTCCTAGGTAGTTGTAGCACCACTACCTGACATCCGTCCTTTGTTGCAGAAAGGACTAACGGTAAACAATTCAAATTGCTTGGACAAGACCGACATTCCTTGCAGTAACTCCAAGTTTAACTTAGAGTTATTTTGACATGTCATAAAATATTCCTTTACGGTTGAAAAGAGAATATTTGTCTAAGGAATAAATGACATTTCTTTAATTCTTCAATAACTGCACTGCGGTTTCACAAGGCATAGGAGCGGTTTGAAGGATGAACTTGATGTGCGGTTTCATCAAAGCCACATACTGCGGTTTGATGAAGGACTTAGGGTTCCATGCTGACAGCTCAAAGATGACAGCTTGAGACACTAAACCGCGAGGAGTAAAACAGAACTATACTCAGCCTAGACAAACAAAAATCTAGAAATGGACTTATCTAAAAATTGAAGTAAAACTTCATTACATGCGGTCCTAAAATCCATAAAAAGACACGTGGCATGGATCAATCAAATTAAGGTGGGTGTACTAACAATGAATCCTAACAGTTGAGACAAGAGTCGGGTTTAAATCCGGCTTAGGCCCTCGGGTGTGAGAATAAAATCTCTGAGGAAAACCTAGGAAAAGTCCAGTAAAAGCCTTGTGTGTGTGATTAGGGTTGGAGCACATACCTTGCCCTTGGGGCCTTGGGGGCGTTAAGGAATATTTATAGGTGAAGAGAGAATTAGATCAATCAGATAAGATCTGAGCATTAACCGCTTTTGTCATTGCTTATGCCATGTGTCGCGATCTTATTGTTTTTGTCATGAAAGGACACTGAAAAGTAAGGTGTCGTTGGTGAGATACGGCACCATGACTCCCAGTTATGGCACAGGTACGGAGTGTTAACGTCCATTTGGACATATGCGCCAGCTTGTAAGATACCGGGAAACCGAGTCGCGAGAGAGATATAAACATCGGGTCATCACGAAATCCGAATCAAACACGGTAGTTTCTAAGATGAGTCGCTCTCCTGTTCGGCCGCCGCACGGCGTGCGACGGCTCCATTCGAGCCGAGCCGCCGATATTTATTTTTATTTTTTGCTTTCCCTCGAACTTTTTTGTTCCCCGCCATTTTTTGCTCGCCAACAAAAGTAACACTTTTTATAAAGGAATGTAACACTTTCTCTTTTAAAATGTAACACTTATTTTTTTTCCTTAAAAAATGTACGACAATTTTACTGAAATAGATTAAAGATAATATAAGATTGACAACTAAATTAACGTTACATTTTATAATAAATGAATGCAACCCTTTTTTTTTCTCAATTGTAACAGTTTCTATTATTAAATGTAACCTAATATCTAAAATGTAATTTTTTTTTATTGAGAAAGTAACAATTAAAATGCCACCGATTATATATATAAATTAAAAATGTACCACTTTTTATAAAGGAATGTAACATTTTTTTTTATTAAAATGTAGCACTTTTTATTTTAAAAAATGTACAACAATTTGCTGAAAATAGATTAAAGATAACATAAAATGGACAACTAAACAAATGTTACATTTTATAATAAATGAATGTAACATTTTTTTTCTCAGTGGTAACAGTTTATATTCTTAAATGTAACTTTATATCTGAATTGTAACAATTTTTATTGAGAAAAGTTAACATTTGAATTGCAACCGATTATATACATGATGCTCTCTCTCTTTTTTTTTTTTTTTTTTTTTAAAGGTATTCCCTCCGTCCCAGAGTATATGTCCACTTCCTAAAATGGCAAAGAATAGTTACTATTCCTCTCATTCATTCTCTCTCCTACTTACTTTTATACTCACAACACCAATCAACTTACTATTCCCTCTCACTCATTCTCTCTCATACTTTACTTTTACACTCACAATATTTACATCACTTCTTTCATTTATTAATCTCAGTGCAAATAGGAGGGTGAACATATACTATGGAACGGAGGGAGTAACTTTTGTTAAATAAAATTGTTACATTTATCTGTATATTAATTATAATCATATATGCATTCTGTTACACTTCAATTATTACTTTTTTATATCTTAGGAGACGAGCAACTCAATTTTTTAAATTAAAAAAGTATGTTTCTTTTTTTTAAATCAAACTATATCATGACCTATCTGTTTAATTCGTCTCGTCGAGGCGAATACAACGGTATTTTTTTTTTTTTTTTTTCTGACTTCAAAATCTCAAAATATTGCATTTTAAAGTTGTTGTAGGTTATTTTTTTAAAAGCGCGCTACGTGTCGCGATGTGAGAAAGGAGCGGGCGGGTAATGGAGCGGGTTTCCGGGTTCAGCCCGTCGTACGGTATGCAGCGGCCGCACTCGAGTTTTGTCTTATAAGTCCGTTAAAAAAAAAAAAAAAAAAGTATAGCTGAGTAATTCATTTCGGAAAAAAAAAGTATAGCTGAGTAATTAAGTTAGAGTCTATAGAGTACTAATTATAATTGTAGAGTAGCCCATTTTTTGCTGCCAATTTAATAGGGTCCAAAACCCAACTTTTCAAAAAGCTGGTGTACACCATTATCAAGGTTATTTACACAATTTTTTTTTGTGTAAATAGTAGGACCCTTCGGCTATAATCTACTTCTTCTGTCTCAAAATATATTTAAATGTGCTCTTATGGCTGAGTCTTGAAATAAAATTAGGATGAATGGAAGTATAGTACTTTTCGACCCAAAATAAATGTCTCATTTATTAAAGTCCAATCTTACAATAATGAATCGAAATCAGAGTGTTGTTGGGATGAAGCGCCAGAAAAAGCATTGGGTTATTCAAAGATGGTTTTCTAATAATTTGATCTCGCAATTTTTTTTTATCATGGATTGACTGGGGTAAAATTATGGCTAACTGAACTTGAGTTGTTCCAAACTCTGTTTCCCCATAAAAATGTAGAGACGGAAATATCGTTTTTAACTATTGTGTAAATTTTTGGTCGATGACAGATTAGATAAGACCCTCAATGTGAGTGTTAGATGAATTAAGTTAGCATACGAAATTTAACAACAACAAGAAGAAGTAAATCTATAAGTGCTTTTTCGGGTTTCACTGACAAAAATCCGCCATCCTGTTTGCAAAAGTAGCTGTCTTTAGAAGTTTTAACAGCGACACAACTCACTCTTCCATGAGCCAAGCAATCATCGTCCCATTGCATTACAACCCAAGATTCAATTTTCAACAAAACTGAAACATCTTAGTAATAACCTTGTCTGATAAATCTGAAGGTAGTGATGTTACCATGTCAAAAGGTGAGCTTGGACTTGATAAACGTTAGATAAATTGGGCTTATTAAAGGCCCAATCCAGCATGAAGAATTGGACCAAGGAGAAGAATAATGGACCTGAAACTAAAAGGGATAGTTGAATCTTTTGGTCCGGGAAGGATCCAGCATAAGCAAAGAAAAGCATAGAAGGAGGCGACATGAAGAATAAAGGTGACATAAGCCCTGGGGACACAAAAATGGCAGCGGCATAGAGAAAAGGGTTGAAAGGTGTGATGAAGGAGGACCCCACTAAATATGTTATAATGAGTGATTGAACGTGCACGCATGTAAAGTGCTGAGCTAACAACTTATGAATAGCCAATCCAAAGACGCCAGCTGGCATAAGGAGCATGAAAAATGTGACTTTAGGCACGAGACTTGCACATGGTAGCTGAGTATAAATAGAAGGAGTCGTCACTCATAAAAGGTAATCTCTGTTTTTGGCTTAAACACATACCCACCAGATTTACTTTCTCTCTCTAAAATTTAAGTTCTTACTCTCACGCCGGAGGAGCCCCCGGCTTAGTGACGTGCCGTGCATGCCTCGCTTTGGAGTTGCAACGGAGTTCTCCTTCTAGACTACACAGCGGGCCCGAATGCCTAGGACTTAAATTTCATTCCGGCGCATCAATTGGTTCCGTTGCCGGGACTGAATTCTTCATAGCAGTAGTTTGACGAGCAATCTGAGTAAGTTTTAGATAATTTGGAACAGGGTGTGATGTTGGGAAGGGTAGAATTGGTTTCGAAAGAATTGCAGAGGGAGTTTTGTTGACGTTAAACTTAATTGGGTAGCGTACAAACTTTTATTTAGATTATTGGTAGCAGTTGGAGGTCTGGATATGTGATTTCCTGGAATATTATAGAATAGTTGGGGGTAAGCTTATTTTCTATATTGTTTTTCCTGGATCATATATAGTTTTTTTATTTATATTGAGTGAGATGAATGGCTGTATAAGTTAGTGGCGTGGGAAGAAGAGTAAGTGGTATATCATTGCATTAGGTGAATTGTTAAGGAAGGTTGAGCGTGCTAGCAAGGGAAGGTTTGATTAAGTAGGCGACTTCCTACAACGACTGAAGAATTGAAAGCGAGAATCAATGGTTATTGCAGAGGGGAAGCCCGGATGGAGCCCCAAAATCAATCCCATGTCGCGCCAAGGAGAAATAGTAGAGACCGGGTAAATTATTTTGCACCACATGATAGAAATAAAGGGCAGCAAGGAGGAAGAAATGGCGGACGAGGAGGAGGTCGAGATAATGGCCGTGGAAGAGGTGGACGTGGAAGAGGCCGAGGACCAAGAAAACCATTTTCAAGGCTGAATGCTCGACCAAGTGAGATTCTGAGGAACGTAGATTTCCCGCCTGCCTATGAAATGACGGAAGCACAAAGGCGAGATATGGGGCAATATTGTGAGTACCACCATGCAAATGGTCATTCCACAGACGACTGTGTTAATTTAATAAGGTTAATTCAAGGACAAATAGATGCCGGTCAGTTGCAGGAGTATGTACAAATGGAGCAAAATGTTGCCCCTCAGGATGACAATCAGGTGGACATCTTTGTGATTAATCATCCCGCCACAATTAGCCATCTGCAAGATCAAATCATGACCTTAGACTATACAGTCAATATTCCAGCATTTCCACCTGCCGAGGATAGGGCAATAAGCTTTACACGACAAGAACTGGCGGCAACAGTAACACATGCCTGTCAACCCTTAGTTATCAGTATCCGGGTCGGCAACAAGAACATGCATAGAGTAATGGTGGACACAGGGGCGGGAAGAAATATCTTGTATTATGAAGCATTTAAGCGGATGAATTTCATGGAGGCCAACCTATTGCCGCACAATGGATATCTGGAGGGATTCACAAACCATACCGTGAAACCCAAAGGCGTGATTATACTCATGGTGGAAATTGGAGATCCAAAGGAGGGAAGAGTAAAGTCCAATCTGGTAGAGTTCATAGTTCTGGACTTGATATCTTCCTACAACGGCATTTTGGGAACGCCATTCATGCAGCAGTTTGAGATGGTAGCGTCTATCCCGCACCAGCGGGTGAAGTTTCTGACGGCAAATGGAATTGGATGTCTTTTGAGCATGCCAAAGATAGCCCTTAAGCGAAAATTGGAAATTCAGAAGGAACAAATGGCAAATATAAGTTCTTTAACAACAGCACAAGCCTCTAAGAGATCGAAAACTGAATTTGTAGGAGTGATTGCCGATTTAGAGGAATGTGTCGATAAGGATTAGGAAGTAACTGATAGCATGCGTCAGAATTCAGCAATAATTCCGACGGATTATGGTGTGCGAGATCCAATAATGAGGATGGATGTGGTAGAAGCAAGGACAAATTCAGATTCTAAATACGAAGAAGAGCGGGAAAGAGAAGACGGCTTAGTTTCTGAAAAGAACACTGTGGCAATGAAGTTAATAACAGCTGAGATGACATGGTCAAGAGCTGTAAACTTTGTGGGGATGATGGGGCTCAGGGTGGAAGAAGTCTTAACAGATGAAGCAAACCAGGATGGAGCCATAATCTTGTCGACAGAAAAGCCACTAGTGGAAGAGGCACAATCGGAGGAAGAGTGTGAAGAGATTGAGGTGGAAGGGCCAGATGGGCAACCAATCATTCGCAAGGAACAGATCGGCGAAAAGGAGGCAGAGGTGGAAAAAAAGCAGTGGGAAAAGAAGCCAATTGAGGTTGATACCTTACAGATGCGAGATGAGCCCGACATCCAGGCATCCGAGGAGTTAGAGGAAGTGGTGGTAAATAATGAATATCCTGACGAGAAGGTTAAGATTGGGACTCATTGGAGCGAAGAGGAGCGAGAAAGGCTAGTACAATTCTTGAGGGGAAGCACAGACATTTTTGCTTGGAAACCGGAAGACATGGAAGGGGTAGATGAGAATATAGCCATGCACTTCCTAAACAAAGATCCCAATGTCGAACCATTTAAGCAAAAGGTAAGATACCTTTCAGTTGAGAAGGAGAAGGCAGTAGTAGCAGAGGTCGAGAAACTATTAAAGTCCGGAATCATAGAAGAGATTACCTACCCCATATGGCTGGCTTGTCTAGTCTTGGTTAAAAAAGCAAATTGAAAGTGGAGGATGTGTATTGATTTCACTGATCTTAATACGGCATGCCCCAAGGACTGCTACCCGCTCCCGAAAATCGACAAGTTGGTTGACTCCATTGCGGGACATCAGACACTCAGTTTTATCGATGCATACTCGGGGTATCATCAAGTGAAGATGGCTGAGGAGGACAGGGCAAAAACAGCTTTTCGAACCCCAATGGGAAACTTTTGTTATATCATGATGCCGTTTGGGTTGAAAAATGCCGGTGTAACTTTTCAGAGAATGGTGAATTTAATCTTTAAATACCAGATCGGGCGGAATATCGAGGCTTACATCGACGACATGGTAATCAAGACAAAGTAGGGGGATAATTTGGTAGATTTGGCGGAAACATTTGATAACTTGAGGCGTAATTCCATGAAATTGAACCCCAGTAAGTGTACATTTGGGGTGACGGCCAGAAAGTTCTTAGGTTTCATGTCGCCTCCCAAGACCATTCAAGAGATTCAAAGGTTAAATGGAAGAATTATTGCATTGGGCAGGTTCATTTCGCGATCGACGGAAAAGTGTTTGCCGTTCTTTAAAGCACTCAGAGGAAACCAGAAGTTTGTATGGGACGAGCAGTGTAATGAAGCTTTCTCAAAAATCAAGGATTATCTAGGAAATCCGTCAATCTTGAGCAGTCCAATTGAGGGAGAGAAATTTTATATTTATCTTGCGGCATCAGATTTAGCCGTGGCAGCTATTTTGGTACGAGAAGAAAAGGGAGTACAAAAGCCAGTATACTATGTCTCAAAGGCATTGAGTGAAGTAGAGACAAGATATTTCGATGCCGAAAAACTGGCTTACTCATTGGTGATAGCTTCAAGGAAATTAAGGGCTTACTTCTTGTCGCATCCAATCGTGGTCTTGACCAATGCTCCTTTAAGAAAAATCTTGCAGCAGCCTGATTCGGTGGGAAGGCTACTTAAGTGGTCAATTGAATTGACGGAGTTCGACATCACCTATGAGGCAAGAAAAGCTATAAAATCTCAAGCACTGGCAGATTTCATTCTTAAAATTTCATTTGATAAGTCACAAGGCGAGTTGAACACTGGAACGTCAAAAAATAGGAAAGCTAAAAGTCAGGATCCGCAACAAGAGGAAGAAAAGGAAAGGCCTGAAGGATGTTGGATATTGCATGTTGATGGCTCATCAGCAACGGATAAAGGTGGGGCCGGAATAGTCTTGATAGCTCCCAATAAAGAAAGCAGGCATGAGAAGGCTTTACGGTTCAAATTTGCCGTATCAAATAACCAGGCTGAATATGAGGCCTTGATTGCAGGAGTAGAGTTATGCCGGGATGTCGGAATTAGAAGAGTGGTAATTAACTCAGATTCCCAACTAATAGTGAACCAAGTAAAGGGTCGGTTTGGGGTACACAATCCAGTGCTGATAAAATACTGCGAAATGGCCAAAAACATGTTAGCGACATTGGAATACTGGGAGCTGATTGGTATATGCCAAGAAAATAATGAAAGGGCTGACATGTTAAGTAAAGCCGCCTGCGAAGAAATAGAGAGTTTGCCCAAAAAAAGTTTTGATAGAATTTGTCAAGGAGCCAGTGGTTGATAGGCCAATAATGATGAACATTGAGGAAGGGATCGAGCTAGATTGGGTCGGCGAAATGATAGCCTACTTGGAAAAGGAAAAGCTACCGCAAGAAGAAGCAAAGGCGATAATAATTAAGAAAACCTCTCCGAGATATACAGTTCAAGATGGGATTTTATACATAAAGTCTTTTTCCAAACCATTGTTGAGGTGTGTAGGACCGAGCCTAACTGAACAAGTGCTATTTGAGATCCATGAAGGGGTATGTGGAGGCCACCCCGGGGCCAGAACACTTGCGGACAAAGTTTTGTTCCATTATATTACTGGCCCAGCCTAAGGAAGGACGCAGAGGAATACGTGAAAAGATGCGACCAATGCTAGCGACATGCCCATATGCCGTGGCAACCAGCCACCCAACAGAGCCCAATAGTGGCGGCGTGGCCCTTTGATATATGGGGAGTGGATTTGATTGGACCTTTTGCCAAAGCCAAAGGTAGAGCCCAGATGGTTATTGTCGCCGTGGATTACTTTACAAAATGGGTTGAAGCGAAAGCCTTGAAATCGACAACGACCGAGGAGGTGATCAAGTTCCTAACAGAGAACATTTGGTGCCGATATAGTCTCCCGAGAATGATCATAAATGATAACGGACCACAGTTTGGCTTGAAGCTAACTAACGAGTGTAAAAGGGTGAATGTAAAGCATACGATGGCATCGGTATATTGGCCACAGTGTAACGGGCAAGCGGAGGCGGCAAACAAGCAGGTTTTAGAAATCATGTCGAAAAATTTGAAGGAAAGAGAAGGCGCATGGCTAGAAGAGCTCCCAAAGGCATTGTGGTACATAAGAACAACGGTCAAAGGCTCCACTGGGGAAACAACATTTGCTATGACGTACGGGTCGGAAGAAATGGCGCCCACGGAAATGGCCTTGCCCACTTATAGATTATCCTGTTATGACGAGATCCGAAATGGTCAAAGGCGATGTAGTGAGTTAGATTTGGCGGAGGAAAGGAGGTTGCAAGCCAGGATGAGAATGGTAAATTATAAGCAAAAAATGAAGGCCCAGCATGAAAAAAAAGTTAACAAAAGATCTTTCAGTCCAGGAGATTGGGTACTACGAAGTGTGGAAGCCCAGGGGAAGAAATCGGGATACTCAAAGATGAACCCGACATGGGAAGGACCTTATCAGATAGACAGGATGGTGCGGGAAGGAACATACCTACTGAAAGATTCAGACGGGAAACAGATCAAGCATGCTTGGAATGCCCACCATTTGAAACGATACTATCCGTAAGTGTGTTTCTGATTTTACATATGCAACATGGAAAGGAAATAGATGGGGATGCTATTTATTTAAGTTAAAGCTTTTATTTTTATGTTGCTTTTATGAATAGAAGGAGGTTATATGAATGAATGTTATGTGTGGGAATGGAAGGAATTAATGAAATGACATTTTAAATTGAGTATTGGATACTTTATAAAAATATTTGTTGAAATGAGCGTGGCAATGTTTGTTTTGGTTTATTCCTCTTGATGTTATGTCGAAAAAAGAATAAAGTCGCCATAATGCAAACATCAAAAGTATAAAATGGATAAAGTTGTGGGCAAGTTTTCTATAAGAAATAATAAAATGTCGTAGTTTGAGTTTGTAACCTGATAATTGGAAAAGAAATTACGTAAAGAAAAATAATGGCCTAATGGATTCAATAAAAGAAAGGTTTTTAAAAATGCCGCTTTGCGGCGACATCATGGCAACGATGTCAGGTATCATGGCAACGATACCAAGGTTTTTAAAATGCCGCTTTGCAGCGAAAGCATGGCAACGATGTCAGGTATCATGGCAACGATACCAAGGTTTTAAAATGCCGCTTTACGGCGACATCATGGCAACAATGTCAGGTATCATGGCAACGATACCAAGGTTTTTAAAATGCCACTTTTCGGCGACATCATGGCAACGATGTCAGGTATCATGGCAACGATACCAAGGTTTTTAAAATGCCGCTTTTCGGCGACATCATGGCAACGATGTCAGGTATCATGGCAACGATACCAAGGTTTTTAAAATGCCGCTTTGCAGCGACATCATGGCAACGATGTCAGGTATCATGGCAACGATACCAAGGTTTTTAAAATACTACTTTGCAGCGACATCATGGCAACGATGTCATGCATCATGGAAACGATGCCGGGTTTTTTAAAATGCTGCTTGGCAGCGACATCATGGCAACGATGTCAGGCATCATGGAAATGATGCCGTTTTTTTAACATGCTGCTTTGTAGCGACATCATGGAAACGATGTCAGGCATCATGGAAATGATGCTGGGTTTTTTAAAAATGCTGCTTTGCAGCGACATCATGGCAACGATGTCAGGCCCTAAGTGACAAAGTGGTAAACATGGAAGTAAAATATGTAAAGGTAGCAAGGATGGGTCCATCCTGAGCGGGAAACAATGAATAATGGGTTGGACAACCAGTTATGGATTTTGCCGGGAAAGGGGGGTGAAGATTTTTTCCTGTAGATATTTCAGAGACACTCTAGTTTCGGAAGTGTCGTCAGGTCTTCTAGTAGTTTTCTTGTAAGTAGAAAAGAAATGTTTAAACAAAGGCATGGTAGGTTCACAGCGAAGGGCACGACAAACGACTATAAAACAAGTTAAGATCCTAAAGGCATTGGGGTGGATTTCCATGATGGAAGCTTGCAATTCATGAAGGTAAAGGGTAATAAAAGGGTCAATTGGGATTTGGAGTCCAGCCTCTAACTGAGCAGGAAAAACTATAATCCCATCGGTGCGACACCAGGAAGTGGCAAGAGAAATGTTTCCTTGAAATTCAGAGATATGATACACCACATGGTCTATGTTATACTCCCTCCGTCCCGGAGTAAGAGTCCTACCCCTCATTTGCACGCTTATTAATAAATATTGGAAGTGATGTAAATGTTGTGAGTGTAAAAGTAAAGTAGGAGAGAGAATGAGTGGGAGAGAATAGTGAATTGATTGGTGTTGTGAGTATAAAAGTAAAATAGGAGAGAGAATGAGTGGGGTGAATAGTAAAGATTCTTTGTCATTTTAGGAATAGGACTCTTACTCTGGGACGTACCAAAATGGAAAATAGGACTCTTACTCTGGGACGGAGGGAGTACTTATTATGCCATCGAGTTATAGGATTTCAGTCCAGATCACTGTAAGGGTTGTAATCAGGAACAGTAAAATCATAGACATGCCGTCCAAGAGTGGTGCGAAAAGGAGCATGGTCACCTGAATCAGAAGCTGAAGCCGTAGGTTAAGAGCTGGGGCTAACTTGATCAGACATGTCGCAAGAAGAGCTGGAAGATGAAAGAATTTCTTTATAACGGTGTCTTTGCTTCAAATTAATAGAATTCAAGGGAGGGGAATTAACAGCATTATTTCGCAAGGAATGATTGTGTAAGAAACGCAGGCGATAAAACAAGGAGCGGGAATCATAGAATCGATGAGACATGGGGGCTGCCCGAGAAAGGAAAAGATCACCCTTAACCTGGAGAAACAAAATTAAAGCGGGATCCCTTTTGTATCTATTCACTAAGGCCTTGAGATCATCAAGGGGTATTTTTGCCCAAATGTTCATGTCAAATTTGTAAAATCCACCAGATTTTTGGCAAACCCCATATCTAATTCTCCTACCTGTCATTTTAGTTCTTGCCATGAAACAAAATATGAAAAAGGTAGCAAAGAAAGGAAAAAGTAAGGAAAGCAAAAGAAAAAAGAGAAGTACCTGGAAAAGCAATTGGAGACGAAGGGTTTTGGACGGAATTTTCAACGGGTCCCGGATAAGACCGTCGGAGGGAAAAAGAGGCCTGAGATAAACACCAAGCCAGTGAACGGGACAGGAAGCCATGACCGGAAAAGTACAAGGAGCAGGAATTCGGGTTTAAATAAGGAAATGAATGGTGAAATCGATTGGAGAAAGTAAGAAAGGTAACTAGGGTTCTTCCCGTCGTCAATGAAAGGGGTTTTTTGGCAGATAGAAGGGAAAGTGAAAAAACATATTTGGGGATTCAGTATTTATATGAAGATAAGATTGACAGCTGGCCCGAGGTGATGCGACGCAATTATGGGAGGTTCATGAAATATTTTGAAATGAAGGGTCAAATCACTGCGTACTAAGCCCTAACTCCAAAGTGACGGTACCACTAAAGGTAAAAAACAGCTTGCCTCGACCAATCAGAGGGACCCACGTGAACATGTTTTAAAGCCGTTCATAATATATCTATACAAGAGAAATAGAAAAAGAGATACAGCATGTTGAATTTCTCGCCTTCGACCATAAATGGATCTCGCCAAGAATTTGGGGGCTATTGATGTTACCATGTCAAAAGGTGAGCTTGGACTTGACAAACGTTAGATAAATTGGGCTTATTAAAGGCCTAATCCAGCATGAAGAATTGGGCCAAGGAGAAGAATAATAGACCTGAAACTAAAAGGGATAGTTGAATATTTTGGTCCGGGAAGGATCCACAAAAAGCAAAGAAAAGCATAGAAGGAGGCGACATGAAGAATAAAGGTGACATAAGCCCTAGGGACACAAAAAAGGCAACATGGGAGCATATTGATATCGGTAGCGGCATAGAGAAAAGGGGTGAAAGGTGTGATGAAGGAGGACCCCACTAAATATGTTATAATGAGTGATTGAACGTGCAAGCATGTAAAGTGCTGAGCGAACAACTTATGAATACCCAATCCAAAGACGCCAGCTGGCATAAGGAGCATGGAAAATGTGACTTCAGGCACGAGACTTGCACATGGTAGGTGAGTATAAATAGAAGGAGTCATCACTCATAAAAGGTAATCTCTGTTTTTGGCTTAAACACATACCCACCAGATTTACTTTCTCTCTCTAAAATTTAAGTTCTTACTCTCACGCCGGAGGAGCCCCCGGCTTAGTGACGTGCGTTGCTCGTGCATGCCTCGCTTTGGAGTTGCAACGGAGTTCTCCTTCTAGACTACACAGCGGGCCCGAATGCCTCGGACTTAAATTTCATTCCGGCGCATCAGGTAGAGCTACACAGCGAACATCAACATTGAAACAAGTCAACAAGAAATATCTTCTCTGTTCGAATTGGGAAATAACCGCCTTTTTAATTTCAAACTACTAGTAACAGTTGAAACAATTTTTGATCATATACACGATGATGATGGAAAGAACCATACGAAGAAGAAACATATTTTTTTCCATTGAGAAATTGATCAACAGAGATAGATTGAAGTAGCTATGAATAGAAATTGAGCAACAATTTGTAGCGGTTATAGGATTTTGGGCACAAACTTTTTTTCTAGGATAAAGATAGCACAAACATACTGTTAAGTAAACAAATATCAATTCCTAATTCATGTGTAGATAGTTACCTTATTAACTTAGGTTTCCTTTGTGTATAGTTTTCCTTATTAGAATAGAATTCTATAGTGTGCTCTTCAAGCAATCTCTTGTATATAATCTATACTGTGAATACAAATCAAGCTACGGCTTTCATGCACTAAATTACTTTCTCTCATATCTCTTACATGGTATCGAGCCCAAAAGATCCCTAACTGCTTCGCCCTACCCGCTCAATCACAAAACTCTGCCACCGCTTCTCCTTCCAGCAGCCACCACCCTAAATTCCTATGGCATCCTCCTCTGAATTCTCCCTTATTCCTAACAACGATGAACCCACCAAACCCCTCATCATGGTATCCCTCACCCACATCCTCAAACTTACATCCACAAACTTTATTGCTTGGGAAACACAAATTGAAGCAACACTTTTAGGGCTTGATCTTTACGAATACCTTGACGGTACTTTAACCGCACCGGATGAAACCCTCACCATCACCACACACGCGTTTGCAGCCACGGATGGAACTCCGGCCAAACCGGCCACCACTATCACTACACCCAACCCGGTCTACAAATCCTGGTTGCGACAAGATAAACTTCTTCTTGGTGCACTATCAGGTACTCTTTCGCTTTCTCTAGTACCCTTAATCTCCATGTGTAAAACAACCAACGCCGCTTGGCTTACTCTCAACAAAACCTATGCCAACCCTTCCAAAAGCCATCTTAAACAACTTAAAGATCTCCTTCGCTCCATCACCAAGGGTACTCGAACTATTACCGATTTCATGAATGACATCAAAACCTGCGCCGATCAGCTAGCCTCTTTAGGCCACTCCCTAGATCCCGATGACATCGTCGATCGTATCCTTGACCAAATAAATGACCCAGAGTATGACAATGTCATCTCCGCTATTCAAAACTGAGAATCACCCATTACCTTCGATGAGCTACATGAGAAACTTATAAACCGAGAACTCACCATCTCTCTAAAAAACCGTGTGGCTCTATCCTTCCTTGCCACGGTCAACCTTGCCACCAAACCCACCCCCTCATGCAACAAAAATCGTCCAAACACCACCTACAACAACAACCGCAACATTAACCCCCCAAACCGCTCGAACAACAACAACAATCAGTCCCGCAACACCTATCAAGGATGATGTCAATGGTGCAAAGAATATGGTCATTCCCTTAACTACTGCTCCATCTTTAAAAACCAGTTTCCCAATGCCAACATCCCACCCCCACCACCACCCTCACACAACCGCAATAACCCACCTTCCCGCCAACCACCCAACCCCGCCATTTATGCCGCCACCACCTCCTCCTCAGCCCCTCACCCAAATTGGCTTCTCGACAGTGGTGTAGACACCCCGCCTTGGACCTCTCACCCCGATTGCATACATAGTATTTTTATTTAACTTGATTTTGTTAATTTCTGCTATTTCGTTAAGTTCCTAACTGATTCCGTTAGTTTTGGACTAAACTGCATAACAGAGTTAACTTTTAGACTCATTTCTGTCATTCTGTCGTTTTAACCCGTGGGCGCTTCCGGCACCGTCAATGGGTCGCGCGCGTGTTTGGTCCAATAGGCCGGACCCGCGCACTTCCCACTTTGGCAGTAACGGATAGCACCATTTTTCCCTCCCTTTTCTTATTTAGAAAATCTCTTCTTGATCACAAACACCTCCTTTTTACATCCACATTCATTCCCCCTTATTTCATAACTCCCAAATCCTTTATTCTAGCCATTCTTCATAGAAACAAAATATTTCATTTTATTATTATTTGATTTTCTTTTATTTCTTTTATTAATTCTTTTATTTATCTTTTTCTTGATTGGTAAATTCCATTTCACATGGATTGACCAATTTCCCTCCAAGCTTTCCCTCCTAATTTTACCTATAAAAACCATCATCTCCTACCTTGGAAAGGGACCTCATTTTTAGACTTGAATTTTCTCTATACAAACACTCTACACAAATTCTCCCAACAAGTGTTTTAACAACAAAACTCTACACAAAGTTATACACAACCATTTCTCTACAACAACACCACTTTCAAGTCAAGGTTTCAAGTTCTCTTTTCTAAAGGTACAACTTTTCTCTTTCTCTTTTATTTATGTCTTACTAGTATGCAATCTCCATAAAAGAAATACAACCAAAAGGCCACTTCACTATTGAAGTTTGGTCAAGGTTACATTCCAACATTCCAACTCTACTTTAAATTCCCCCACTTTTATTTTATTATAATTGTTAGAATAGTTTAACATGTAATCTTTTATTATAAATTAATAAATAAAACAATTCTCTTTTATTTCTCTTTTATTTTCCCCTTTCTTTTCACTTTAATTGTTAGCACTTTTTATTGAAGGACATTTAACATTAGAACACCAAAAGTAGCAAGACCCGCGTAAGCGGGGCGGAGTGGGTGTTTAAGTACTTCCCACTCCGTCACCTAACCCCCGAACCCCTCTCTTCCCGAATCTCTGGTTTTCGTACAAAAGGCTACCTTTCTTAGGTTTTCTCGCGTTCCTCTAAAACGTGGGTGGCGACTCTTAAAATCAAGTAGACATCCTAGGTTAATTCACCGCTCTAGCCAAGCCGTGGTCCCCCGGGGTATCTACAAGTGGTGCCACACATCACGCCACCAACAACCTCAATAACCTCTCCTTACACTGTCCGTATGACGGTACTGATGAACTCTTTATTGGTGACGGCTCTGGCCTTCCCATAACAAACATAGGTTCTACTTCTATCCTTACTCCTTCCTCCACATTCAAACTTAATTATGTTCTTCATGTTCCTACTTTATCTCGCAATATTTTCTCAATATCTAAACTGTGTCACGATAACAATGCCTCCATCACCTTCTCATCTAATTCTTTTGTTGTGAAGGACAATCAAACCGGGGCAATCCTTCTCCAAGGCCATCCTAATTCTGGCGTCTATGAATGGCATCCATCTCACTCCGCTATTCATTCTGCATCAGTCTCCACCACCTCTCGCTGGCATCACCGCTTGGGTTATCCGTCTTTTTCAATTTTACGTCATCTTAGTAATAGTTTTCAGTTAGGAATTTCTTGTTCTAGTGATTTTTATTGCAACTCTTGCGATTGTAACAAAAGTCACAAATTACCTTTTTTTAATAATACTATTCGTTCTTTTGATCCACTTGATATATTTTATAGTGATGTTTGTACATCTCCTCTTCTTTCTTATGATGGCTACAAATACTACATTATCTTTGTTGATCACCACTCTAAATATATTTGGTTTTACCCCCTCAAACACAAAAACGATGGTCTCACTGTGTTCACCACATTCAAACCCATGGTGGAGAAACACTTTGGTCGCACCATTAAAACCATCTACAGTGATAATGGTGGTGAATATCTCGGCCTTCGTCCGCTTCTTGCCTCTCATGGCATCCAACACCTTACCTCTCCCCCTCATACACCTGAACACAATGGTTATTCTGAAATACATCATCGACATATTGTCGAAACCGGTCTCTCACTTCTCACTCTTGCTTCTATACCTCCTACTTACTGGACACATGCCCTATCCACGGCTTGCTATCTCATCAATCGCATGCCCATACCCACACTCAATCTCCATTCTCCCTTCTCTGTTCTTCATAAACAACATCCAAACTATCTTAAACTCCGTAGTTTTGGATGTCTCTGCTACCCTTGGCTCCGTCCCTACACCTCACATAAACTTGATCCGCGTTCCGCTCCATGTGTTTTTGTTGGCTACTCTGCCACTCAGAGTGTGTACTATTGTCTTGATTCCATCTCCAACAAAATATACACCTCCCGGCATGTCAAGTTTGTTGAGACAGTATTTCCCTTTGCCACTCGTTACACTTCCTCCCCTTCCAATCCTACCATAAACGAGTGGTGTCACAACTCGCTTCCGCTCATCTCCTCTCAATCCGTACCCTCCAGTTCCCCAGCCGCACCTCCTCAAACCGCCTCTCCTCAAACAGCACCTCCTCAAACCGCCTCTCCTCAAACCGCCTCTCCTCAAACTGCACCTCCTCAACCGGCCCCTCCTCAAACCGCCTCTTCTCAAACTACATCTCCTCAAACCGCTCCTCCTCAAACCGTACCTCTTTAAACCGCACCTCCTCCAACCGCACCTCCTCAAACCGCACATACTCCGACCGCACCGCTAAATGCCCCGCGTGGTCCGGTCACCCGCTCAAAGAACAATATTCACAAACCTATTCAGAAATTAAATCTTCAGGCCTCCCTTCAGTCCACTGAACCTACTACAATCACTCAAGCTCTCAAGAACCCCTTTTGTCGCACTGCCATGCAAACTGAGTTTGATGCCCTTCTCCGCAATCAAACATGGGACCTTGTTCCAGCCTCCTCTGCTCACAACCTTGTTGGGTGCAAATGGATTTTCCGTACCAAGTACAATTCTGATGGAACAATTGAGAGACACAAAGCCCATCTTGTTGCTAAAGGGTTCCATCAACGTCCCGGTATTGATTATTCCGAAACATTTAGACCAGTTGTTAAACCTGCTACTGTCCACACCATTCTTACCATTGCTACCATTCGAGGTTGGTCTCTTCAGAAAGTTGATATAAAAATGCTTTTCTTCAAGGCACTCTCACTGAGGATGTCTTTATGAGTCAACCACCTGGTTTCATTGATCAATCCAATCCATCTCATGTCTACAAACTGCGCAAAGCTATCTATGGACTCAAACAGGCCCCTAGGGTATGGTACAACGAGCTTCGCACCTATCTCCTCCACCTTGGATTCAAGAATTGTGTCTCAGATTCTTCACTCTTTACTCTTCATCTGCAGCAGGGCATTATCTATCTACTTGTCTATGTGGACAACATTATTATTACTGGCTCCAATAATGATTTGTTATCCTTATTTATTGCCAAGTTCTCTTCCAGGTTTTCTCTCAAGGATCTTGGAGCTCTGTCATACTTTCTTGGCGTCGAAGTTTTGCCACACTCTCATGGTATACTTCTTAGTCAACAAAAATACATCACAGATTTATTGGCTCGCACCCACATGACTGAAGCAAAACCTGTTCCTACACCTATGGCTCCCCAACCCGCCTTATCTGCTCATCGTGGCACGCCCTTAGCTGACCCATCCGAATATCGGGCAATTGTGGGAAGTCTGCAGTATCTCTCTCTCACGCGTCTAGATATCTCTTTTGCCATTAATCGCCTCTCTCAATTCATGCAACACCCCACAGAGGATCATTGGTTTGCACTTAAACGTGTGATTCGCTATCTAGTCGGTACTGCTTCTCATGGACTTCTTATTCAAAAAGATTCGCCTCTCACCCTTCATGCCTTTACAGATGCTGACTGGGCAGGCGATGATGATACGTATAACTCTACTACCGGGTACATTGTTTACTTGGGTAAAAATGCTATTTCTTGGAGTTCTCGCAAACAGCGTACTCTTGCTCGGTCCTCTATAGAAGCTGAATATAGGGCAGTTGCTGCTACTACTGCTGAGATTTTATGGGTTCAGAATCTTCTTCTCGAGCTAGCCTGTCCACAAGCTACAGTGCCGGATATTTTTTGTGATAATTTAGGTGCTACGTATGTTGCTGCAAATCCCCGGTTTCACTCTCGTATGAAACATTTGGGTTTGGACTATCATTTTGTGCGGGAAATCGTTCAGAACAACAAATTACGAGTTTCCTTTATCTCAAGTAATGATCAACTCGCTGATATTTTGACTAAACCTCTTCTCCGTGCGCGGTTTCAAGCATTAATGATCAAGATTGGACTTACTCAACGATCGTCCATCTTGCGGGGGCATGTTAAGGAAACAAATATCAATTCCTAATTCATGTGTACATAGTTACCTTATTAACTTAGGTTTCCTTTGTGTATAGTTTTCCTTATTAGAATAGAATTCTATAGTGTGCTCTTCAAGCAATCTCTTGTATATAATCTCTAATGTGAATACAAATCAAGCTACGGCTTTCATGCACCAAATTACTTTCTCTCATATCTCTTACACATACTTGTTCAAAAATTAACCTAATATTAAAACATCCATGAAGCTTGGGAGGAAATTGATGTAGGACAGGATATTAATTATTTTCTTATCTTTTATTATTTTATTTGTATTTTCGTCATTAATTTTAGTATGTTAATTTTAGTAGGTTAATTTTAGAGGATTCTAGGATAGATTTTGAGTCAATTTACTAGTTTTTAAGTCCTATTAGGTTACTATATAGGTTAGGAGTAATTCTAGAAGGTTTTAGATTGTTTTTCAAGTTTAATGGGCACTATAAAATAGGTCTAAAGTTGTATTCCGAAAATTAGACTTTATTCAATAAAATTTTGATTGCTTTGCAATTGTTAAGAGTTTTTCTCTTATTTTCTGGTGGATTCCAGATTTATTGCGTTTGAGGTTTCATCGCTGGATGAGATCTTGTGATTAGTGCGCTAAATCACGAAACTTATCGCTTCCGTACTGCGTCAGTTGGTATCAGAGCAGGCCATATCCTGTCTTTTGCATCATACTGAATCATTATGGGAGATCAGGCTACAAAGGCGGATATCGATGTGATTACCAACGCTATCGCTGCCTTAACAACACAGATTGCTGCGTTGGTGGCTGCTCAACAGGGTCAAAACGTTAATCAGAACCGTAGGGGTGAGAGAGACAGGGTTGATCCGGTACGACGTCCTCAAGGGACAGAAAATCGGGATGATGGGGATTCTAGTTCCAGTTCCGATGATGAGGTTATTCTTAAAATCAATCTTAGTCTTGATCGTGCGCGACAACAAGAAAAATATTTCTTTGCAAAGGAAGCAGAATTTTCGGAGAAGGGCTACTATCATGATCAACAGATGCGCAAAAATCTCGGGCCACTTGATGCCGAGGATAGTCGGACAGATGAGAATGAATATTGGGCGAAATATGATGTTTATTATTACAAAGCCTATTTTTATTCCAAGCAAATTCGGCGATTGGAGGCGCAGTTGCAGAAATTATTAGCTCCAAAAATAGAAGAGTCAGATCCGGAGGAGGAAGAAGCTGTTGTTGAGGGGGCTATTTGCGAAACTACGGAGGATTTGAAGGGTTACTCGAGGAACGAAATTAAAACTGGAACTCCAGCTAGATCAGCATCTCTTGCAGAGAAAGAATATGAGAATAAAAAATTGGAGGAAGACTATGCGGCTAAAACGACCATGGCCGGCAAAGAGCTCATACAGAAACAAAGAGTGCAACTAAGCCAACACAATGGCGTTTTTGTCATCACACTTAAGCTACTTAAAGCCGCATATGATCATGTTCATAAAGTCCTCAGTTCAGTCGAGGGTGAGACGAAAAAAATGATCTTTTATCCGGAGAAAATTCGTTTGTTTCCTATTGTGCTTCGAAGATATCTTTATTCCAAGTATTTATTCAAGTGGGACGGAAATTTCCAAACGTCGGAGATGAACTGGGGGATGAGTTTTTTTGAAGTGGAGGAGAATGATGTAGGACAGAATATTAATTATTTTTTTTATCTTTTATTATTTTATTTGTATTTTCGTCATTAATTTTAGTAGGTTAATTTTAGAGGATTATAGGATAGATTTTGAGTCAATTTACTAGTTTTTAAGTCCTATTAGGTTACTATATAGGTTAGGAGTAATTCTAGAAGGTTTTAGATTTTTTTTCAAGTTTTATGGGCACTATAAAATAGGCCTAAAGTTGTATTCCGAAAATTAGACTTTATTCAATAAAATTTTGACTGCTTTGCAATTGTTAAGAGTTTTTCTCTTATTTTCTGGTGGATTCCAGATTTATTGCGTTTGAAGTTTCATCGCTGGATGAGATCTTGTGATTAGTGCGCTAAATCACGAAACTTATCGCTTCCGTGCTGCGTCAGAAATATTAAAAAATCAAACTGCGATAAAAGATAACTCAGGTACGTACTTCACTCAATAATTGATTTTAAATATTTTATACCTTCTGTCACAAAATTAATGATTATTTTTGATTTAATAGACACCGTGAAAAAAATTGATGTTTTAATAGTTAAAATACTTAAATATCTTTGATATTTGCTTTTAAAATGTTAAGTTTCAAATATAAAATGAAATCTATATATATTAAAAGTCGAAGCGGAGAACTACAGTCAACAACTTCCTCTAGTCATCTACCGCTGCCTTATCATCCTCTCCTACAATCTGTATCATTCATGTATGGCTTTCTCCATAGGTGACCCCAATGTCAGCTATCTGATTTCCATGGAGCATCATAGTATGCCTTCCATCATTTTTTCATTAGTGTCTCTCTTTTAGTTTCTTAATTGTGAAAATTTATATTGAACAATATTCATTAGGAAGATATTAAGTGGTTTACTTTTTACCATGTCCCCGTATTGTGTTCTTAATTTCAAGAATCATTAATTATCTGATTTATTTTCTCCCTTTTAGGGCAACGCACAACAACGAAGATTTTTGGAAATATTAAGAATTCTCATTCGTTTGGTGAACAACTCACAAGTTCTCAGTTATCGGTCGCTGACCGGCGTTGGTCTCCTTCTAGTTGACACTGATAGAAGGAAATCTCAGTTAATCAAATTAGTTACGGATAAAACATCACTCAGGTACTTACCAACTCGTATCCCAACCAAATTTGGAGCATTGATTTATACGAACAAATTACCTGCATAAAAGATTAGAAGAACAAAAGAAGACACAAGATAGAGATGAGAGAAGAAAGACGAAGACAGAGGGAGTAAACTCAGTTTGGGAGAAAAGCCACCGTAGTGGTTGAATTCTATTCATCAAGAATATATACTCCCTCCGTCCCATTAAAAGGTTCACCCTTTTGGTGATGTACAAGAATTAAGAAAAGTGATGAGTGGGAAATGGGTTGTGAGAGGGAAGAAGTGAGTGGGTATGACAAGTGGGACCCATAGTTTAAATGTGTGAGGGGGAAAAGTTAGTGGGTATGACAAGTGGGGACCACAATTTATGTATGTGAGAGGAAGAAGTGAGTGGGTATGACAAGTGGGCCCCCATGTTTTTTTTCCATTTTAGGAAATGGTGAAGCTTCTAACGGGACAACCTTTTGGGTAATTGGTGAAGCTTTTAGTGGGACGGGGGGAGTACTACACTTTGTACATATCTATTCTAGGAGATAAATATTATACAAAAGATATCCTAATTATACTACCTCATTCTATTGGATATTTACAACTAACTATGGAAAGGATATATACAGAAAATAACTAGGAGATATCAAATAATACCCAACCTTGTTGTACACGGCTAGGCATGGAGGAGTATCACGTGACTTGGCTTTCACCCCCCTCCAGCGAAGCAGAGTAGAACGAAGATGCAGCTTGCTAGATAATAACGCAAAACGTGCCGAAGCAAGACTCTTGGTGAAAATATCCGCGACTTGGTCAGAAGACGAGATGTGATGTAACCGAAGAAACCCTTGAAGATGAAGCTCGCGAACAAAATGAAGATCTATCTCAATGTGTCTTGTGCGTGCGTGAAACACCGGGTTCTTGGACATATGTAGAGCGAAAATGTTGTCACAATACAAAAGTGGTGGAGTGAGGGGAATCCCAAGTTCACGAAATAAATAAGAGAACCATCGAACCTCAGCAGCCGTGGTGGCCAGTGCGCGGTATTCGGCTTCACTACTGGACCGAGAAACGGTGTGTTGCTTTTTGGCAGTCCATGTAACTAAGTTTGGACCAATGAACACACACGCACCAGTAGTAGACCGTCGGTCATCTGGAGAACCGGCCCAATCAGCATCACAAAAGGCGGTAATGGAGGTGTCGGGTGCTGACTGAAAAGAAAGACCGAGAGAGACCGTTCCTTTGAGAAACCGGAGAATGCGCTTCACGGCTTGCATATGGGAGGTGCCAGGCGCATGCATGAACTTGCAAACTTGGTTGACCGCAAATGAAAGATCAGGTCTAGTGAGAGTAACATACTGAAGGCCACCAACCATGCTACGATAGAGAGTAGCATCGGGGTAGTGGATCACCGTCTAAAGCCGTAAGGTGAGACCTGGTGCAAGAGGGGTTGGAGCGGCCTTACTAAGATGCATGTTGAATTTATGAAGTAAATCTGAGGCATAGCGGGATTGGTTCAAGTGTTAGTGAGTAGGTGTACGGGTTGTTTCAATGCCCAACAAGAAGTTGAGAGGATCCAACCTACGACTCTCAAAAGTAGAGCAAATGCGGTCAATAACATGATTGACTACTGACAAACTAGAACCGGTAACAAGAATGTCGTCTACATAGAAGAGAACTGCTATAGTAGAACCATTGCGATGACAAACAAACAGAGAAGAATCAGCCTGACTGTTGAAAAAACCCAAGGTGAGAAGAAAATTGTGTAGTCGACGAAACCAAGCTCGTGGAGACTGTTTAAGACCATATAAAGCGCGATGTAGCCGGCACACATGTGTAGGGTATTGTGGATCAACGAAACCGGGTGGTTGAGACATGTATACTTCCTCAGAAAGAATCCCGTTGAGAAACGCGTTTCGAACATCCAGTTGCTCAATCGGTCAAGCTTGAGAGTGAGCTAAAGAGAGGATAGTTCGAATTGTTGTAGGTTTAATTACGGGACTGAATGTCTCGTCATAATCAATACCCTCTTGTTGAGTGTAACCTTGGGCCACTAACAGAGCTTTGTGGCATTCTAGGGAACCATCTGCTTTGCGTTTAACTTTATATATCCAGCGGCTACCTACAACATTGTGATGCAATGGAAGAGGGACAAGGGACCACGTCTTATTTTTACGGAGTGCTGTAATGTCTTCAAGCATGGCTTGTTTCCAATGGGGCAGAGGAGCAGCTTGTTTAAATGTCCGGGGTTCAAAAAAGATGGAATCCCCAGTTGTAGCTGCCAGTGCAAAGTGATGTTTAGGACGAAAGATACCTGCTTTAGCTCGGGTGGTCATCGGATGCATGCCAAGAGAGGGAGGCGGAACCACAGAAGTAGCAGACGAGTGAGGCACAAGTGAGCTGTCTGGTGGATCAGCGATGACCGTCTGGGAAGAGGAGGAAGGAATGTCAGTGCGTGGGCTGCTGGTCGGGCTTGTAGAAGAGTCTTCCAATAAGAAGGGGACCGGGCTGACAGCAACAATGGTGGAAGGTGACCCAGCAGCTGGAGTGTGGGCCGGGCTAGGTGCTGCAGACGGGCTGGAAGTGACAGAAGAGCTTACCGAGTGAGGGAGAGCAGGAAGGCCTGTGGGCTGCTGTTGTAAGGACGCAAGCGGACTTGACGGAGCAAATATTGGGCCTGGGCCAGAAATCAACAAGGAAGGATCTGGCAAGGCTGAAGGAGGCGTGGGCTTGAGAGAAGAACTGGTTGGAGCTGCTGGAAGAAGCCCAGGTTGTTGACTTGGCCAGCTTGCGAAGGAATGAGCTGTCTTAAAGCTGTTGTTCACATAAAAAAATGATTTTCATCAAAAACAACATGTCGAGAAATATATATCCGGCCTGTGATTGGATCGAAGCACCTATACCCTTTGCGCATTGAGTCATACCCGAGGAACACACAAGGAGTAGACTTCAACATAAGTTTGTGACGGTTATAGGGAACAAGGTTCGGGAAGCACGTACAGCCAAAAGTTTTAAGGAAACGATAATCTGGGCGATGTTTCCATAACCGTTCATAAGGGGATATATATTTGTGTTGTTTCATAGGCAACCGATTTATAAGGAACACAGCCGTAGAAAAAGATTCAAGCCAAAACTTTTGTGGTACACGAGACTGAGCAAGAAGGCAGAGACCCATTTCGATAATATGTCGATGTTTCCGCTCAACAACACCATTCTGTTGCGGAGTGTAAGGACAATATGTCCTATGGTGAATCCCATGTTTACCAAGAAATCTAGAGAATTGGCGATTAACAAACTTGCCTCCCCCATCAGTTTGAATTGTTTTTATAGTGTGAATGGCAGAAATCTTTTGTTATAGTTGATTCTCGATAAGAGTTTTAAAATCAGAGAATACAGAGAATACATCAGATTTTTTGTATAAAGGAAACAGCCTAACATAACGAGAGAAGTCATCTACGATAGACAAGTAAAATCTAAAACCAGAAACAGAGGGTACCGAGGAAGGTCCCCAAACATCCAAATGTAAAATAGCTAAAGGTTTTATAGAATTAAATGAACGAGTTTGGAATGGAAGATTACAAGATTTGCCTAAAGGGAAAACATGACACATCTCCTTATTTTTAACTGATCCACTAACAGGAATCCTAACAGAATTCACTAAACTTTCAAAGATATGAGAAGAGGGGTGTCCCAATCGAGCATGCTAAATGGCTGAAGAAGCACGCTCCCCGATCAACGCCAAAGAGTTAATGCACGAACTGGGAACGAATGACAGAGTTTAGAGATCACCGGAGTTACTGCCAGAAAGAATAATCTTCCTGGTACGGTTGTCCTTCACACAAAACCCAAAAGCCGTAAGTTCGAAGAAACAATTATTAACAAGGCAAAACTTACGAATAGACAGTAACGAACGACTGAGCTTGGGAACATGTAAGACAGTGGAAATGCAAAAACTATTATTCTGAGCAGTAAAAGAAGTAGACCCTATATGAGTAATAGGAAGAGAGGAACCATTAGCCACAATAATAGAATCAGTACCTGAATACGGGGAATACTGCTGCAGGACATTCAAATTTGATGTCATGTGATTAGTCGCTCCGGTGTCAAGAACAAATGAAACTGGAGCCATGGGAGACGAATCACTGGCAGGAGTCATAGGCGGATTAGGGTAATAATGTGCGTTATAGGCAAAGTTACCTCGTTGGAAGCAAGTATTGGCCTCGTGTCCCGGTTTGCGGCAGAGTTGACAAATTATAGTGGTGGGGTCAGGGCTGTGAAACGGGTTGGAGGGCATATAAGGTATTGGGGTAGTGGGTATAGGCGGACGGGGTGGCTGGAAAGCTTGGGGAAAGGGTAGAATACCTTTGCCATGGTTTTTGTTTCTGTTGCGGTTATTATTGCGATTTCCACCACCTCCCCCACGGTTCGGAGTAGGAACAAAAAAGAATCCACCTTGGTGAGAAGGCCCAAATTGCCAAGAGCCTCCATGAGGATTTGGAGACGGGGAAGTGGAAGGGGGGGGGGGTTAGGTTTAGGTTTATCAGGTTCTTTAGCAGCGACTAGGGAACTAATGGTGGGGGTGGTTTGATTGGAGAAGCGTTTTTGGAGAGCCTCTTCCTGAAGCAAAAGGTCTTTGAGATCTTCGGTTGTTGTATCACCTTTGGAATTCTGAGTTGTGATGAATTCTTTGTAGGTATGACCCAAACCACCAAGGATCCTACTACGCAGGGTCTGGGTAGAGACAGCTTCACCCGCACGAGCAAGGGAGTGGGACAAGGTTTTGGCATGGAGGACATAATCCTGGATACCCATGCCGGGAGATAGGGAAAGATCATGTAGTTCTTCCTGGCTACACCAAATTCTTTGGCAAGGAGATCCCAGGCCTCTGGAGCAGTAGTACAATGATTCACATGTCGTTGAACCTCAGCAGTAAGCGTAGCTTTGATCCAACCAAGGACAAAGCGAGAGGTGTGAGCGAAGGCATCATAGGCTGGGTTTGCGTCTCTTTGTGTGTTGGGGGTGGCTGCTAGGGTTTGAGCGGGTGGGATTTTATTGGAAACCACATTAGTTAGATGGTGGATTTCTAACATTGAGAGGAAGAGGGAGCTCCAGTTCTGATAGTTTTCATTGGACAGGCGGCAATGACCCATGTATGACTGGACGTTGAAGAGAACGGGGAGACCATATTTGTTGTATGGGTTAACCTTTCCAGGATCGACGGTAGCCACGGTCTTGTTTGTTTCATCACCCATGGCTATTTTCAAGATGCTCTTGATACCATGTACGAACAAATCACCTGCATAAAAGATTAGAAGAACAAAAGAATACACAAGATAGAGATGAGAGAACAAAGACGAAGACAGAGGGAGTAAACTCAGTTTGGGAGAAAAGCCACCGTAGTGGTTGAATTCTATTCATCAAGAATATATACTACACTTTGTACATATCTATTCTAGTAGATAAATATTATACAAAAGATATCCTAATTATACTACCTCATTCTATAGGATACTTACAACTAACTATGGAAAGGATATATACAGAAAATAACTAGGAGATATCAAATAATACCCAACCTTGTTGTACACGGGCTAGGCATGGAGGAGTATCACGTGACTTGGCTTTCATGATCGAGAAGTTCTAAAAAGTATCATAATGCCCGAGACGTTCCTTAAATATCTTGTATTATTCAGGTAGTATTATTCTATAATATATTGCATCACAATAACACTCCATACTAAATATAATACTGCATGGAAGCGGCAACGGCGACTGTTGGCGGACAGCGACGACCGTCAACGACCAGTAGTGGGCGATAGCGTCGGTGGTGGTATGAGGCAGTAGCATTGATGTTGTATTATAATTTTTAATTAGTGCATATTGCATGCAATATAATATACTCCCTCCGTCCAGCTCTATATTGCACACTTTCCTTATTGGGCGTCCAGCTCTATATTGCACACTTCCAAACTTACTCAAAATGGAAAATTTATATTATTAAAATATTAACCCTACCCCACTCAAAAACCCACTAACCTCCTAATTAAAACTCCTAATTAAATGAAAAATATTAATAACTCACTTAATTCCCCACCCACCCCACTTATTCAGTTTTGGAGGGAAAGATTAAGGGATTTAACTTAAAACCCAAACTCTAATCTCTAACCACTTTGTGTACTTTTCATTATAAAAATAGTTTTCCTTAATATTTGTATCTACAGTAACTGTGCAATATAGAGCTGGACGGAGGGTGTTTAGTTAAGATTTGAGAAATTCTCAATTGTCCATAACTGAAAATGAGATTTTTTTTCAATTTCGTTCAATATTACTCCCTCCGTCCCCGCCTAAGGTTCTTAGTTTGACTTTACACGGAGATTAAGAAAAAGTAAATGTTGTGAGTATGAAAAAGTAAGTAAGAGAAAGTAGGAGAGATAAAGTGGGTATGGAGTTTGAAGAGTATGAAAATACTCTATTATGTTAAATCTTTGTGTTTCTGATTTTTAAGTAAATTAGTTAATTATATTGTGAATAGTTTAATTATAATTGTATATATTTTATTTATATTAGTTTATAGTTATTTTAGGATATAGTAATATTTATCTTAGGATTAGTTAAATTAGGATATATTTGATTTGATTTACTAACCTACTAATGTTTATCTTTGGTAGTTAGTATTGTGTATTTTAGGTAAAGATGGACTCTCTTCATATGGAATGATTGGATGGCATTAAAGATTGACATCCAAGAAGATCTCCTCTCCAAGAAAGCTTCTCATTCCCGTGTCTATAAGAAGCCGATCTCATTCAGTCATTCTCTACGGATTCTGAGATTTAGAGAGTGTTATTTTCGTTTGTGAGAGAGTCCTTGTGTTCTTGAAGTCCTTGTTCATCAAGACTTCAAGGTGTTTGAGTGTTTTCATTTATTCTAGGAATCTAGAATAGCTTTTGATCTTTTCGTTGTTTGTTTCTTTCATTGTCTTGTATTCTGCAAGACCTGTTTATTAATGAAAGTTTTCCAGCAAGTAATTTCTTGCTGAAGTGTTTAATTTTTGTCTTTAAAATTCCGCTGCATATTTACTCTGTTCGTCGTCAGTTGACAGGACAACTGTCTTGACACTTGTGAGCACAACTGTACTGTTAAGTGGTCTCACATTTGGTTGTTTTTTCAGAACAGTCCTAGCCGCCTATTTCATTCAATTGACACCAGAGCCTGGTCTCGACATACTAAGATCGATCTTTGAAAGTAGCCATTATGGACTGTACTCATACTCGTAATAAGCCTCCTACTCTAGATGGTTCAAACTATACCATTTGGAAGACAAAGATGATCATGTACATCAAAAACATTGATCATCGTGCTTGGGTCAGTATTCTAGTGGGATATACATCCCCTACTATGGAATTAGTTGATCCAAAAGAAAAAGCTTCTGTTTCTGATGAAGAGTAAAAAGAAAAGATTTTGGTTCCAAAACCCGAGCAAGATTGGAATGCGGAAGAAATGGCCCTTGCAAATTTTAATACAAAGGCAATGGGTGCTATTTCTGATCATGTTGATCAAAATCTGTATCGGTTGTTCTCTAACCATACAGTTGCCAAAAATGCTTGGGACATTTTACAACTTCATTGTGAAGGGTCTGATAGTGTCAAACAAACTAAATTAAGGAGATTGATGACATAGTTTGAAAATTTAAGAATGGGAGAAGATGAAACTATTCAAGACTATTCTGCTAAATTAATGGATATTTCAAATGAATCCTTTGCATTAGGAGAATCCATCTCCAATGCAAGGTTGGTTAGTAAAGTTTTAAGAACTCTCCCAGAAAAATTTAACATCAAAATCTCTGTCATTGAAGAAACTTGTGATACTCGGACCGTGAGTCTTGAAAAGGTTCTAAGTATTCTTACTACGTTTGAATTGAACCTAGAAGTGCAAAAAACCAACAAAGTAAATTCAATTGCTCTTGCTAGTGCTCTTACAGTGTCCGAAGATCTTGTAGAATTATCAAAGGATATTGATGACTCAAACTTAGAGGAAGATGAATGTGACTTGATCAATCAAAAATTTAACAAAATGTTGAACACAAAACGTCAACAAAAGTTTCCTAATAAGGTTACTGCTTCTTACCCTAAGATTGAATCATTCAAGAAAGAAACAAGTAAGAACAAATTTTTTTTCTGAAAACAAAAGATCTATTGAGTCCGTTCAGTGTAGAGCGTGTTTAGGATTTGGACACTATACCAATGAGTGTGCTAACACACTCAAAAAGAGAGGGATGGGTTTTTCTGCAACCTTAAGTGATTCAGATGATGACGATCAGACAGCAAACCTGTCATTTTTACTATCATCACAATCGTCCCTTTCTGACAGTGAATCTGATAGTGAGGATGTACTCTCAATTGACAGCACAACTGACTACTCAGATGGTGCTAACATGTATACCTGCTTTAATTCCACTTCTGCAGGTGAATATGAAGAATCCTCACAGGAAGAAGAGGATAGTGCCACGTATGAGGACCTGCACAATACATACGTTGAGTTGTTTGCAGACTGGTCCAAACGAATGGAACAACTCAAGGAGTTCAAGAAGGTAAATGAAAAACTCACCTCTAACAATTTGAAATTAAAGGCTGAAAATGAGAGGTTGTCGAGTGAAAGTGATACTCAAAAGGACTCCATAGCTAGGTTAGAAGTCATGCTTACCAAAAAGGATAATGAGTGTGAAAAGTATAAAAGCAGTCTTGAAAAAGAAACCATCACACTCACTAAACTTAACAATGGCAAGGCTAAACTGGAAGAAGCCCTGAATATGGAAAATCAGGAATAGGCTATGGAGATCCAATGTTTGTTAAGGATGGTAAGGGTATTTAGAAAAACAATGAGAGATTTACTGCTAATCACGTGTTTTCTCACAAAAATAGAAGAAATAGAAAAAAGAGATACGTGTGTCACCATTGTTTTTCCCCTGGACATATACGTCCATTTTGTTACAAGTTGAAACAGGAACTTGGCTTGGAGAAGAACAGCGGCCACTTGACAAGACAATTGTGGGCACAATTGGAGTAACAACTGCCCAGTCAACAGCAGTCTGCTCCAAAAGTCACATGGGTAAGAAAGGACACTCTAAAGTGTCAAGTGGTGTTTACCTCCTTAAAGAGCAGTGTGGAAGGAGCCTGGTACTTTGACAGTGGCTGCTCCCGCCACATGACTGGCTCTCTTGAGCATTTCAAAGACTATGAAGCCTTTAAAGGTGGAAAAGTCGATTTTGGTGGAGGTGCTCAAGGTGGGGTAATTGGAAAAGGTACTCTGAATGTTAATGGTTTGCCTAACGTGCATAATGTCTTTCATGTTGATGGGTTAAAGGCAAACCTAATTAGCATAAGCTAATTGTGTGATGATGATCTACATGTCAAGTTTGATAAGAAGATCTGTGAGGTCTTCGATGATTCAAATAGATGCATTTTGAAAGGTGTAAGATCCTCTGATCATTGTTACAAGTTGGTTGAAAATCATTCATGTTTTAACCCAATTTTTGATAATGCTCCTGATCTAAGTGTCAATTGTGTTGAGAATTGCGTTACAGGGTGCACTTGGGAGCATGAAATGATTAATGATGAATCTGATCCAAAGTCCACAACAGAATCTGCAGATACACCAACTGTGAAGACTACTGACAGTCCAGATGAACAGTCAACTGCCACGACAGATGGTCATACAGCAGCTGATTCTGGATCAGATTCTAAAATCTTGGAAGATCAGGAAACCAGAGGTAATAATGCTACAACAAGGATACAGGGAGATCATCCCACTTCCCAGGTCATTGGGGGAGTGGATGAAGGAATAAAAACAAGAGGGAAACGAATAAATTACCAGGAATTAGCCGGTTTGGTATGCATGCAATCCGCGTACCATCAGGTAAGCTCTTGTTGTTTCGTTGCTAATTTTAAGCATGAGGATGAGTCAGAAACTTTAAAAGTTAATAATTGGACCAATGTCATGCAAGAGGAAGTGGTAAAATTTGAAAGGAAAGATGTTAGGTTCTTGGTTCGTAGGCCATCTAATACTGAATATATGGTAGTTGTTACTTGTTGTACTCAATTGTTGAGGATGAATCAGATAATCAAGGATTATGGTCTTAGAAGTAAAATCTTGACCGTATTTTGTGATAGCTTAAGGTCCTTGAATATTGCCAAGAATCAGGTACAATATTTCCTAACAAAGCACATAGATATTATGCACCATTTTATTAGATATCTCGTTGATCAAAAAATTATTACTCTAGAACATGTAAGCACAACGGGTCAACTTGCTGATATCTTTACCAAGGCTTTGGATTTCGAGAGATTTTCTTCACTTAAGAAGTCTCTCGGACTGTGTGATACCAGTTGACTGCACAAGTGTGCAGACAACTGACTGCATAACTGTATAATTGTATATTACAGTCACAAAAAAAAAAAAAAAAAAAAAAAAAACTGCATTCATTCTTTGCACGATTGTCTCTTGTGATCACTTGGTCTTCTTTAGTTCCTTGACTCCGAGCTTTGACCCTTGAATGTGAGACCCTTCTTAACCTGATAATTAAAATTGTCTTGTTAATTCCTTCGTGTTGTTTATCATGGAGTGGGCACTCAATCTAAGGTTACGGGGAAAACAAGCTGCCACCAATCTTTGAAGTTACTACTCATTTAGGCAATGTGCTGACGTGTATTCATACATAACTTGAGAATCAGTGTAACACTGTATTGGGAGAGTGAAAAGCTCATCCCCGTAACTGATTCATAAGTCATAAGCCTTCAAAGGGAGTGTTCTAGAGGCTGCATGATTGAAGGTGAATCTCATTGAATTCTTGTGAGTTGAAACCGAGTCATGAACTGAGTTGACCATACTATGTCACACCAATATTGAGACAATCTTCACTTGTGTGTTTAGGCATATTTTTTCTAAGTTTTTTTTTCTCCCTTGGTATTAACATCAGCAAATTGAATTGTTGTTCTTATGTGTTAAAGATTGATGCTTTTCATGTGATTAACGATAATCTAATGGTGTGATGTTCAAGTTTCATTATGCAGTTGGTGGAATTTATGGTACATTGTGGATAAATGGATTCAGTTGAATTTATTCTGGGACGGATAATTTATCACAAAACATGGAAAAAAGTTTGAATTTTAAAATCAAAATCCTTGTTTGTTTTGGAATTCAAATTGGTACTTCAAGTTCACTCGGTTCTCCCTACTCCTTGGCCTCCCCGAGTTCTTAGGAAGAATCACTGTCCCCCTTTGATATTTCCTCCATAACATATTTGGTTGTGTATTATGGTTTAGTATATCTTATTCCTCATGTTTACTAGCTACATTTCTCTCATCTCATCTTGTTCCTATTCTGCAAATGCACTCTCTCTAACATTTTTTGCAGATATATCCGAGACTTCAGGAGAAACATTGAGTGATTGTGACACAAAATGATGTTTGTCGCTGCTCTGATCAAGCTCAGGCATTTTTTCGTTGTTAAGCATCCAGCTGGTGCTAAGTAACTTGTTCGTGCAACTGTGCGGACAACTGGTCACTCAACTGGACAGTCAACTCGACAATCATCTGGATAGTCAACTGGTAAGTCTCTGAATGTTTTAAGGGGTAAGTACACCTTTTGTAGAACTCTCTGGTCTATTAAGTTTTGATGCGATATGAGTTTGTTGGTTCTTCTCAAAAAGGGGGAGAAAGTGGTCAAAGTGGTCTTCATATGGTCTTCTTATTCAGGGGGAGAATGATGTTTTCTAAAGATGTATTTAGGGGAGTAGAATCCAATGTACAAATTCAGGGGGAGAGATTATTAGTTTGGATGTTTTGATCAGAACCACAAAGATAGGGGGAGATTGAAGAGTATGAAAATACTCTATTATGTTAAATCTTTGTGTTTCTGATTTTTAAGTAAATTAGTTAATTATATTGTGAATAGTTTAATTATAATTGTATACATTTTATTTATATTAGTTTATAGTTATTTTAGGATATAGTAATATTTATCTTAGGATTAGTTAAATTATGATATATTTGATTTGATTTACTAATCTACTAATGTTTATCTTTGGTAGTTAGTATTGTGTATTTTAGGTAAAGATGGACTCTCTTCATATGGAATGATTGGATGGCATTAAAGATTGACATCCAAGAAGATCTCCTCTCCAAGAAAGCTTCTCATTCCCGTGTCTATAAGAAGCCGATCTCATTCAGTCATTCTCTACGGATTCTGAGATTTAGAGAGTGTTATTTTCGTTTGTGAGAGAGTCCTTGTGTTCTTGAAGTCCTTATTCATCAAGACTTCAAGGTGTTTTAGTGTTTTCATTTATTCTAGGAATCTAGAATAGCTTTTGATCTTTTCGTTGTTTGTTTGTTTCTTTCATTGTCTTGTATTCTGCAAGACCTGTTTATTAATGAAAGTTTTCCAGCAAGTAATTTCATGCTGAAGTGTTTAATTTTTGTCTTTAAAATTCCGCTGCATATTTACTTTGTTCGTCGTCAGTTGACAGGACAACTGTCTTGACACTTTTGAGCACAACTGTACTGTCAAGTGGTCTCACAGTTGGTTGTTTTCCAGAACAGTCCTAGCCGGCCTAATTTCTTACAGAGTTTTTGTTGTGAGAATGACAAGTGGGTTCCATGGTCCATTTTAGGTAATAAAGCAAATAAAAACCTTAGGCTGGGATAGACAAAAAGGAAAGTAAAAACCTTAGGCTGGGACAGACAAAAAGGAAAGTAAAAACCTTAGGCTGGGACGGAGGGAGTATATGTTTTGTGTATTCATTTGATTTTTCATGACTGTACTAGTTGCTTCATAATTTTTCAAGTAGGGCCTTTATCCACTTCTCTTGACTTAGTTTTAAGAGTGACTATCGGTTAGCTTCCTATATTCCTATACGGAGGTCACGAGTTCGAATCCCGTTAGGGACATTTGTGTTAGCCTATAGGCTTAGTTGTAGTCTTCATGGCCATTTGATGTAGCCTAAGGGCAATTTATCTATCATTAATAAAAAAAATAAAAAATAAGAGTGACTATCTCACCAACTTCATGGAGACAGATAGGGAAATGTAACGACTATTCTAACAATCATCTGATTTGACATAAACAATGTCAAAAATACCCTTAAACTTTTCAAAAATACACAATTTTTAAAGCTTGTCTTGCAGTTATTCAAAATCCACTTGGCCAAAATCAATGAAATTTCAGTATATGGTTCTACACATAATTATCTACGCATGCGTACCAAAACCACACAAAATAGACAAGATTTGAATTGCAAGATAATAAACCCACTTGGTGTAAATTTTGTATCCAATCAAGATATTTAGGTGAGAGTCAAGATATAAAGCTCTAATACCAATGACAGATTACATGTATATACTCTACGAGTTCTTAGGAATACCTTGTATGGAACTCGTTACTCGAAAGATTAATGTTTGTGCTATAAACCCACTCATTTCTCGATTGATCTTGCGATCACCACGCTCTTCTCATGCAGTCCAAAACATTAGATGGAGAAGACCCTCAATGGTAGCTCAGAGATAGTAAAATGGCCGAGATAGTATATGAGGCGGAAAGTATTTTATGTACGTTCTTTTCTATGTGGGTATATCACTATTTTATGGTTGAACTTAATCTTAGTCTCACAATACCACTACGATGTGTATGACTAATCTTATAAATCAACTTGGGGACTTTGGACTGCTCTAGCGCCGTTGCAAGTGGTTCCAAGCCCACCACAACAACTCGCCTTTCATCTTAAACGACCGAGATTAATTTGTCATTGTGGGATGCACTCAACCTAAAAATCATCTCATTCGTCTAGCACAAAAATGTAACGAGGTGGCAAAATTGGAGCCGTTTAGAGGAACTAACTGGAGCTAAATCCCGTTGGAGCAAATCTGAATTCTCAACTTGGTGGTATCGTAAGTTTAACGTATCAAGATAAAAAACAAAAAAGACCACACAACCAACAATTAAGATTTTGGCATTGCTTATTATAATAAATAAATTTATTATGCATCAGATTTAATCATCGTATTTATTTATTATTCTAATTTTGCACCATAAGACTTTATCTTGTAATTTTATCTTTCATTTATAGAGAAAGTGTTTTGTTATGACATGATTAATAACTATCCAACACATGCTAATATTTAAAATAATATTAATAAATTTCACGTAGTATATTTTTACCACAACATGTATGAATAAATTCGAGTAAACTGCTTTTCTGCCCCTTTTACTATGGCCCCAACATCAATTTGACACTCGTACTATTGAAACACTAAATGTATGATGCGTACTATTGTTTTATATACAAAATTAACCAATTTACTATTCAGTTGTTAAAATTTTTTAACGAACATTATTTTTTTAACGGTCATTAATTTATTTTAACAAAGATTAATAACTTAACGGATCTGGGTTACTCCCCCACTATCTTCCCCACCACCGTTAACACCATACACGATACCACCACCACTCCACCTAATCACCGCCGCCGCCGCCGCCGCCATCTAGACCATCACCATCATTGCCACTACCACCATTATTTTTCCTTCACCATAACTCTTCTGGCACAACCAAAATCATAAATCTATCAGAAACCCAACCAAATCGATCAAACCCATCAAATGAAAATTCCCCAAATCTCTGAATTCGAAAAAGAAAATGCATAAAAACGACCCTCTCTCATTCTCCACCATCTTCACCACCATCACCACCCAAAATTAAACCCATATGCAATACACAAATATCATAACATCAACATTACCAACAACAGATCTGGGTTACTCCCCAGTTCATCTCATGAATTTAAACCCAACAACCATTTACCAATTATCTTTCTTTTTTTCAGACCAAAATCAAATCACTCAAAACCAAAATCACCAAGAAATTAAATATGATGAAACCCACATAAACACCTCTGAATTGAATTTGAGGTTAGAGACAATAAGAAGAAACAAAAATCCGATCTGGTTTAAAAACCAAATCTGCAGAGAGACTGAGAAGAGAGGGGAGGCGAAAGAACCAAGTAATTTCCAATTCGGACTTAGGAATTGCAATTCTATCAAGAACAACTCCACTGAGTGCGGGCTGAGGCTATAACCCTCAGGGGACGACGGACTGAGGTTAGTGAGTAGGTGAGGGCGACGACGCTAAGGAAGGTGCAACGGTGCTGAGGATGGTGCGACTGCGCTGTTGAGGCGGTGGAAAAGAAAATAAGGTAGTTCGTAGGGGATAGAGAATAGTCGCCGGCGTTAGTTGTTCATCTGGATCTAGATCTGAGGAGGGGGAGGTGGCCGGAGTAGGGGGAAATGGTTGCGGGATTAGGGGCGGAAAGAGATGGCCGGTGGAGGGGGAGGTTGCCGGAGGAGGGGGATCGGAGGGGTCGCCGGAGGTGGGCGATCGGAGGGGTCGCCAGAGGAAAGGGATGGAGGGGTCGCTGGAGGAAAGGGACGGAGGGGTGGCCGGGCAGGAGTGGAGGTAGAGAGAGAAACCAGAGAGAGAGGGAGTGTGTGTTTGTGTTGGTGTGCATAGAGAGGAGGGGGGGGTTAAATAATTTTGGTTCATTTAATCTGTATTGGGGTAGATTTTGAAATTTTTGATTGTAATATATGTTAAATTATTAACATCCGTTAAAATAAATTAATGCTCGTTAGAAAAAATAACGTGTGTTAGAAAAAGTTAACGACTGAATAAAATGTTGGTTAATTTTGTATATAAAACAATAGTACGCATCATACATTTACTCAAATATATTCTCGCATGAGCGATTTTGTGGCCATAGTACGAGAGGCAGAAAAGCAGTTTACTCGAATATATTCTCGCATGAGCGATTTTGACTCCAAACAAAAGAGAGGGTGAGAGGGTGACGGATGGGGATTATTGGTTTGGAGGAGACGAAAGGAAAGATGGGGTATTTGGGTAAACAAATACTCGTTCCGTCCCCGCTCAAACTGGAAAAAATTGTCAGCGGATATTATTTTAAATTTTCATGAGTATTGATAGTGAGGTATAAATTATTAGTGGAGTTGAGAATATTAAGTGAGTTAATTGATTGAGTATATCATTTAACTAATTTAAACTTATTAATACCTTTCAATTTTTAAATTTTGCAATTTTTAATTATTAAACACCTTAAATACAAACTTTGCAATGTGAGACAGAAGGAATATAGACAAAATTTTGTATGAGATAAATTTCATTGAGAGAGTAAATAGTTTGCCTTTATGAGTGGGGAGGGGCAAGTCCATTTCCGCTATGGATCCGTCGTATGGGTGAGACAGTCTCACACAAAACTTAAAAACAAATACTCCCTCCGTCTTTTTAGTCTGTTCACTTTTGATCAACGGGAGTAAACTTTGACCAAACATTTAATGTTAATCTAATCATCCTAATGAAATTTTAAAAATTGTAATTGATAAGTAATCATTTAAATTATCAATAATAATTTTTAAAATTTTATTAGGATCGTTAGATTGACATTAAGTTAAATGCTTGGTCAAAGTACATACTAAAGAGATAGAGGGAGTACAGTATAAGGGTGTGATAGTAATTTTGTGGATGTGAATAACAACTCTCTTTTTATTTTTTGCTTTTTATTTTTTTGAGAAGGAGACAAAACCCTGCACATTTCTTCTAGGCGCCGGCAAGAATGAGAAACAATCATTTCTTCCTCTAAAATGGCTAAAGTCGACGATGCTACAACGTCGAACGACGGTGATACAACGCCGATCAGTGCCTGGAATCTGAACGACTTCCCGGAGTTCATTCTCGCTCACATAATCTCTTTCCTCCCCACCCAAGACGCAATCCAAACCAACCGTATCTCCCGCCGATGGCGCCACCTCTGGACCACAATCCCTTCCCTAAACTTCGATTACTCCCTCTTCCCTCCCTCACGGGACGATCCAGCCGAAACACGCCGCCGTTTTGCTGATTTTGTCAGCCAGGCATTACTCTGCCGTCCTCGGTTCCCGTCGCCTCGCAAGTTCCGGTTTCAGTTCGATTTTGGTGATTATTATTTTTGGTCTCACGTCGATTCGTGGATACACTATGCCGCTGATCATGGCGTGTTGGAGCTCGATTTTGATTTCTATGTTGATCCTGTGTACCATGGTTCGGATCCGGACGAGGAATTATGTTATGAATTTAATTTGTCCTTTCTCGCGAATAGCAAAATTAGGGATTTGAAAATCCGTTGGTGTGCGCTGATTTTGCCCTATGGTATGTCTGGCTCTAAATTCGCATCGATTAATTCGATATACCTCAGTCATATATATTTATTGGATGAAATGGTGTCGGATTTGATGTCGGTATGTGTTAATCTGGAATCGTTGGTTCTTGAGGACTGTTTCGGAATGGAGAAACTGAGGATTTGTTCAAAAAAGTTGAAGAATTTGTCGCTTTGGTACCATTATAGTGAGATTGGGGCTGAAGGTTCAGTTGAGATCTGTTGCCCTAATCTAAGGATGATCAGTATCAACTGTTTTAAGACGGGGAAGTATTTGATTAAACAAGCTGACTCTTTGGTTGAAGCGTGTGTTGAATTTTTTCATTCGGAAGATCGTTTTGAGTATTGGAATAAAGTTGTAAGGTTGTTTAATGGGATAAAGCAACTTAAAGTGCAGAACTGGTGGTACAAGGTAATCCAACTTAAATGTTTTTGGTTTATATTTGGTTCAGTTTTGTTGTGGTTTCATATTGTTGTTCAATTTTGTTCAAGTAGAGATATCATAGTAAATGCTGTAGTGGTTTATGAAGAGCTTGAACTGGGCTTGTAAAGCTCCATTTACCTTATGAAGTAGCTTTCGATTTCATAATCCTATTCTGTCATCCTTGGAAAAAAAAAGTAAATGACACACAATTAGACAAACAATAAGTGAATGATGAATTTGATTTAGTGTGCTCGTTTGCATTGCATTAGCTTTTATCCTCTAATATGTGCTCCATCATTAGTTCAAATTACTTTGTGCTTCATGATCATATTAGAACATTGTAGTTAGTATACCTTACGAGGCTCTATAAATTTCAACTCTTTGTTATTGTTTTTGAGTCCTGTTTGTTTCATTATGATGTAGACGCTAATAGTGCGGTTGATAGCACTGGAAGAAAGTGAAACAGGTCTAAACTTGGTCACTTGCGTAACTAGAGTCATTTACTTTTTTCTGAATTGTTCCATACAGAGGTTCTGGTCTTATCACGAACTATAGGTTGAGGGAAAGCCATTTTGGCTTCTAGGCTCATTCAGGATTAATGATTTGGCTTTAAAATGCATGGTTTTGTTGTTGGACATAAAACTACAAATATACTCCCTCCGTCCAGCTCACTTGAGACTTATTTCCATTTTGGTCCGTCCCAACTCACTTGAGACTCCCCAAAATGGCCATTTCTTTATAATTTATATTCTCTCTCTGCATTTTCCACCATTCAATTTATTCAACCAACACTACTATTTACCCCACTCATTCTCTCTCTTCATTTTCTACCACACATAAATCACTTTTCCTTAATTCTTGTGCCCCACCTCTTGGTTCTCAAGTGAGGTGGGACGGAGGGAGTATTAACAAGCTAGGCACAACCCTGCAAATTTGAAATACTTCCTATTATGGTGCTGCTCGCTTCGTTCTCGCTCATTTTTCATCATCCAAGGAGAGATCAGGATCATGGTGGGAAGTTCGCTTAGTTCACCCTTTAGTAACTCGTAATGTTGTACTCAAATGTCTATGTAATATGAATTGGATCAGCTACTGAAACTTGTTGCCAGAGAAATTTGAAATGAAAATCTGGACTTGGGAGAGATGTGCAGAGTTGCTTACTAGGCAGCGGACGAAGAGAAAGAGTGATGGGGCATAGAAGCTTACCTTTCTTGCAAACCAATGACAGTGTTGTAATTTCATAGCCTATTCGACTTTCTCGTTTGCTACTTTTTTATTCATCAAATTTGGCATTTCATGTATATGAATGGACAGGCTATGACCCTAGATTAGTCACTTTGATTATGCCTTGTAAACCGTAAACCATAAACCCTTGGTAGGCACTTGTATAAAGGTCCATTGATTACTGCATGTGGTAGGACAATGTCATTTCTATTCCGAAAGGTTCAGTGGTCACCCAGTTTTAGGGTGCAACACTGTCTTCATTCTCCTTGGATGACAGAGTATCAAGGGGGAACTTTAGCACTTCCTCTGCATGGCTTGGATTATGGCATTTATTGCAACAGTCTTTTTGTGACACCATTATCAGGTTCATGAACTTCATGATCCGTAGAGAGTTGGATGGTGCGGGGTTCCTTCCCCAGTTCAGTTCAGATGGACATTGGTCCAAGGTCCACAAGGACCATGAGATCCACTATTATCTTCGAGAGAAATGTGCTGGGAGTGCTTTTACAACCCAAAGGACATGTGTTTCAAGCTCCAGCTATGACCATTAGAATAACCACGACCTTCCATTGGATTGGGAATATCCACCCCCTCCCCCCCACACTCTCTCTCTCTCATAATTTTGACTTTACCTCTTGGCTTCCTTGATGCCAATTTGATTAGAATGCCAAAAGTTAAAACTGAGTTATCCAATCCAACCCACAAGTTAAACTGACTTACACTTAGAGACATATGTATGACCCATTCATAAAATAAAACCACCATCAGGTGCCATTTTGAACTTCACTTCACAGAAACCACCACCAGTATTTCTCTGATTCTTAGAACCCCACGACCACCACCAACAAAGCAACAATCTTGCTGTTTGTCCACCCAAACCTAGCCAACCATCACTGTTATAATTTCCATAGACTGCAATACCAACCTCCACTCCACCAATTGACCACCAGATACCGACAAATATTCCACAAGTCCAATAAGTTCATGCTGTTGTAAAAAAAATATGAAAAAAATATTATTATTCTCATGAAATTCTAAATATTTTATTGATAGTATTCTTAATGGTGCATCCATAACAATTTTTATAATTTCACGAGGATAATCATTTTCTCATATACATATATATATACTCCTATCCTGTAACAATGTGCATAACCTTCCTTTTTGGGCGTCCCATTGATAAGTCAAACTTTCCCAAGATAGAAATTTTATATATTTCTTTATTCAAAAGGACCCACTTATTATACTCACAACAATTCCCTACCCGACTTTCTCTCTCTTACCTCACTATTCCTACTCACAACAACTATCACCGCTATTCCTTCTTTAATTCCAGTGTACACTTAAAAATGTGCACATTATTATGGGACGGTGGCAGTATATGTATAAATGTATATATTTGTCTAAGTTCAATCAAGTTGACAAAAAAAAAAAAGCGAGACTGTAATTTTGAATTGGAGGGAGTATTGTTGATTTTTTTGAATTATTTATTGAAAGTATTTCACTGTTTCATAATCATTGCTTTTGTAGTCCTAGTCCTACTCGTACTCATATCCATATTTTCCAATTCATAATACTAGCTTAGTCCTATTGTTATCGGTAGATACTTTTAGCCTATAAATAGGTGTCGAAGCTTCAAAGCTCTTTAGATTGATGGTTGAATCGAGTTAAGCTTTAAGTCTTTAAGCTACTCTTGTGTGCATCTTCTGCTCTCTTGACTTCTTTCTTATCTTCTTGAATTCATAGTCTTTTCTAATTGCTTTTGCCCTCAATTTTATTTATTTATTTATTTATTATTTTTATTTTAAAGAAGGGGAGCCTTGGCGCACTGGTTTAGGTGTTGCTGTGTGACCTGGACGCCATGGGTTCAAGTGCTGGAAGCAGCCTCTTGCATATATTATATGCAGGGTAAGGTTTGCCTACATTTCACCCTTGTGGTGGGGGACCCTTCCCCGGACCTCGCTTCGCGGGGATGCCTTGTGCACGGGGCTGCCTTTTTGCCCTTTTTTATTCCTTTTTTTTTTTTTTTTTTTTTTAAACCTTTAAACATTTTGATTCCTTTTCATCCAATGCTTATCTTCTTGGACTTGTACCATAACACCCTTTCAAAGTACACTGCTAATTATCCCCAATTGCGACCACATTGTTTAACATGGGTTGTTACCTCTCAGTCGATCGTCTCACCTTAATTGGTTTCAAGCGACTCAGTAGACTATGCAACAACCAAATCCCTCTTTATCACTTTCCTTCATCGACTGTGCACAATTTTTTTGTTTCCCTTCACCAACGACCGGAGTTCTTTCATCGCCTACCTTTGTCGCCATTTTCCCTCCCTTTAGCCTGAACCCTTGGTTGAAACCTTCGCTCATCGTTGATCAAGATCAGTTTTAGAGCAAAACACCCATCCCACAAAAAGAACGAAGGAATGAATCTCTCTGCCTCTTTAGGAAACATGAAGATACCCCTTACCCCGAACTCTTGTTGGTTTTTTGTCCCCCTCTCGTCCTTGAGTTCTGAAAGAAGGGACTTGCAATAATGTTAATGGCTTAATGCTAAAATAAACCTTTGGCCTTAGCCACTAGGGTAAATGCTCCAGGACCCCAATGTGCATCTGTCTTGCATTTTTATCAGCAATTTAAGTTTGAAAATTGTAAGCTTATTAAGCATATTAAACAATACAAACGAATAGTTGTTAAATATATATTTAATTGATCTTTTAATAACATTTTTGTTAATGGGTAGATGGGCTTTTTTTGTAACTTGACCTAGCTTCTCTCTCTCACTCATTCGACCCGTAAATAACGTAAATGAGACCAAAGAAAAATAAAAAAAGTATGCTCTGTTCAACCAGGTTCACTTCCCCTTTTTGTTACAATGGCTAATAGGGACTTATTTTGTAGATTGGATGTTTCTCTTCTTTATGGGCTACGATGATCGAGGCAGTAGTTATTTCAGTACATTTTTTTACTAGCCTTCCATCTAATTTTGCTAGTCCTGCAGTTTTTCTTATTTTATTTTGTGTATGTGTGCAGTTTTTCGAACAAAAAGATGATTCCCTTAAACATTTTGCATTCAACAAGTTGAGGTGGTTGGAGCTACAGACAGGGTATACAAAACACGATGTGCTTGGTTTGGCTAGATTGCTTGAAATATCCCCAAACCTCCACACAATGATCCTTGGTTATCTCCACAAGCCGGAGGATGAAGATGTAAGTACTCCCTCCGTCCCAAACTAATCGCTAGTTATTTCCGTTTCGGGCGTCCCATACAGTAGAAACTCTATAAATTAATATTCGAGAAATTAATAAACTCTCAAAAATAATAAATTTGTCTGGTCCCGACTTGGGCCAGTTGAAAAAATTACAAAAATCGATAAAATAATAAGATAATAATTTTTCGGGAAACCCTTTATAGTTTTAGGTCCCATGAAAATTATAAATTAATAATTCTTAAAAATGAAAAATTAAATATTATAATTTAGTGAAAATATACAACACCTTTTAGATGAGAAGCCATTTTATAAGATATAATTGAGTATTTTAAAAGTTTTCATGTCGTTTATATACCAAATTTGTTTCAGAATACATTGAATATAGCTATTCTTCTTGTTTACAATGAATTCAATGTTATCAACAACTTCCCATGCTTTTCAACTTATTATGTACAATGAATTTAGTTTATACGAAAATCTGAAATTTGTCGAATCAGCTAAAAACTCTTTAAATTAATAATTATTAATTTATCGATAAATTAATAACTCTATATATTAATAAATTTCACTGATCCCGACATTAGTAATTTATAGAGTTTTTACTGTAATTGCTACTTACCCAAAATGTTCAATTTTCTCTCTCCTACCCACTCACAACAACTATCCACTAACTTATTTTCACTCTCCTACTCACTCATAATACTTACTTTTCGAACATATTTTCTTAATCCCTGTGTTGGTAACGATTAGTTTGGGATGGAGGGAATATATCATTATACTGATTAGAGCAACCCCTTCTGTATGTTTTACTTTCTGGTGACAACTATGATGTTTGTTGTTACATTTTTACAGACGAGCTCATCTGAGGAGCTCTTGGACAAACCTATAAATCTCAACATTCCTAGGCTCAAGCAATTTAAGATGAAGCATTTCAGGGCAACGGAGGGTGAAAAACAATTTTTCACACTCGTGAAGGAGCAAGGCACTGTTTTGGAAAAGATTGTATTAGGCTTCTTCCCTGATCCTATTGTTTTAAGGAGGCGGCTACCCCAAGTTGACGTGAACTCTACTGCAACTTCAGATGCTGCCAAAGGCTGAACGGTGAAACTACCGTTTAATTTGTGAGTTTTTAGTGCATGTTTGGTACGTAAGAATACCCATTCTTTTCCATGTAATTTAAACTGCCATGGTATGAAATTCACACTAAAATGTCATGGAGGGAGATGTCTATTCTTGGCGACCAAACACGCACTTAGTGTTACATTTTTTTTTTTTTTTTTTTTTTTAATTGGATGAGAGTGAGACATTACTTTCAGTTTTGACCAGTGTTTTCATTAAATTGTTTACTATTTTGGTGATGTTTTCATGCGCCTAAAGCCATTGCCTCGTGTTTTATTTATATATCTATTTTGAGAACTATCTGAAGTGCATTAGTGTTGCATGACTTTATATGGTTTCCTTTCCTTGTTTGTGCTTCATATCCAAATTGAGGTTTCCACAATACTCTCTCGGTCTCAAAATGATATTTCCACTTCATTTATATTAATACGAAAGATTTTTGAGTAATAATTTTAGTTGAATTCAATAATTTTAATGAAAATATAAAACTTGTTATTGATATATCATTATAAATACCATCATTAACAAAAGTTTATATTGTAATAAGAATAATTAAATTCAGTTAAAGTTATAGCTCAAAGTTTTTTTGTACCAACAACATAAAAAAGGTACATTTGGAACATTATTTTGGGACTGAGGGAGTAATGTTAAGAGGAAACTGAAGATGAACTTCTTTTATTGATCTTCATTCATATGCAATACCGCAGCAACAGTGACTTGTGCAACAGCGACGGGGTACATTCAGCAATCCCAGAGAAATAGACAGAGGGTTGTGACGGTCATATGTTGTTTGAGCGGGTTGTAACGGGTTCAATGGGTCGACCTGTTTTAAGCACAAATTCAATACTAGCGTTGTGTTCCTACCCTGAAAAACGTTGTGACCCGCCCGCAATGCCACCGAAGAAGGTTGAAGCATTGCAACGCATCAGTCGTTGCAGGAGCAGTCCAGGTTCTTATGGCACCAAATTAGTTTATCAAAACAAGCCACATACACAGAGGCAACTACTGGTGAAAAATAGAGTACAAAAGGGTATATATAAGTGCTATTGATTGGATTAACCTTAACCCCTTGGAGATAACTGGAGTTTAAATATCAATCAGTACAAGTGTTTTAACATTACTATTTTCATTTGCATATTAATATATGAAGAAGAAAACAAAATGCAATTACAAGAAATGTTGTGCCTTAATATTAGCAAATAATGGAGATAATTACAAACCAATGCAATGTACTATACTCTTGGTTACACAAAAGGTAACCTACTATTCTTTAACAACATAATGAAACGTACTTTTATGTTGGGTTACAAAAAAGGTAAACCAGCTGGATGTCGTTAAATTTCATTAACGGAATGAACCAACTTGTTAAAGAAATTAACAACAGTCGAAAAAGTAACAGCCTTTCGTCTTCTTCCATAATTGATCCCCTTGAGTTTTCCCAGTTTCAAATCAGATACAATGGTGTATGAACACGAAATTCAAACCCAAAAATTGCAACACATAAAACCCAAACATTGAACACATATCAAGCAATTTTCGAAAGGAATCAGAAATGCATACCAAGAATTTGAAGTTATGCACAATATCTAACTTGAAAATCAAACCTAGAATCTGAAATTAATGAGAAAATTCAACTGTGGCGGTCTCTGAGCGTTGGTACAGATCTCACGAACGAGGATTTATGATGAAACCCAGATCGATAAGTAATAGATCTGTAGTAAATGGATCGATGCGTAATGGGTCAGATGCTTAATTGCACGTCTGTCCATCGGCGTCCATTGTAGCGGCGGAAATTTCAAAGGGTCAGCAACAACACCGGCGATAGAGGCAGCGTATGCAGCTGCAGGAAATTGCAAAAGATGGTGCGAGATGACACCGGGAGCTCGATTTTGGGGGAATTGATGCCAGAAGAGGCGGCGGCTAAAGGGTGGAGGAGAGACGTGCCGCCGAGAAACGCGCAATTGTGGAGGAATTCCGACGGGGGAGGACTGTTTTCTGTGTTTGGGAATGTGTATGGGATTGAATGGCAGACATGGGTGGCGATTGTCGTGGTGTTTGAAGGACCGATGGTGGTAGGCAAAGGATTGTGAGAGGTAAGGTGGAAGAAGACTACCAAACCCGTTAAATAGCTAACGAATGTTAATTGTATTTGACGGTGTTAATTTTCTTCTTATGTTTTTTACATTCAAGTCATTTTATCTAACGTCGTTAGGATGCATTCCATTATATGTAACAAATGAGTAAAGTACATTTCATTAAGATGTTAAATTGTAGTATGTTGTATTAATCGTAACAAACGATATAGTACGTTACCCTACTTTGTCATTCGCTGGTGTAGGACGGGATATTAATTATTTTCTTATCTTTTATTATTTTATTTGTATTTTCGGAATTAATTTTTCTAGTAGAATTATAAGTGGTTTTAGAGTATATTTTGAGTATATTTACTAGTTTTAGAGTCCCAATAGGTTACCTGGGTTAGAAGTTATTTTAGGATATTATTTCTTGTTTTTCAAGTATTATGGGCACTATAAAATATGCCTAAAGTTGTAATCCGAAAATTAGACTTTATTCAATAAAATTTTGATTGCTTTGCAATTGTTAAGAGTTTTTCTCTTATTTTCTGGTGGATTCCAGATTTATTGTGTTCTAGGGTTCATCGCTTGTGAACTCTTGGGTTTAGTGCGCTAAACACGAAATCTATCGCTTCCGTGCTGCGTCAGTTGGCATCAGAGCAGGCCATATCCTGTCTTTTGCATCATACTGAAGTATTATGGGGGATCAGGCAACAAAGGCTGGTATCGATGGTGTAACCACCGCTATCACTTCTTTGACAACGCAGATTGCAGCGTTGGTTGCCGCTCAACAGGGTCAGAATGTTAATCAGAACTGTCATGGTGAGAGAGACAGGGTACGACATCCTCAAGGGACAGAAAATCGGGATGATGGGGATTCCAGTTCCAGTTCCGATGACGAGGTTATTTGTAAAATCAATCTTAGTCTTCATCATGCACGACAACAAGAAAAATATTTCTTTGCAAAGGAAGCAGATTTTTCGAAGAAGGGCTACTATCATGATCAACAGATGCGCAAAAATCTCGGGCCACTTGATGCCGAGGATAGTCGGACAGATGAGAATGAATACTGGCCGAAATCTGATGTTTATTATTACAAAGCCTATTTTTATTCCAAGCAAATTCGGCGATTGGAGGCGCAATTGCAGAAATTATTGGCTCCGAAAATAGAAGATTCAGATCCGGAGGAGGAAGAAGCTGTTGTTGAGGGGGTTATTTGCGAGGCTAAGGAGGGTTTGAAGGATGGGGAGGAAGATTAGTACAAGGAGGTTGTAATGGATGGTATATTTTTCGATCCAAACAAGGAGATTGGTATGAATTTGTATGGAATTATTGTTACAAAATCAAATATTGTTTGGAGCGATTTTATTGACGATGATTTTATGGTTGTGGAGGATGATCGACAAAGAGGTGTATTGGTAAAGAATTTAATTTTTGAAGACGATGGTGAGACGGAAAAAGTGATCTTTTATCCGGAGAAACTTCGTTTGTTTCCTATTGTCCTTCGAAGATATCTTTATTCAAAGTATCTTTTTAAGTGGGACGGAAATTTTCAAACCTCGGAGATGAACTCGGGGACGAGTTCTTTTGAAGAAGAGGTGAATGATGTAGGACAGGATATTAATTATTTTCTTATCTTTTATTATTTTATTTGTGTTTTCGGAATTAATTTTTCTAGTAGAATTATAAGTGGTTTTAGAGTATATTTTGAGTATATTTACTAGTTTTAGAGTCCCAATAGGTTACCTGGGTTAGAAGTTATTTTAGGATATTATTTCTTGTTTTTCAAGTATTATGGGCACTATAAAATAGGCCTAAAGTTGTAATCCGAAAATTAGACTTTATTCAATAAAATTTTGATTGCTTTGCAATTGTTAAGAGTTTTTCTCTTATTTTCTGGTGGATTCCAGATTTATTGTGTTCTAGGGTTCATCGCTTGTGAGCTCTTGTGTTTAGTGCGCTAAACACGAAATCTATCGCTTCCGTTTGACCCGCCTATTCTTGTCCGCAACAGCCTTATTCTTCAACCCCGTTGCCTCCAATCTAGCCTTGACAGCTTGCACATCACTGGCCATAATTTCAGCAGCTTGACTCACACCCCGACCCTTAGGTAATGGTACCAAATCCACCACATGCCTAGAAGTAGAAGTATAAACCAAAGAGCGTTTTCCTGTTGGTACTTATAAGAAGTTACAACCTCGCAAGTATGGACCGTTCAAAGTGACTCGCAGGATTAATGATAATGCTTATGTGGTGGCTCTTCCTGATGATTTGAATATCTCTAACACGTTCAATGTTGCGGATATTTATGAGTACCACGCAGATGGAGTTCTTTATCATAGTGAGAACTCGGGGTCTAGTTCTTTAGAGGTGGAGGAGACTGATGTAGGAGCAAAGACGGCGATCCCTGCACAGCAGCAGACCCGGCGCCCAGCACAGCAGCAGACCAGGCGCCCGCCTGGAATTAATTCCACCCGGCGCAATGTTTCTGCCCATCTAGAGCGCTCGCTTGGGCCAAGGCAGGCGCCCGCTCGCGTGTACGGCAGAATTGTACCAGTTCGCGTTTTTTCCCGTTTTTTGCGCAGACTTGGGTTATTTTCGGGATTTATGTTTTATTTAGGTTATGTTATTTTGTTAGGAGTATAAATACTCTTTTCTATTCATTGTTTTAGAGTTACAACTTTATTTTATCAATCGAACTTTTGTTCTTTGAGATTAATAAAATAATAAAAGATATGAAAATAATTAATATCCCGTCCTACATCATTCGCCCAGTAATAATGTAGCAAAAGTGTTGTTCTCCATATTGTTTGCAAATGCAAATATTTACCTTTGTTCAATCCTTAACAAATCTATGTAGGAATTTCGACCCACTTTTGTGTCATGTTTAAATTTTAGTGAGTAATATTCTATTTATAAAAAATATAAAATTATTTTTAATTGAAATTTTAGCTTCGCTATTGATTCGTGCTACTGCCTCTCTTTGTAGGCCAGCTGGCCAAGTGATTTTCTATCTTAAAAATAACTAGCCCAAAAAACTGACCAGGTGCAGCCCTCTTTGTATGCTCCTTCCGGTATTTAGTCTGTTCACTTTTGGTCAACGAGAGTAAACTTTGATCAAACATTTAATGTCAATCTAATCATCTTTTTTAAAAAAAATTATTATTGATAAAAAATTTTAAAATTTTATTAAGATGATTAAATTGACATTAAATGTTTGGTCAAAGTTTACTCTCGTTGACCAAAAGTGAACAGACTTTAAAAAAAAAAAAAAGAAAAAAAAAAAAGACAGGGGATTACAAATCCACCTCTCTAATCGAGATATATAACAACTCTAGAGTAACCACATCTTTCATTTTTTCTCATTTCAAATCAAACAAACAAACCAATCGCTATTCTCGTATCAAAATGAGTTCACTCTTTGAACGTTTCAAACACACACCCAAATCTCATCACTAAACAAACACACACACACACACAAATCCTCCCTCCATGGAAACAAGATCTGCAAAGAGAAAAAAACTCCTTCTCCATGCACAAACCAAATCCAAAGCAATCCACCACCACCACCACCAAGATCGAATCAGCGATCTCCCCGATGCAGTTCTTCACCAAATCCTCCTCCTCATCCCCACCAAATCCGTCGCACAAACCACCATCTTATCAAAACGCTGGAAATATCTATGGTACACATTCCCTGACCTCGATCTCGATTTTGCCGCCTCACCGGAATCCCCGCCGGTGACAAGGGTCAGCTCCTCACCGGACTTTGGTAAAGTGATCACCGGAATTTTGTCTACCCGAGACAAAAAGTCCGATTTACGAAGCCTCCGTTTCCGCGCTTATTTGACTTTTTCCGGTCTAAATTCCGTTATCCGTACCGCAATTAGACTCCATGTTCAAGAACTAGACATTGATGTTGCCACCAATGATTATTTCAACTTCCCGAGAAGCATTTTAACAAGCGATACGATTAGGGTTTTACGCTTAAGGTCTCCATATCCGGGCTTTCGCCTACCCCCATCAAGAATAATGAAATCCGGTTTCCAAAAGCTCCATACATTGTCACTCTCCCTAGTGATCTTATACCAACAACCCACCCTCATTGATTTGTTCACCCCTTCATCATTTCCCCACCTCAAGAAACTCCACCTCGACACTTGTTTCGGGTTGAAGCAACTTAGCATCAGTTGCAAGGAACTCGAAGAATTATCGCTCGAGAACTGTTTTCAGTTGAATATGTTGGAGATTTCTTGTCCTAAATTGGAAAGGCTGAAAGTTTCGGGTAGTTTTGATGCATTCGGTAAAAACAATTTTTTCAAGATTAATGCGCCTAGGGTTCGGATTGTTCATTGGGGTTATAATGCGATTCTGGAAAATTGTTCGTTCGAGGCGATGAAGAGTTTGCATTATGTGTGTATTGGTTTGCTTATTCTTCATGACAACTTGACTCCAGAATTGTTAAGCACCATATCCAAGTTTATTTCTGGACTCTCTGCTGCTCAGTGCTTGACCATTGAAAGCCACTGTGTTGAGGTAATTCATTTTCCTTTTTGTTTTTATAATTTTAACAGAAATTACTAATGATTAATACTGTGATCTGCGTTTGGATGTTTGATACATATAATACATATATACATATATTCATGTGCATTGAACATATTTATGATTGAAAAACGTTATAGATTCTAATATATATCTACAAAGGACTAAAATCTTAGCTAGATTGAATCACCAGTTTTTACATAACCTTCCGACCTGGCACCTGATGAACTGTGGTGTATGGTCGGCGGCATTAGGGTTTCAGTGTGGGGGCAACGCCGCAAGAAAGGTGGCGGTGGCACCCTCAATTTTTTAGGGTTTTTGTTTCTAGGGGTTATTTTTTTATTTCATTATTGGGCTTTCAGAGTTTTAAGGTGATCTGGACTTTTGCGTCTCTTTATGAATTAATGTCACTTAAATTTCGCTGTAGCGGACGGATATAATATTTATTATGGCCCGTGCAAGAATATCAAGTGAGCCTATTATAAGACCCGCGGTTGGCCTTATAAATCCCGGCCTTGGATAATCTAACACGCATCGTGACATGACCCTTTTCATCCGTTGCAGCATGCACGAGATCCGCTCTCGTCGAGGTTTCGGATCTCTTGAGCTTGTTTATTGGGTTTGTATAGGAATAGTAACATAGAAAAACTATTGCTACTACGATATTTGCTTATCTATTACATTTTTTATTTTTTTAAATATAATTATTATATTTTTTTGACATAATTGCCCTTAAATTGAGATTATTTATACTTTAAGATTTAGTTATCCACAACATTCATTAATATTCATCAAGTTATAATATTTGCTTTAACTTTTTCTTAATCTCCAAAATATATTCAATTTTGATCATGTTGCATAATAAACGATTTATGAAGAAATCATAAAACAGATGAAATTTCTAATAGAAATAAATTTGTTTATTTTTAACTAATTCTTCTATATGCAAGTTATTAACATCTTTATTTATAGTATTTTTTTTTCCATTTTGGGTCATGGTAAAAAGAAGGGAGAAAGATAAATATAAAAGGGATTAGACAAAGTGGTAAAAAAAAAATTATAATGTAACACAATGAATTTAGCAATTGAATATACAATTTGAAAGGTGAATTTATAATTTAATACTTTAACCATATATTGATAAATTTATTTATAATATGTTTGAAACTTTACAATATTTATTCAGAAAATCTTGGGAAAAACGCGTTTACACGCGTCTTAGTGTAAAACATGTTTCTTATATGCGGAGTGGCATTTTTGTAAATAACGGAACGTTACTAAAAGACGCGGTGGCATTTTTGCAAATAACTGGAACTTACGAACACCCACCAGACAATTTTTTACACTGTAGGATGCATTTTGCAATACTACAGGAGGCACTTTTTAATACTAAGGCAGACACTTGTTTTAGAACTTATAAAAACTCGCCTGACATTTACAAAGACTCACCAGGCACTTTTTATATTATTGCAATACTACAGGAGACACTTTTTAATACTAGGGCAGACACTTGTTTTGAAAATTTTAAAAACCCACCAAACACTTGTTGACAATGCAAGAGACATTTTTCAATATTCCAACAGGCACTTTGTAATAGTAAGACAATCGGTCTTAAAACTACCACTAAAAGTGTCTCTTTGAATGTATAAAAGTGCCTACTTGAATATAAGTGCAATATTCCAACAAGCACTTTGTAATATTAGAGAAGGCACATGATAATATTAGAGAAGGCAATTGGGAAAAAACACATTTTTCCTTAGCTTACTGTAAAACGCGTTTTTCACAAGAACGACTCATATTAATTAGTATGTATTCTATTCAAATATTAAACTGAGTGGTTTATTTACTAATATATAACTTTTATAGTAGATTAAAACTTATAAGTTATAACATTTTTAAATATTACTTCAACTAGTTTTTATTATCTTTGTTTTATATAAAAACTAGCCTTTACCACCGTACGCTAATCACACTGATAAATAAATGTAATAAATTTATAGTTACAAATTTAAAGATTTTAAAAACTAATTTAATATTAATTTATCTAACAATGTGCATAATGAAATATCCTTAGTAATACATCTTATCATTTATGGTAATAATCCTTCTCTAAAATGAGTGGTGGAAAATCAAATGAATGTGTGGTGGAAAATGAAAAGAGAGAATGAGTGAGGTAAATAGTAGTGAATGTGTGGTGGAAAATGAAAAGAGAGAATGAGTGGGGTAAATAGTAGTGTTGGTTGGATAAAATGAGTGGTAGAAAATGAAAAGAGAAAATTATTGGGGTGAAATGGGTGGGGTTGAGTGAATATAAAATATTAAACAATTTGTCATTTTGAGCTATCTCAATTGAGGTGAAACGGACGAAAAAGAAAATAAGTCTCAATTCACATGAAACGGAGGGAGTATGAATTAAACACATCAAGTTCAATAAAGTCTACTTCTCAAAGAATAAGAGTTTATTATTACTTTTTTTTTAGGTGTCCCAAATATTGGAAATGACGGTTTTCTCTTGCACATAATTTAATTTTAGCAAGAAAATATACATTTTTAACTTTCTTAAAAATTCCTCTACAGTATTTCGATTTCAGATAGAAATTTTACTATTTTAACTTTGATAAATGTCTCTCTTTATGTTGGCCCAACCTTTTAATAATAAATGATTTAAAATGAATTGTGTGCCATTAGATAGATGCAGTAACGGATCTAAGAAATTCATTGAGGGTGGTCAATAATTTTGATGTAACGCGAAAATTGGGAATCACGTTTTTTTTTTTTTTGAAAAGTTTAAATCACATATATAACCTATTTTTTCATAGTCATGAGTAAAATTATTCACAATAATAAGTGAAAATCTGGGAAAACTTTCCTTTAAAAAAAGAGATGAAAAAACGTGTTTTCTTTAATAATGATAATAATAATAATAATAAATTATGTGCATATTAACTCAAAAACAAAAACTACTTAAAAAAACTAGTGATCATTAACATACAATGAAATATTTTTAACAATGTCGCAAAATTAATTAAATTAGATATAAAGTTAGAAATAGTCGACCCGTGTTCAAATTTCACGTCGAAACTAAAGAAACTAAGAAAAAATATAGGCTTTTAAGAAATTTACATATAGAATCTACTTTTCTCTGTTTCATAATACTTGTTGTTTGTTAAATTAAAATTTGTACCAAAATACTTATCACTTTAGTATCAACCTAGACATCTTAATCATCGTTTACCAATTGTATATCCTTAGTTACAAAAATTATAAATAGTCAATGTACAAGCATTTAATAACAAGTAATTGATAATGCCAAGAACGTCGGATCAGCCCAAATTCAGTGGTTCGGATAATCCCACACCAATCCTTGAATAGATGAACAAACGTAAACTAAGCCGGGGGCTTCTCCTGCGAAGACCCTTCCATGTGAGAGTAAAAATCTGATTGTGAGAGAGAGCAAATCAATTGACAATAGTTGAGAGTTAAAGAATGCATTACCAATTGCGGGCGAATTATGCCCTATATTTATAGGTGTGGACCTAATAGTTTCCTAGCTTGGAAAGGAAGTCAAGGAGTCCATGCAGTTAAAGATTGAATTAGGGAAGTATAATCTCATCCAGATCTTAATTCCTTAGTTTTCATGTGTGAGGATATTTCCTTACTCGTGTATATCTCCTTGCTGGAGTAGATATTGGACTCTACATGTACATTCCTTATCTGAATAGGATTCTGCATATACAAGAGTTTGACCAGATTATGCAGGTTATGTTACGTGGCTTTGGTCGACACACGGTTCCTCGTCCTCGGCATAGGAATATGCCGAGGGGGGTATTATGGTGATGTGGGACTTGGCCCATTTCTTCAGCAATGTAAAGGGTTGCTCGGTATGTACTGCTCGTGGTAGACATAGTGATATGCCGAGGATGATATTGTTAGGCAGCACTTGTCAATTTCCCATATCTATCATAGAGTATGTCCGACATATTGTTATGTCGAGAAGAAGATATGTCGAGCATAGGTAAGTTTCGCCCATTCCCTATGTCGAGGAAGTATCATCTAGGGACAAAGGTAGGTAGGTTCATTCGCTTAGTCCTTGTGGGCCTCACCCACGTATATATATTGCCCGACCCTTTGGTCGTGTTCGTTTTATCCCGTTCAGTAATTGAATTACTTTTAAGAGTAATTCGTTCTATTTTATACTCCATCGTCTCATAATAAATGTCATTTTTTACTTGTCAACGTTTTTAAAGAATGTGTGTTTACTTGTTTGCACGTTTCTTGTACAATGTTAAAATTGCACTAAGACACCTTGGGATGGAGAAATTATACTATCAAAAATATAAGTGTACCATTTTGAGGGGGTCATTTTATAAAATTCTAGGGGGGTCAAATCTAAAATTTAAGGGATCGAATATATTTTTTTCTTAAGAAATTAAGGACTAAGAGAGAATAAATGGAATGAGGGGGTGAACCCCTATGCCAAGAGTAGATCCGCCCTTGATAGAAGACAATTATATTATGAGGGGAGGGGGAGTATTTGTTAGAATAATATAGATGCAAAAAATTGTCACAAAAGTTTGTTCATAAAATTTTAAGTTTAATAATTTTACTGATATCTTTAATTAGAGTGTAGCGAGTTAATTATCAATACAATCAATAAAATATTATCAGCTTATTTTTTAGAGCAATTTTTTTCTTTTATTTTGTGCCCGCATTGTTCTACTCCCTCCGTCCCAAAATGATGTTCACGTTTGACTATTCAAACTTTTTAAGGATTAGAAGACTTATTTCATTAGCTATGTTTTATTTATGCAATTTTAAGCCTAGGTTTTAGAAATGTGAAGAACTTTTTGGGACAGTGAAAAATGTCAAATGAAAAGATCATTTTGGGACATTTTGGGACGGAGGGAGTATTTGTTATGCTGACACGAGCCTTAAAATCTGTTTGGTCAGTTAAGAGACAATCACCAGCCATTAGGGTTGCCGCCCTTGTTAATTTAAATAATTTATAAATATTATCAATGCCAATTTTGCCACTTTTAATTTGAGGGATTTTAAATTTTAGTGTGATAAATGAAAATTTCTCCTCCCCGCCTGCCCATTTATGTAACGAAAAGTATAGGCTAAAAATCATTTTACCCCCTTATAATTACTGATTTTTTTTGTCAATCAATTCGAATTTAAGAATTGCATTTTCCCACCTTTATTAGGATGATGAGTTTTTTCCTTTTTTCTTCCACGACTAAATCATGGACTAACTATGTTTCTAATTGACTGCAGATGCTTTCAAAGAGTAATAATCTAGCAAGTGCATTTTTCCGTCCATTTGCGAATCTCAAGTCATTGGAATTATGTACAAATAACATTCCAAAATTAGCAATCTTATTCCGGAATTCCCCTATTCTTCAAACACTCATCATCAAAATCCTTAGCGATTATAACGGTGAACGGAAGGTAGGGACATCTTTTATCCTCCTTTGATTCGTGTTCATACTCACTTCATGCAGATACTCTGAAAATGTTTAGTTTTTTTTACAAGACAATTATGTATCATTTCAGCAATGGAATAGGGACATGTGGACATTATCGAGCTTGGCCGAAGAAAAACATTGGGAATCGCAAAGCGAAGTTTTGAAGCCATTCCTTCAATATCTTAAGTTTGTGAAGATGTACGGATTCATGGAATGTGAAGACGATATTAGCCTGGTGAAGTTTTTGCTCAAGAATGGGAGGGTGCTGAAAGAAATTATTCTCTGTTGTGGACATAGAAATTCAAGAGGGTCACTTCGCCGCGAAAAAATCAGGTCACAAATGATGGGATTCTCTCGGGCTTCTTCTAATGCTAAACTATTTTTTCACTAAGGGGAAAGTTTTTGGTATTTTCACAAACATTAGTTTTTCTTGGTGAGGTGAGGATTGATTTTTTTTTTTTTTTTTTCTTGGAAGTTTTGAAGAGGATGCTACTTTTCTTTAAAATAGAGACAGACCCCTTTTTTGGAATTTGCGACCGAATTTCAGTCCCCATTTGGCGATTGCTTTGAAATGGTCGTTTTTAGCAACCAAATTATAGAGACTGTTTTATTCGTCTCTATTTAGCTATTTGAGACCGATTTGAACGTATGGAGACCAATTTGTTGGTAGCTATTTGTATGTTTTCTAGTAGTGTTTTTGTACTTTAAAACTTGAGTTTCAATGTTAGACAATTTGGTCAATTTTTTATTTTTATTATATTTGGTGAAACTTCTATTTTGGTCACTAATGTTATCTGTTTTCCAAACATGACAACTAATATTTTTTCCAATGTCCTCAACCTATTTCCAAATCATTTGGAATGTTGCACTGGCGGAGCTCCATAAGAGGTAATTGGGCAATTGTCTTGCCCATGGGCGGATGTTGTGTTATAGCTGGGGGTGCAAGTGTACCCGGTCAACAGCAAATTGTAGTTATTTATTTATTTGTATTTTTTCAATTTCATTTGTTAAGTGCACCCGCATGTATAACTAGGATATAAGTTTGTGGTGGTGGTAACAGGTAGTCTAGTTCAAGTTTGCAGCCCGTGTTCGAGTCCACAGCCAGCAAGTTAACTTTTTTTCACTCCCATTTTCTACAACTTTTTACTCTCTCTAATCTTCACAAATTTACTTAATTAGATAGCTTTGGGTTTCCTTCAATTATTTTAAATTTAATTAGTTAAATTTTGGCCTCCTTCATTAATTAATTAATTAATACTAGTCATACATATTTTGTGATTAGTTAAATTTAACCATTCTTCATTATTAATTAATTAATACTAGTACATATATTTTTTATAATTATTTTCAATTCAATTAAAAGTAGAGAAAATTACTTCTTAGTCCCTGAGTAATATCTAGTTTACATTTTAAGACAAGCACATTTTCGAGTTACGTCTTAGTCCAACGAAATAATTTATGTAACCATTTGATCCTTTAGTGGATAACTACACCCCTCACCTCTCCCTCTCCTCTCAGTCTGCACCCATCCACTCAGTTTTTTTTATCGCTCTCTCTCTACTTTCTCTCTCTAACCCTTAACTGGCGACCTCTCCCCTCTCCTATCCTCTCCGACAACCATTCTCCGATCTCCTCCCCTCCGACCAAATAAGTACTGTGTAAACCTCTCCCGATCTTCTCCTACCTGGTCGGTCATCTTCAATTAAGTATATCCCTAGCGTCGTCGGTCACTACTCCGGCGACCCCTTCCTCCCTACCTCCGGCAACCCGTACCTTACGCACCACCGTCCTGCCTTTCTCCATTCCAGTTCAACTATTTTTGGCCAGATCTACATTCTCCACCCCTATGAACATTCTCAAAATAAATATTCATACCAAAGGATTCGACTCCACCGGAGAACAACTTGGACGACCATCTGCAGGTGTGTGAAGATTTCGGTAATCGAAAGTCAGGTACCTCGCCATGTGAATTTCAAATAAGGCGTATTGCTTTCTAAGCTAGCACTGTTCTTAATTCCCACAAAAGTTTACTTCTTTCAGCAATTAAAATGAATTGTACTATACCCCAAAAGATACTACCATTCACAGTATATTAGTAAGAAAATTTCAGAACCATGGATTGATCAAATTATACAACTTCACATTATAGAAAAAATGATGTTGATATTCGTTTCAACAAAAATTATTTATATCACATTCATTATAGAAAAAATGATCAAAATAATTTGATGTTAGTTTTGAGAAAAAGGGAGTAATGTTTAGTGGAAAATTGGGAGCAGCTATGGATATTATTGTTTATGACATTAAACTCATGCTGATGAGTATGTATTGTTTTTATTTGGTTATTAATGTCTTATGTTTCAGATTGGTTTATTGTGGTACTGTGATTCACTTGTAAAGAATTAGCAATTGATGCTATGTACACAATTGAGAACAATTTTAGTAAATAATTGAGAACAATTAATAATTTTTTAGTTGTTGTAAGATAATAAATTGTGTGGTTGTCGGTCGGAGTTAGCCACCTTCCCAGTTGACAACTTGAATAATTGAGAAGTTCTCCATTGTGTTTGTAGTTTAGTTGACAACTGATAACTTACTTAAGTTATCAGTTGTTGATCGTCAGTCGGAGTTGGTTGCCTTTTTAGTAGACAACTAAGAACAACAGAAAAGTGGTGAACATTTCGAACAATTGAGAAGTTCTTAGTTGTTGGTTGTTGGAATTGTTTGACAGAGTTGGTCGTGTTCTTTGTAACTAACAAGTGAGAACTTACTGATAAGTTCTCAACTGTTTGGTCGCATGAGTTGGTGGTCGTCGTAGTTGATCATGTTCTTAGTAGTTTATATGGCAACTGAGAACTTACTATTAATTTTTCAGTTTGTTTGATCGCCGGAGTTGGTTATCGGAGTCGGTGGTCGCCGGAGTTTGATCGTGTTCTTAGTAGTTTTGTTGACAACTAAGAACTTACTAATAAGTTTTCAGTTGTTTGGTCACCGTAGTTGGTTCCCGAAATTTGGTGGTCGTCGGAGTTGAAAGTGTACTTAGTAGTGAAGTAGGAAAATGAGAACTTACTGATAAGTTCTCATTTGTTTGGTCGCCGAAGTTGGTGATTGGCAGAGTTGATCGTGTTCTTAGTAGTTTTATTGACAACTGAGAACTTACTGATAAGTTCTCAGTTGTTTGGTCGCCGGAGTTGTTTGTGTTCTTGGTAGTTTAGTTGACAACTGAGAACATACTGATAAGTTCTCAATTGTTTGGTCGCATGTGTTGGTGATCGTCGGAGTTGATTGTGTTCTTAGTAGTTTAGTTTACAACTGAGAAGTTACTGATAAGTTCTCAGTTGTTTGATCGCCGGAGTTGGTCGTTGGAATTAGTGATCACCGGGGTTAATCGTGTTCTAAATAGTTTAGTTGACAGCTGAGAACTTACTGATAAGTTTTCGATTGTTTAGTTGCCAGAGTTGGTCGCCGGAGTTAATCGTGTTCTTAGTAATTAGTTTAATCGACAGCTGAGAAATTATTGATACGTTCTCGATTGTTTGATCACCGGAGTTGGTCGCCTGAGTTGGTGGCCGCCGGAGTTAATCGTGTTCTTAGTAGTTTAGTTGACAGCTGAGAACTTACTAATAAGTTCTTAGTTGTTTGGTCGCCGGAGTTGTTCATATTCTTAGTCGTTTAGTTGACAACTGAGAACTTACTGATAAATTCTCAACTGTTTGGCCGCCGGAGTTGGTCGGCGGAGTTGGTGGTCGGCGGAGTTGTTCGTGTTCTTAGTAGTTTAGTTGAGAACTGAGAACTTACTGATAAGTTCTCAACTGTTTGGTCGCCGGAGTTGGTGGTAGCCGGAAATGGTGGTCGCCGGAGTTGTTGACTGGAGAAGGTGGTGATGGTAGCTTAAGGTGATAGTGGTTGGGGTGAAAGTAAAATGTTGAGAGGGTGTAGTTAGTAAAATATTAAGGAAGATGTAAGGTATGGACTATATGGTTAGTCAAAATATTCCTTGTCTTAAAATGTAAATAAGGCTTCTTAGAGGGATTATATGGTAAATCCCTCTTAAAAGTAAGTGTAATATTTCTATCAATTTTTCGAAATGATCTCAAGTCAATATAATTATTAAGTCCAACCGTTCAAGTCCATCTTTTATTTTATTTTTAAATATTCTCTACAAATCTCTTTGTTACTCTACAGTTTAATTTAGTGTCCTACATATAATTCAAATTTTTAGTGGTGTAATGTATTATAATCTAATCGAGTTTCAAAAAAAAATTGGTTTGAAGTTTTATAGTGTAAATTGTGCACCCGCTGTCAAGACATCCTAGATCCGCCACTGGTCTTACCCATTAATTTTTTTTTTAGTGCGAGTATTGTAAAGTTGAGGGGCTTTAAGGCAATTAATTGAATCTTGCTTCCGTTTGTGTAAAGGAAAACATAAAGTAAATTTTTATTTATCCCATTTTAATTAATGAAAGCAATTTTTTTATATATAACGGATTTCAGTTTTAGTCATGACGCTAGCAATTTTAAATATTAAATATTACTTGATTAGTTAGTAGAGTTAACTCATTTGACGAATGACGGGCTAGTTTAGATTGAATTACCGTTACCAAGGACCAATTTCTACTGTCAATTACAAAAAAAAAACCCGTATTTCCAGTAGATGCACCTTAAAAACCAAAAATTCACAAATTTATTATGATTGAAATTTCACCACCAATACAGTTTAACTTAGGATAAATGACATGATACTACTTACAGTTTGAGTTCAAATCCTCTGTGCCATTTTGTATACCATTTTATGTGCCACAAGTAATCTAATGGCTCACAGTTATTGAGATGTGTATTATCGTAATATTATGCAAACATGTGAACGGTTGGATTGCAAGTGGCACATGGAGTGGCACACAAAAGTGGTTCAGGAGATCTCGACTCTTAAAGTTTAGGGGTCATTTACACATTTTTTGGGTCTGATGTTTCAACTTCATCGATCAATTAAGGGTACGACGTTATAAATGTCCTCCAGCTGCAAGCTTTGTTTTTTTGTTTTTATTTTTTTTTTAATTTTTTATGGAATCGTTAGACAACCAGTTGTCACGTGTATTCATGCACGTATAGCGTATGTTTGAGATTTTTTTTCATTTCATGTACATTTTGTTTCGTGGTATTTTTCACTCTATTTCATTCAACCAACTCATATTCATAAATTTTTGATTGGTGACGGCTGGGGAGAAGGAGGGAAGATCAATCTCCTCACAAAACTATAATACATATGTGCAATTATGTTGCAGAAAGGAAATAATTTATGTTAGAAATAACATGATTTGCCATCCATATAAAAGAAAAATTGTCAAAGAAATCTTTATTTTTCCATCTCATGATACATGCCAAAGATAAACAACATGTTTTATTTTCATGCTTCTATGAAGCTCTCATGTGTTCATTCATTCCAATCATACTTTTTCACCGACGATTGAAGATTCGGATCGTTTGACTTAGATAAATAAAACCCGTCAGTCCGTACTAGCCAATAACACTTCCAATCTCCAATCCTCAATCCTTGGGCACATTCATTGTTCACTTGTTTATTGTAGATATCAAACGATTGTTTCTTATTACCCCATGCAAAGTCGGACCAGAAATGAGTTTGACCAACTATTTTTGCACAGAAGTGCCAAGTTATATTAGCACCAGGATGAATGATGTTCTCATGAAGATCATCATCGTTTGACCTTGGATGAGCCATTATATCTTCGGGGACTTGATTGATGATGTAAATTCTCCAGGGATTAGCCACAAAACATGCGTTTACGGAGCATGCGAAAGAGAAAGCTAACAGGGTGAAGAATAACAGGCTTCTCATGTTTTAAAAGCTTCAAGTTATAATAGATGTTTATAAATGGAGCATTGAGAAAATGTTATGGTGTAGGTATATATACAAGTATTTGATCAATTGCAAGCCAATTTATCCTTGCTAAGCATTCTAGGTTATTAAGTACTAATTAAATCTCCAAAAGATTTAAAAAAATATTCTTTTGTCTCAAACTGTATGTTCACCTTTCATTTTTTGTCTGTTCCTAAGTATATATCCACTTTTGAAAATGATATTTTTTTTTTATTATTTTTCGCACTCATTCTCTCTCCTACTTTACTTTTATACTCACAACACTAATCAACTTACTATTCTCTACCCTACATTCTTTCTCCTACCCCACTTTTCATACTCAGAACACTTATCACTTCCATCATTTCTTAATCTCCATGCAAATAAAAGGGTGGACATATATTTTGAGAGGAAGAGTATATTTTATACATATTTATGTAATTAGATTAATGTAATTAGATTAGCTAAATTAATGGAATTTTGTTAATTTGTATTTAACTAATTAGATTGGGTAAATCTGAGCATCTCTTGTTTCTAAACCACTGAGGCTCTTTTAGTCTTGATATATAGTAACTCTCGAGAGATTGATCTCAGATAACGATTAGAGCTCAAAGTATGGGATAGGTTCGAAAGATTACCCTATAATAATCATACTGCTAAGTAACAAACTCTTCTAAAAACTGATAAAAAGCTTTCACACTCCCTGTTGTTAGACAATTATCCCACATCTACTTTAAAAAAAAAAAAAAAAAAAACATGGACCAATATATACACTTGAGAGGCTACTCCTCTTATTACTAACTAGTTAGTAGCCCGTCGATACTCAACGGAGCATATTGAAATATATAAAATTAAAAAAGTGTATTTAAAATTTGGAATATCATAAATATAGCCATGTGTTTAAGGATTATATTCATGTAAGCTCTAAAGCCAATGTTTCGCAACTATGTCCTTAAACACTTGTATTTTGATGGTAAAACTTCCATCATTGTGAAGTTTTCATCGAAAATTTAACAAAAATATCAACGTTGTGTTATATGTTGCAGATTATTTACGCTTAGCTAACAATTATTTACTAATTTCATCAAACCTGTATTGCGCCTTAAATTTTTGCATAATTTCTTATAGGTTAATCAAATTGAGTGGCCTTAATATTATATTTCGTAGTTTATTAGTCCATTTTTTCTCAGAATGTTGGAAGTTTTGGACTTATCATACATATTAAGAAAAGTAATTAATACATGTCTAATTTCTTTAAAATAATTGTTAATTTTGATGCTATATTCTAGGAAATTTAAAACTTTAAATGTTAAGTTTACTGATATATATTAGGAAATTTCAAATTTCAAATTTTGAATTATTCTAAAAAAAATCAAGATGTCTAGAATAAACCAATCATATGATGCCACATGGAATTCCACGTCATAATTCCATGTGGCGCGTTGTGGAATGAGATAAAGACTCTCTTTTATTATATATATAGATTGGTTTTAAGGTGAAACCTCGAATATAGTCCATTAACGGCCAGTAGTTCAGCTCATGCTCACACTTGGGCATCTCCCTACTTCTTACCCCATCTCTAACTCTAAGACCCGTTTCTTACTATTCTTCTAACTTAATTCCATTTTTTCTTATATTTTTTGCTTTTATTTAGTCCCTTCAATACTCTCTCTGGCCTTCATTATATTTTTTGCTTTTATTTAGTCCCTTTAATACTCTCTCTGGCCTTCATTATAAGGAAAAAAAAACTAAAAACACAAAAATGAAGAATTGAGTTAGCGTTATTTAATTGTCTTGAATTCACAATAAAATATGCTATAGCTACTAATACATCCCCGTGTTAAAAATAATAAATTTACACTTGTATTTAAAAATGTGTAACTAATTAATTAGGATTAGTTTTGGTAAAAGTGTATTATATACAGTTATACTTAGTTTAATGAGTTTTATATTGAAATTGATATTTTTTTATATATATATTTAAGAGAAAACTACGTCTTAGTCCCTGTGTAATATCGAATCTACATTTTAAGACAAGCACATTTTCAAGTTCGTCCTAGTCCTACAAAATATTTTATGTAACCATTTAATCCTTTAGTGAAATAACTACACCCCTCCCCTCCCCCTCTCCTCTTATTTACACCCACCCACACAGATATTTCTCTCTCTACTCTCTCTCTCTCTCTCTCTCTACCCTACCACCACCGGCCACTTCTCCCCTCCTCTGTTCCGGCGACCATCCCCCTACTTCGTCCGACGACCATCTCCCCCTGCTCCGACTACGTTTCTATCTCCGACCAACTGCCTTCTCCTCTTTTCCGACGGGATCGACAACTCCGACAACTCTTCACTCCGATGACCATTCCCTCCCTTCCTCCGGCCAGAGACCACAATGCAGAACCTTCACCTCCGGCCACACAAAAGACTAGCTCTCATTCCTCTCTCTACACTCCTCACATCTGGCCATATCTACTTTCTCTCTCTAATTCTTCACCGGTGGCCTTCCCCTCCCAACTCCGGCGATCCCTCCACTCTCAAACGACTCTTTTCCTGTCACCCCGACACCTTTATCCGCTGACAACCACTCCGGCCTGCTACCAACAACTCCGACCGGTAATCAACTCCGGCGAGAACATAACTCTAGTTGCCTACAAACTCCAACCAGGTTCGACAACCCGCCCTCTGTCGGTTGCTTCTCAGGCCGAATTTTTTTTCAGATATACCCCGTTCAAGTAACTCTGGCCTCTCTTCTCCCGAATCTGTTACTGCTCTGGACCTTGTTCTCTCTCATAGCCGGCACCAAAAACAGGTGGAAATCTCATTCTCTAACAACGTCTGTCGACTTCACGGCAGAATCTCCGGCTATTTTTAGTTGTCTCTCGATTTCCATGTCCTTATCCGATTGCAGCCATCTCCAGACCAAAAGAAGCTTGTATCTACCAATAAGTTGTGATGTAGATTAGCTTTCTAAGTTGGTTATGTCTCTCTTTCTAGGTTGGTAATGAATGTTTAATTGTGTGTCTATTCATTTCAAACACACTGAACTGTAAGCTTTTGTGGATTTGTTTTGTTAGGTTTTGTGAATTTGTTTTGCAAGTTAGGATTTGATTTGGAATTTTGGTAAATTAAGAACCTAGTATTTATTAATTATTTGAATTTTCAATGATCATTTGGTATGAAAATTTGAATTCATTTTTTGAGTTTTTATAATTGGGTCAAACTCTTGTCAAATGGCAATATTGGATGACACTTTAGATCAATCTCCGTTCTTGAGCCTTCACAATACAAAAGTGGTCAGGTTATCAAGCTTTATTGCTAATTGAAATGCTCTTTTCCAGTTCATATGTGTGCATTGATTCAAATGTATGATAATTAGTTTTATGTTATATATTAATCTCTCCGTCTTAAATTTATGGATAGTTATTTTTAATATTTCATTTTATACTTGCAAAATCAATAGTATGAAAGCGTATAACAATATTAAAAATTTGAAACCGTATAACAAAAAAATTATGAAGCTTTATAATTGAGAACAGCTCAGAAGTTATCAAGTGGTGGTCGTTGGAGTTGATCATTTTCTTTGTAGTTTAGTTGTCCACTGAGAACTTATTGATAAGTTCTTAACTGTTTGGTCACATGAGTTGGTGGTCGTCGTAGTTGATCATGTTCTTAGTAGTTTATATGGAAACTGAGAACTTAGTGTTAAGTTTTCAGTTTGTTTGATCGCCGGAGTTGGTTATCGGAGTCGGTGGTCGCCGGAGTTTGATCGTGTTCTTAGTAGTTTAGTTCACAACTAAGAACTTACTAATAAGTTTTTAGTTGTTTGGTCACCGTAGTTGGTTCCCAGAATTTGGTGGTCGCTGGAGTTGAAAGTGTACTTAGTAGTTAAGTAGGAAAATGAGAACTTACTGATAAGTTCTCATTTGTTTGGTCGCCGAAGTTGGTGGTTGGCAGAGTTGATCGTGTTCTTAGTAGTTTTATTGACAACTGAGAACTTAGTGATAAGTTCTCAGTTGTTTGGTCGCCGGAGTTGTTCGTGTTCTTGGTAGTTTAGTTGACAACTGAGAACATACTGATAAGTTCTCAGTTGTTTGGTCGCCGGAGTTGTTCGTGTTCTTGGTAGTTTAGCAGACAACTGAGAACATACTGATAAGTTCTCAGTTGTTTGGTCACATGAGTTGGTGGTCGTCGGAATCTGTGGTCGTCGGAGTTGATTGTGTTCTAAGTAGTTTAGTTTACAACTGAGAACTTACTGATAAGTTCTTAGTTGTTTTGTCGCCGGAGTTGGTAGTCGCCAGAGTTGTTCATGTTCTTAGTAGTTTATTTGACAACTGAGAACTTACTTATAAATTCTCAGATGTTTAGTCGCCAGAGTTGGTGGTCTCCAGAGTTGTTCGTGTTCGAAGTAGTTTAGTTAACAACTGAGAACTTACTGATAACTTCTTAGTTGTTTGGTCGCCAGAGTTGGTCACTGGAATTGGTGGTTGCTAGAGTTGATCTTCTTCTTCGTAGTTTATTTGACAACTGAGAACTTAGTGATAAGTTCTCAATTGTTTAGTCACCGGAGTTGGTGCCAAAGTTGATCGTGTTCTTATTAGTTTTGTTGACTACTGAGAACTTACCGATAAGTTCTCAGTTGTATGATCGCCGGAGTTGGTCGTTGGAATTAGTGATCACCGGGGTTAATCGTGTTCTAAGTAGTTTAGTTGATAGCTGAGAACTTACTGATAAGTTCTCGATTGTTTAGTTGCCGAAGTTGGTCGCCGAAGTTAATCGTGTTCTTAGTAGTTAGTAATCGACAGCTGAGAACTTATTGATACGTTCTCGATTGTTTGATCACCGGAGTTGGTCGCCTGAGTTGGTGGCCGCCGGAGTTAATCGTGTTCTTAGTAGTTTAGTTGACAACTGAAAACTTACTAATAAGTTCTTAGTTGCTTGGTCATCGGAGTTGTTCATATTCTTAGTCGTTTTGTTGACAACTGAGAACTTACTGATAAGCTCTCAACTGTTTGGTCGTCGGAGTTGGTGGTCGCCGGAGTTGTTAGTGTTCTTAATAGTTTAGTTGAGAACTGAGAACTTACTGATAAGTTCTCAACTGTTTGGTCGCTGGAAGAACACAGAAGCTATTTTTTTTTTTTTTTTTGCGCCGGAGTGGTCGCCGAGTTGTTGACTGGAGAAGGTGGTGATGGTAGCCTAAGGTGATAGTGGTTGGGGTGAAGGTAAAATGTTGAGAGGGTGTAGTTAGTAAAATATTAAGGAAGATGTAAGGTAGGGACTATATGGTTAGTCAAAATATTCCTTGTATTAAAATGTAAATAAGGCTTCCTAGAAGGATTATATGGTAAATCCCTCTATATTTAAAGCAAAAAATAATCTTTTTTACTTAAAATTAAGGCCAGAAGGAGTATATGGAGAAAAATAAATGTATTAGCTCGAATTCGAAAATATTCAAGGATATCAGTCCACGTCCTGATTCGAGAAGTTGGGATGTCTAGCACCGTTGATGTTAAGTTATAACTCTCTCCGCAACGAAGAAACTGAGCATTTAACACGCAGTACAATCCTTCCAGGAACAGTTTACTTCTACTAATATGAGTCAATTATTGCTTTTCTTAGTCAAGATTTTATTTTCATGAGTGTACCATTTTACTGCATAGTTTTTCTAGAGTAATTAACGAAGGAAAATTTTATACGCCTTTTGCAAAGGTTTGTGTTTGATACAAGTCATAACTTGATCACTTAGTTATGTTGGAATAAAATATTCGGACCCGTTCAGATTAAACATATTTAATCAATTAAAAGGACAATCACGATTTCAAGGAGAGTGTGTTACACACGACTCGGATACAAGAGATCAAAGATGATTTATACAGTTTCCTCTTTCAATTTCCATATTTATGTTTTGTAATTGTAATTTCAGTTATAATGTAATCTTATTTTTCTTTTTATTTATAAGATTTATCCAACAATGAAATTGTGTATATTTCCTTACATGAATCGTTTGTCGTTTGGAAAAGATTATTGTGGATTCATGTTTCACGCCATGTGAACATTGAAATGGTATATCTATATGTCCAATTTAAGATTGGATGAGATATGGTAGCTCAAAGTTGGTGGGTTGAATTTGTAACTTTGGAATTTAACCTCACCATCGATGTGTCATGATTCTTAGATTAATTGAGGGATTAATAGGTATCCTTACCTTGGTATTTAGATTTACAAAATGTGGATTAAAACTCCATGAAAACAAAGTAATGAATCACCTATCAATACAAAGATTAATTGGACATTCATGAGTTCTTGTTGAAGGGCCAAAATACGTTAACCCCCCCACCCAAATATATATATATATATATATATATATATATATATATATATATATATATCCAGGCAATCTCACTATGCATCCCAAACTGAATTTTGTCCCAGAGTAACACTTTAATTTGCCTTTAGTCCCACTTTGATCCATGACCCCTAACGACGTTAAAAAAATTAACAAAATGTCAAAATACGTTTATCCCCCTAAAGTATCCAGCAAATCCCACTTTGCACCCCGAAGGAAATTTTATCCCAGATTAACACTTTAATTAACATTTCATCCCACATTGCACCCTGGAAGCTAACGAAGTTAAAAATTTAACGAAAATTAATCATGTGCTTGGCATGTGAGGGTTACTTTTATCATTTTCCTTAAAAATAAAAGGGTATAAATGTCATTTTGGGGATAAATGGAATTGATTTATATATGTACGACGAAAGTTGGGGCCACCACAGCAAAGCAACCAATCTGTTTTCAAGAATCCTAAATCTGGGGCTTCGACCTATGAACAAATTTAGTATTTTTTTTTTCTTTACTTCATTTTTCTAACCATGAGTATTTAAAATAAATCCGGCCGGGCTTTCGACCCATGAACAAAACAAATCTGAATGTTATCGTTTCATTCATATGGACTAAAAGAAACAAAAAGAAAGGAGATCAGGGTTTTCCGAAAAACTGGTGGCGAGTTGGGTATACTATTTAATGGAGGAGATGGAGAAAAATGGTTGCCGGAATTAGCGGAGGAGAGGGAGGAAATGGTTGCCGGAATTTATGGAGGAGATGGAGGTAATGGTTGCCGGAATTTATGGAGGGAAGGGAGGGGAAGGTGGAAAGATGGATGAAAGAGTGGTGGGGGACGGAAAGGGTTAATATACTTGTATAATTAAAAACTATACAAGTATATATTAATAAATTTTTACATTTTTTTAAAAAAATAAGTCTTTTAGTTCTGAAAAAACATTAATATAAAATAAACATTTTTAATGTATAACAAATTTTATTTTTGTTTTATCTTTTCTACTATAAAATAAATTTATTATTTTAGATGGTAACACTATTTTACTTAGATATTAATTAGATATTAATGATGCTTATATATTTCAAAGGACAAAGAGAATAATAAATAACAATTATTAAAAGTTAAATTGAGAATGACCAAATAAAGTGGGATGAAAGTTTAATTAAAGTGTTACTCTGAGACAAAATTGCTTTCGGGGTGCAAAGTGGGATTCGCTGGATATTTTAGGGGGATAAATTACGTATTTTGGCCTTAACAAAAAAAGGTAATGTGCATGTCTCATGAGGGATCCTTTTAACATTTTATTTGAAAAGAGAAGGACACAAATGGCAATTTATTATCATGGTGGCAAGTGCTTTCTCCATCCAATCCTACCAGTCAATAACCACCACCACCACCATCTTTTCCAATATCCGGCCGCCACTTTCACCACCACCCGAATCCGACAGCTACCACCACCAATATTCCTACAAAATCACCAAAATTTGAGTGTTAAGGGATTTAGAGGAATGACGGTAGAGATGTGGCAGTCAAAGGAACAAGGAGTGGTAGGAAACCAGTCAAGAACCACCACCATCCCTAAATCAACAAACAAATGCAAACACCAATATCACCTTTCCCAAAATCAAAGCTAAAAATAAGATAGATCTGGATTTCACAATGAAACTGCACCTCGATTACCAGTAGAAGGGAAACCCATATTTGGGCTTCAAATTTGTTGACCCGTACCTGTTTGTTACAGAATTGAGACCGAAGGGAAAAGGGTGCAGGTTAATGGGTGGAGAGGGGCGAAAGGAGTAAAAGTGAGGGAGGTATAAGTGTTGGGATTGGAGCCAAAAACGAGGAGAGGGTCAAAACCGTGAAGCAAGGAGACGAGACCGGGACGAAGTTGGTGCAGAAAGGTGAAGGACCCTACCGGACCAAACAAGTTGGAGCCGTGCATGTGTAGGAGTGGAATACATCTTTGAATTTGTTTCCTGGTGTACGTGAAGCAAAAAGTAAGGAATTAGTTTCCTTATCACTTTTGGTTTCCTTTTGCTAATATTAGGACTCACCTTTGCTAATATTAGGACTCACTTGGTGCACAGTTTTAAAACGGGATTTTTATGAGACAGTTTTTTTTTTTACGCTACTATTTTGAGCGGCCAAAATTAGCCAAGATTTTCAAAAAGCTCCGGTTGAAAACTCTCCATTGACACGCTTAATTAGTAAAAAACTGGTTTTTCTCCACTTCTTTTTAAACGCGCCGTTCTACCAAACAAGACCTTAATTATACTCCTACCGTCTCTATTATACTCCGGGTAAATTAGGTTTTGATCAGGTTTAGGTTTTGTATTCTTATAAATATATTGTGACTACCACCATAATATTAAGGACTTTACTTTGTGTAGGAGAAAGTTAGGATATCAAAAGAGAGATACAAAATAGTGTATAGGAGGGGGCCGGGGGCCTAGGAGAGCTATGGGGGGCGATCCTACAACCCGGCCATGACTATGTTTGTATGTTCTTAGAGAGGGGAGATAATAATGTATAGGTGAGAGATTATTATTGGAGAGTAGCCATTCTAGATCTATGTGAGCGCATGTGCTAAAGTTGTAATCTTTATATATATTATTATAATGATATCCTGGCTAAGTGCCCCCAGATGTAGTCATGTGTTGATGAACTGGATTATCAAACATTGGTGTTCATGTTGTTTCATATTATTAATTCATGTGTTGAATTATTCTCCATGTTGATGACTGTTAGTATGGGCTAGTGGATGCGGAGATCCCCAAATTCCCCAACAATAAGGTGGGAGACAGAATGGGAAAAGTTGGAGGGATGCGAAGGGACGAAGTTACGGGAGTGAGAGGGACGATGATAGAGACATGGCAGTAGAAGAAACAAGGAGTGCTGTAGGGAGGAGGGATCGTGAGATTAGGGGGTCTTACACGGGAAAGTGGCGGCAGGTGTTCATAGAAGAGAACTGGAGTGTTGGGTTTGTTTTGGTTTGGGTTTTCTTGTTATTTTCTTCCTTTTCTTTTTCATTATTTGGTGTTGAGTTAGTCTTATTAAAAACCAATTTACATTAAAAGATGTGTAAAACATGTTTTACATTAAGAAATGTTGTTTTACATTAAGTGAGGAAAACAAGTTTTACACTAAACGAGTGTAAATGTTTCTCAAGATTTTCACTTTGGTGTTAGTTTATTTAGTTTTGTTGTATTATTTCTTTTTCTTTTCTTTCTTTTCTTTTCATTTTATCTTTTTGAAATTAATTGTTTGTTTTTAAATTGAATAGTATATATATAGAAAATAATATTAAACAATTTTTCTTTATATAATTTCATTTTATAAATGTATCCCATATTCATCCAAAAAAAACATATCCCATCAACATGAAATGACCAAAATACCCCTCGTGTGACATGCACAAGACCATTTCTCGTTTGCCGTTAGAAGTCATGGGTCAAAGTGGGACTAAAGGTAAATTAGAGTGTTACTCTGGGACAAAATTCGGTTTGGGGTGCAAAGTGGGATTGTCTGGATACTTTGGGGGATAAATGTATTTTGTCCTTGTTGGAGCTGTAAAAGAGAAACTCACAACAAAAGAAAAAATGAGTAATTTTTTCATCAATTCTTCCACTCTCCCTTCTGCAATTTGTTTATCTTCTTCCTTTGGCCTCCTAGAATAAATTCAATGGTGATTTGTTCAAGCATAGTTCATTTTGCCGGAAGGGTCAAGTGCGGAGTGGTTCCTGTTCATCCATTTTATCCTGGGAGACTAACGCCCGTTGAAACCTCAGGCACTCATAGAGAGTGGGACGAATTAGTCTTAAGGAGAGTGTGTTACACCCGACTCAGATACAGGAGATCAAAGATGATTTATACGGTTTCCTCTTCCTATTTTCATATTTATGTTTTGTAATTGTCATTCCTATTATACTATAATATTGCTTTTCTTTCTATTTATAATATTTGTCCAACAAATTAATCCTTCCATTTTCTAGGTAGGCAATGATATTTAGGAGAAAAAACAATAAATAGAATGAAATGAGAAAAATAAATAGGAATGATGGATATGAGTTTCTTAGCTAAAAGAAAATCCAAACTTGGAGTTTAGGAGAAATCGTGAAGATTTTTTTTTTTTTGTCATTTTGCTTTCAGTCACTCAAAAAATTTATTGGATATTTACACGATTATATGAACAAATATTTTAGACCGTAATTACATTTTTAAAAAGTATAGCATAAAATGTCAATTCATTTTTTTTTTTAGATGTTCAAAATAATCAACTAAAGAAGTCTTTGATATATTTTTAAGAAATTCTATTTTTCCCCCTTTTTCAACTTAGGTTCAAAATGAATGTTCCGTTTTTTAAGCAACAATGAAAGTTGTTTTCAGTAGTAATATGTGTTTATTCACTCTCCAGGATTTATAATGGCTAACTTATCTATTTATACACAAACCTTACAAAGCAAATCAAATAAATTAAAATATATACAGAATATTTACATAATATTTCCTTGAGATATGCATAATCTCCTTATTCCATTCAAATTCATCTCATGCATATCTTCGGTTTGATTTGATTTCGATATCGCATATCTTTAACTTGGTCCGGCTCGATAACTATCCATCAATTCTCCAACTCCCCTCCTCAAGTTGGAGGATCTACAACATAGATACCCAACTTGCAAATCTGGAAATTAAAACTGGGATAAAAAAAATCGTCTCAGTCACTTGTGTGTCAAATTGATCACACAAGTGTCTGAACAACTCAGCACACAAGCTGCTACTCCAGCTGCCCAGATTTCTATTACGAAAGATGCAATTCACACATCCCAGATTTTTTCTGTCTCCGTCGTACTGCGCTTTTGCAACGCCATCTGGTTCTGGTCGTCATGAACGGGTCCCTCCTCAACGCATTTGCCGTGCATCACCCGTGTCGTGTAGAGGCTTCCTTGTGCACCTCCCGTCATTTGTTCTTCTCCCTCATAGCAACGACGGGAATTAATTGCGAAAGCTTTGGTTAATCAGGCCCCCTAAATCAGAGGCTCTGATACCATGTCAAGAAAAAAGGGAATAGTCCGAACATGACTAAACAAAGCTATATTTCTTCAAGGCTATTGACAACTTTGCAAACCAACATCGAGGTGCTTGACGGAGTCTATACAAGGATTTCTTGAGCTTGCACACCTTACCAGAAGAAGAAGCATGGTACTTTCATATAAACATCTTCATTAAGGTATGGATGAAGAAAGTGTTGTGCACGTCCATTTGATGAAGTTCCCATCCACGAACTATATCAATAGATAGAAAAACATGAACTGTTACCATCTTGATTGTCGGTGCAAAAGTTCTTTGAAATCAATGCCTTCATCTTGACGATTTCCCAAAATTACTAAACGATCTTTGTAACGCTCCACCAACCCATCCGAATTATATTTTTATCTTGTACACCCATTTGTTGCCAGTTACCTTCTTATCAATGGGAGGATCCACCAACTCCCATCTACCATTCTTATCAAGAACATCAAGCTCTTTATTCATAGCCTCACGAAATTTAAGAGAGGTGACCGCCTCACCATAATACTTTGGCTTAACTCCTGAGTCGATGTTAGCCAAAAACCAACGATGTGCAGCAGAAAATTTAGTGCAATCGACAAAGTGTGATAATGGATAACGAGTACCTGAAGATTTGTGTTGGGAGGATGAACGTGACGAAGGGATACTTTACCACTTAGTACATAGTCTGATGAAGAATACCTGATTTACATTTGCAAGCACCTGTTCTTGCTGTGCATGCACTTGTTCGGGCAATTGTCCAGGCACTTGATTAGATACAGGAACAGTCACATCAATCCCATCTCTGCCTGTTATTTAATCAGTCCGGTAACCACTAGTTCAGTTAGACCAATAATCTCCTTTTCACAAATAGCCACACCATTCTCACCATTGTCTAGCATATGAGCGGCCTGTTGTGTAGCCACTGGTTCAATCAACTATTTAGGCACATGAGCAGAAACCACAATGTTTTCTTCTTCACAAGTGTCTATTGTGGGATAAAGAAATATATCTGAATCCATGTAGGCCTAGGCTGAATCAGTCTTTATGCTAGCAAAGGGAAACTCCTTTTCAACAAGAACAACGTCCCATGAAACAATTGTCTTATATTCATCAAGATCATATACTAACCAATCTTTCTTCCCACACGGGTACCCCAAGAAAACTTATCTCCTACTACTGGTAGAAAACTTATCATTGTCTCTCCTAGACTAATGCACATAACACAAAGACCCAAAAACTCTTATGTGTAGGTAAGAAGGTGGTTTCCCAAAAAGAATTTCATAAGGAATTTTCCCATGTAATTTTTTGAAGGTCTTCGATTTATTAAATGGCCCGCAGCTAAGACACACTACCCCCAAAACATGACAGGGAATTTGTCTTGAAACATCAAAGCAAGAGATAAATTTAAAAAGTGTCAGTGTTTATGTTCAACCCGCCCATTTTGTTGAGACGTACGAGTGCAAGTGGTGTGATGTTCAATGCTATTTTCAACAAAATACTTTGTTTGACACATAAACTCCGTGCCATTATTAGTCCGAATTTTCTTAACACGTTTATTAAATTGCCTTTCTTATCGTGACGATTTTATTTTCAAAATTTGAGAAACATCACTTTTGGAGTGGACAAGATAAACCCACATGGCAAAAGAGCAATCATCTATCACGGTCAAAAAATAAGTAGCCCCACACACTGCAGGTTATCGATAATCTCCCCAAAACGTCACAATGAATCAAATCAAAAATCTCAACAGATTTATTCTCACTCGACAAAAAATTGTCTCTACTTTGTTTAGCTTGACAGCAAATCCCACACAAATCCTTATGAATACCACTCTCACTAACAAAAGGTAGCATACTAACCACTTTGTTTGACGAATGTCCAAGTCTTTGGTACCACAACTGATAATTCCCATGCTCCTTAACGTTGGAAACTTGAGTACTTGTTGTGCTTCTCAAGAAATAAAGCCCATTGTCTTGTTCACCTTCTCCAATCACCATCTTTGTGACTCGGTCCTTTATGACACACAATTTATCAAAGAAATTCACTGAAAGATTGGAATCACGAAGTAGTTGATAAACAAACAATATATTGAAATTGAATGTCGGAGAATATAACACAATTTTTTTTAAATTAACCCTGTCCCGATTTCAACGTCGCCTTCCTTTGTGGCCACAATATGGAGTCCGTTGGACAAGCCTAGATGGTTATCTTGATCTCACGAACATGTATGAGTAAAGAGATATTGCATATCACGTGTTTGTTGGCTCCGCTATCAATGATCCGAGGTTCATCATCTTGGGTTTTGATGCATCATGCGCAGCGGAATAAACATATGAAATCAAACACCCATGAGCCATGGATCTGTCCATGTTGATAAGATTAAATATAATATGAAAGAAACATACCCTTGAAGATCGAATCCATGAACACGGACTTTAAGGTGCTAAAGAAAACACCCTCTATCGGTATCCACACGTCGAACGGACTCAAGAACACCTTCTTGATTGATTGTTAGATCCAAGGCTTGATGAAGAAACGATTTCTTCATAGGAATTATTTTGCTCTTTGATTATTGAGTTTTGATGATTCTAAAATCTCAGAACTAATAATCCTACCTTTCTATATTTTATTGTTTCAAAAACAATGTGTTATGATTTCTAAAATCAACATTAGAGGTTGTCAAACCCGGCTGCATATATTTATATGAGGGTTTGACCTAATTATGTTTGGGATCGATATTCCTTGTCACACAAGAGATCTGAAGAATCTGGCCAATACGGGGAAGGCGTCGTACGGCTCCACCAGAGCCGTACGCCATGCTTACAGCCGTACGGTGCCAATTCTTAAATTCCCAGATTTTCAGCCTTTTCAATCCATTCTATTATGTGTGACCCAATAGGATTATACTAAGTTGGCAACGAGTCCGAACCATTCAGAACACGTAAGTCATAAGCGGACTCTAGCAAGCCATTATGACTACCCAATTAGTATAACTTTGAAAGTCTAAAGTTACCTTATAAAACATATCACAATCCCTTTGTCACGCGATATCATATTGGACATAAGTCATGTCCACGTCAACTTATGTTGTCCAATGCTTTCTCGATCTTGAGTAGACTGATATGAGCAAATGACATTGATCACATCAATTCATTTGGGCATGGCCATGCACTATCATCAATCTCACTCATCGAGTGGCCAAGCAGATATCTCTCTTGAGAGAGGGACAAATCCCATCTTGACTTATCATTCTTCCCTACAAGAATTCGATTATGCCAATCGTAGCGTTTATAAGCACCCGGTTAAGGGTAGCGTTTGAGTATGTCAAACATAATGTTCATCATGTAGAAGACCATGATAATCTCAGGTCTAAGGATTCAAATGGTATGACTATCATGAGATTTAATTATGACATTTGACCATGCCATAAATCTCATAACAGGTCTATCCAGTACCTTGTTCTCCAACAAGTACCCACAAGTTTAATCCGCATCCTATGCACCATAATCATCATATGATTATCCATTAAACTCATGCTAGCTCTTCATAAGTCCTAGGGATATGATTATTATAATAAACATGTAAAAGATATAATAATCGGGTTTGTTATCTCTATAACAATGAAGCTATGATGCAACACATAGACCTTTATCAAGGGCCTAGGGCATAATATCCAACAATCTTCCACTTGCACTAGGCCCAATCAACACGTATCTAATACCCATTGAGCTAGTTATGATCTCTATCATAATTGCAAGCGAGCTTATGTAGGATGATTATCCTTGTTATCATCATATGGTATTTTGTATATTTTGACATCTCCCATCTTTGACGATTTCTCGAATAAAATAGAAATGTCCGAGTATATGTTTAGTAGGATATTAGTCCCTTGACATGAGAAATAACGATTATTGTAACAATGAAAGTCCAATAAATTAGTGATACTAGAAACGATTTCTAGTTTACTAATTAGTGTTGGTGATTTTAGTGACATCAACGATTTTATGTAATTGGATTTACTAGAGACCAATGCGATCTCATATTAGGCTCGGATATGAGTAAGGGAAAGTGTGGAGTACACACTCATTTTGAGTCAAATATGTTTTTGACCACGATAAAGAAGCAGGGGTCAAGGGGGCTGCGCCCCCTTGCGGGGTCAAGGGGCAGCGCCCCTTGTTGGGGACCCGCTCCCAACAATTGACACAGTCTATTAATAAACATGACTGTTGGCTAACAATTGAGACTGTTAGAAACCAACAGTCATGACTGTTACTAAATGTAATCTGTTTATAACCAGATCATTGGCCTCAGTTAAACTTACGAAAAACCCAAACAATTCTCTGAGTTTTAATCTGCTTTCTTTGTCTAGAATCAGATTGTTTGATTGTCTTATCCCATATAAAGATTTCGTGTAACCCAGGCATTAAAGGGCGAAATACTTATTCGGAAAGTGATTTAATCACAATTCGATCAATTATCCAGGATTATCCCGCAAGGGGGCGCAGCCCCCTTGACCCCTGCTTCTTTATCGTGGTCAAAAAAATATTTGACTCAAAATGAGTGTGTACTCCACACTTTCCCTTACTCATATCCGAGCCTAATATGAGATCGCATTGGTCTCTAGTAAATCCAATTACATAAAATCGTTGATGACACTAAAATCACCAACATTTCCCCCCATTTTAGTGTAATCCTCGATTTACTAATCATATAAAATATGAAACAAACATAACGAAACAAACGAATGCATAAATGAAAATGTCTTGCGATTGAATTTTCATCTTAGTACAATACACATTTCAAATATTCGAGAATCGGGGTGTCCCAACGATTGAACCCGTCAACTCATATGAATACCTGAAGATACTATACACATAAGTTTCTTACAACACTCTAAAGTTTATTCCTGGCACTATTACAAGCCATGTGTCCCTATCCATTAATGAACTTATAGAAAGCCAAGTCCTAGCTTATTGAAGCGGCAAAACTTCATGTCCACATAGGTAGTTCCTTTAATCTTGCACCTGCATTTGCAATTTTTCAAAAGAACTATTAAGAAGATACTCTTCAACCTAACCATCACTTGCAGGTCTTGAACACATACCTTGGGAAAAATAATTACATGTGCTCCAATCTCCACCTGTGAGCTTTCCACATTGAATTCAGGTTTCTAACATTGTATTAGAAGGGAATTGGGTATCTCACAACTAGAGGATTAGATGGACTTTAACCCCATCCCTATTGCTGACTTATTTACTAAGTCTCTAGCTAACCCCTTCGTCAAGTGGTCAGCTAAATTTTGTTGAGACCGAACAAACTCAACTGAAATCACACCATTCATGATCAATTCACGAATCATACTATGTCTGACACCTAAGTGTCTAGATTTGCCATTGTATATCCGACTATAAGCCCTAGCCAGCGTGGCTGCACTATCACAATGGATAGATATTGGCGATATCAGTTTTGGCCATAATGGAATCTCATATATCAAGTTTCGTAGCCATTCTGCTTCTTTACCAGCAGCAGCCAATGCTATGAACTCAGATTCCATAGTAGAATGAGTAATACATGTCTGCTTCTTGGAAGCCCATGAAATGGCCCCTCCTCCTAGCAAGAACACCCAGCCACTAGTAGAAGATGAATCTTCTTGGTTGATCCAACTAGCATCTGAGTAACCTTCTAAAATAGAAGGTTACTAGGATTACTGTAATTCATAGTACCTTTTAAGTACTTGAACACTTTTGTTAAAGCATGCCAATGCTGTCTACTAGGATTACTAGTGAACCTGCTCAATCTTTCTACTGCATAAGCAATATCAGGTCGAGTGCTCGTCATAGCATACATCAAACTGCCAATGGCTTTTGAGTATTCGAGCTGTAATACAGGTCTACCAGTATTTGGCATAAGTTTTTCAGCTGGATCCATAGGAGTACTGACTTTAGAACAATCATTGCAATTAAACTTCTTGAGAATTTTCTCAATATAATGAGATTGTGTAATAGCAATTCCCTTGTTCATCCGTTTAATTTTTATACCAAGAATTACATCGGCTTCTCCCATGTCTTTCATAGAGAACTTATATGACAAGAGCTTCTTAGTTTTATCAACTACATTTTGGTCTGTGCCAAAAATTAACATGTCATCTACATATAGACAGATGATTACACCTTTGCCGGATTCATCAAATTTGCTATATACACATTTGTCAGACTGATTTAATTCAAAACCATTGGACAAAACAACCTCATCAAACTTTTGATGCCACTGTTTAGGTGCTTGCTTCAGCCCATACAATGACTTAATTAACTTACACACCTTATGCTCATTACCTGGCATAACAAATCCTTCAGGTTGCTTCATATACACTTCTTCTTCCAAATCACCATTTAAAAATGCTGTTTGACATCCATTTGATGGATCAATAGATTGTGAATTGCTGCCAAAGCTGTCAACAATCTAATAGTAGTGATACGAGCAACTGGTGCATAGGTATCGAAGTAGTCGATCCCTTCCTTTTGTCTAAAGCCTTGGATTACCAATCGAGCTTTAAACTTGTCAATTGTTCCATCGACTTTCATCTTCTTTTGAAGATCCATTTGCACCCTAAAGGTTTACAGCCTGGTGGTAAATCAGATAAGACCCGTGTATTATTTTCCATAATAGAACTAATCTCATCGTCAATTGCTTCTTTCCAAAAAGCAGCATCTCGCGATTTTATAGCTTCATCATAGGTTCTTGGATCCTCCTCTATATTATAACAATAAGAGTATTGAGATTCAACCTAATCTCTTGATCCTTCAACTAAATATAGTTGAAAATCATCACCATATGATTTAGCTTTTCTTGCTCTTTTGCTTTTCCGTGGTTCGGGTGTCTCATTTGGTACATCATTTAAATGATCATCCCTTTGAGATTCACCCGAATTTGGTATAATATCCTTTGGCCTAGGTATTGAAGAGAAACGATTCTCATCAAATATTGAATCTCTTGATTCTATAATTGTGTTAATAGAAATGTAGTCATTAGGTTCTATAACATAAAACCTATATGCCTTGGAATGCTCAGCATATCCAACAAATATGCAATCAATACCTTTTTCTCATAGCTTTTTCCTTTTAGGGCCTGGAAGTCTAACCACAGCCCTACACCCCCAAAATCGCAAAAATGTCAAGTTGGGTCGTTTCTTATACCAAAGTTCATATAGGGTAATCTTGTTCCTTTTATTAGGAACCCTATTCAATAAATAGCAAGCCGTTAACATGGCTTCCCCCAAAACCCGTCACTCAGCCCGAGTAAGATAACATGGCATTGACCATTTCTTCAAGAGTTCTATTTTTCCTTTCAGCCACACCATTTTGTTGTGGTGTATAAGGAGCCGTAGTTTCATGAATGATTCCTATGGATTGAAAATATATAGGATCATAATATTCACCACCTCTATCTGTGCGTAAGGTTTTAATCAAGCCATTTTGTTGTAATTCAACTTCTGTTTTAAAAGTTTTAAATTTATCCAGGGCTTCATCTTTTGCATGCAGCAAATAAACATAGCAAAACCTAGAGGCATCATCTATAAAAGTGACAATATACTTTTTATTTCCTAAAGATGGAGTCGCATGAAAATCACATAAATCACTATGTATCAATTCAAGTATCACAGAATTCCTTATTATACTTTTAAAAGGTTTTCTAGTGATTTTTGTTAACATGCAAGTATTACATTTTCCAGAATTATTATCAATAGCAGGAATCAAACCATCTTTAGACATTTCAAGCATTCTTTTATAGTGCACATGTCCTAAACGAGCATGCCATAATGAGGAATTAATAACATTGGAATCAGTCATATAAACAGAACTATAATCATTAGGAACTTTATTTAAATTCATCATAAACATCCCATTATTGTAATAACCAAATCCTACGAATAAACCAGACTTCGATAAGATATACTTATCGGATTCATACACTTGTTTATATCCACACTTATTCAAAACAGGACCAGAAATTAAATTCTTTCGAAGTTTAGGTACATACAAAACATCAAACAAAGTAACATATTTTCCTGAACTAAATTCCAGCACCACATTTACCTTTCCTTGAACAGGAGCAAAATGATCATCACCCATGTAAAGAACAGATTCGTCTTCCACCGATTCAAATGTCTTAAACCAGCAACGATCTTACAAACATGAGTTGTGGCACCGGAATCAATCCACCACGCAATTGCATCATCCTGCACATAAAATGCTTCAGAAATTAGTGAAACGGAATATTTGATAAATCCATTCCAAATATGTACTAAATGCTGACCTTGGTCTTGGGTATGGTCCTTAGACCCCTTTCCCGAACCACTGGTGCTTGCACCATCCTTTTTCTTTCCACTACGACAATCCCTCTTAAAGTGACCAGTTTTGCCACACCTCCAACATGCCACTTTAGGCTTCTTGTTGGGACCAGAATCATCGTTGTTATTGGAACCACGTTTCTTTCCTCTGTTTTTGTTGTTGTTCTTATTCTTTCCACCCTCCTCAAGCATATTCAACGAGGGTCCAGCAACTTCTTTCCCTTTGCCCTTGTCACTTTCTTGCGCCCTTAGAGATTCCTCTATGCGCAGGTGACTACCAAGTTGGACCAAAGACAGATCGTCTTTACCATGCTTCAAGTTATGTTTGAAATCCTTCCAGGAAGGAGGCAACTTGCCTATTACACTCGAAACAGATATTGCCTCATCCATTTTCAAACCATGTTGTGTAAACTGTCCAAGGATTCTCAGGAGTTCATTGAATTGTTCCATGCAGGACTTGATTCGACCATTTTGTAATTATTGAAATTACTTACAAGGAACTTCTTACTCGAAGCATCCTCTGACATGTACTTGGATTCAAGAAAATCCCACAACTCCTTTGCAGATTCAACATTCTGATATATATCAAAGAGAGAGTTAGACATACCATTCAATATATGTCCTCTGCAGATGTAGTCATCGTTCTCCCACTTCGACCTTCTTCTAACTGCTTCCAAATTATCGTCCTCCGATAGTTCTGGCATGGGGGTAGACAGAACATACACCACCTTCAATGTTGTCAAAAGGAAGTGCATCTTCTTCTGCCAGCGTCTGAAATCATAGCCTTCAAACTTGTCCAACTTCCCGAAGTTGGTCGTCATCTCCTTCACAGTACTTCCTCCACCCATGATTATCACAGAATACTTTATTCGTTTGTTAGAGAATTTAGGTTAGGGTAATTGATAATCCTGGATAATTGATCGAATTGTGATTAAATCACTTTCCGAATAAAGTATTTCACCCCTTAATGCCTGGGTTACACGAAATCTTTATATGGGATAAGACAATCAAACAATCTGATTCTAGGCAAAGAAATCAGATTAAAACTCAGAGAATTGTTTGGGTTTTTCGTAAGTTTAACTGAGGCCAATGATCTGTTTATAAACAGATTACATTTAGTAGCAGTCATGACTGTTGGTTTCTAACAGTCTCAATTGTTAGCCAACAGTCATGTTTATTAAACATATTTGACTCAAAATGAGTGTGTACTCCACACTTTCCCTTACTCATATCCGAGCCTAATATGAGATCGCATTGGTCTCTAGTAAATCCAATTACATAAAATCGTTGATGATACTAAAATCACCAACACTAATTAGTCTCCTTATCCAAGCATTTTTCTAGTCGCATCCCATGCCACTAGATACTCAACCTTTTGTAGAATAGTAATGGTGTATTTAGAACTCTTCTAACACTATTATTAAACATAAACATGTATTCATACTGCGATATTAATCTTTGTTGGTTTGGAAGAATGCATCAATGCAACCATTACAAGATCATCTTTCATTCCATCAAAGATCAAGAATGCATCCTTTAGTTCTTCACAAGTACATAAAGATGTTTCTTAACTAGTGACTTTCACTAGAATCCGATTGGTATTATCTCATCATACTCTAAGTATATGAGATATCCAGTCTTAGTACATTAACATGGCTTACATGATAGATCCAATTTCTGAAGCATATGGAATCCTAATCATGTGCTCTTGCTCATTAGTCTTTCCAATAAGACTAAATCTTTTCAAGAGTGATGCCATTAGACATTTGCAAGTAACCACTCCAAGAGTCTTGCATAGTGAACTTTTCACTATCTTGTCTATATTAGTACTTTGACTTTAACCAATCAACCTTTAAGATTTATCTCCATAAATCTAAATTCCAATAATATAAGTGGCTTTATTCAAGTCTTTCATTTAGAAATTCTTTCAAAATGAATTATATGTCAACCACATATATTAGACTTAGGAATCGAGTTACGCTCCCACTAAATTTATTGTAATCACAAGTCTCATCTTTGATGAATTCAAACTCTTTGAATACTACATCAAAATGTAAATTTCACTCCAAGTAGTTTGCTTCGATCCATCTCATGGATTTCTGTAACTTGCATATTTTATTAGAATTTTATGGATTAGCAAAACTTTTAGGTTGTATCAAACACATCCTAAAGTATGTTTCTGTTAAGGAATGCTGTTTTGACATCCATTTATCATATTTCATATTCAAAATATGAGGTCATGACAATTTGAACTCTAATATCCACTACAAAAAATAGCATCATTAGGGACGGAAGTTTTCCGACCTAAAAAGTACCTTTCCCGTCCCAAAAGCTTTTAAGGTCGGCATCAGGGACGGGAAATGAGGGTCCTAAATAACATGCGACTTAAAAAGTTTAAGGTCCCCCATCACCGTCCCAAAAAGATTATTTGGGACCTCCTTACTGACCTTAATAAATGTTGGAAATATTTGGGGGATTTTTTTTTTTTTTGCGGGAATATTTTGGAGCCAAAAAATTGTGGAGGGAAATTATAAAGGTCTGTCACTACTGCCGTCCCAAATGAAAAAAAGAGCCTAAAAGCTATTTTTCATATCATTTGTTGTTCCCATAAGCTGAAAAATATGTAGCCAAATTACGAAATAAAATATCATATTTCTCATAATCATAATGTACGAATACACTTACACAGAAAAATAATTTATATAACAAACTTAATCAAACTCGACAACTAATCATAGCTAAAATTCCCTCTGTCCCAAAACAACTTGCACAGTTTGACCAAAATTAGTCAATTTAGTAACACTTTGACTACCACTTTGTAAAAGATTTGATGATTCTAATAAAAATCTAAAAATTGTTATCTATAACATTTTTGATAGTGAATTAATAACAAATTTTAATTTTTTTATTAAGATTATCAATTTTTTATAAAGTCTTGGTCAAATTACACTTAAGTTGACCATAGTAACACTTTGACTACCACTTTGTACAAGATTTAATGATTCTAATAAAAATCTAAAAATTGTTATCTATAACATTTTTGATAGTGAATTAATAACAAATTTTAATTTTTTTTTATTAAGATTATCAATTTTTTATAAAGTCTTGGTCAAATTGCACTTAAGTTGACCATTTTAGTCAAAATGGTGCAAGTTGTTTGGGGACGGAGGGAGTAATTTGTACATTCACACAACCAAAGTTGATTGTTGCCTTAGAGTAGACTCTAGAATTGTTCAAATCACAAAAAACATAAGGGATAACAAGAGGACAAATATCGCATCTCTTCTCTAATACAACAAACAAATTACTCTACGGCGACACTTTTCACATTATTTTGTCTTAAATTTAATTGTTAAATAGTTTTAATTTAATTCAATCACGGTAAAATTAAGCCTTTTTTTTATTGACACAAATCTTATATAAAACTAAATAGGGCAGTTAACGTTGACTAATGACCAATCAGGATATTGAACCACACAAAGCATCAAATCTCTTTTTTTTTTTTTTTTTTTTTTTTTTTTTTTAAAAAACCCTTTTTTTTTTTTTTTATTCAACTCACACACCCACACACACACGCACGCTCAGAAGCGCCTAGGAGATAAATCCTAAGGAGAGAAAGCCTTCCCTCTAACTTCTGGGGGGATCGAACCCATGACCTCCAGGTTAGAAGCCAAGAGCTCTAACCATCAAGCCAAATCCCCATGTTCAAAGCATCAAATCTCTCTATATATTAAAAGAGGTCATCCATGAACAGTACAGTATGTGCGCCAAAATTTTGGGTGAAATTTTTCGGTGGCAGTTTGGTAATAAATAGCTTTAGTTTGGGCAAGTAAGAAAGAGGGTATAGCTGGCTGATCTGAAAAGATTCTGACATATTATTTGAATTTTGAATTACACCGAATCTCCCCTCCTTTCTCTATAAAAACTATTAAACTCCCCAAATGTATTTCAGAAAAACAAGAAAAAATTGTTCTTCCATTTTCCCACCTCTACCCGTCGTCACCTTGACGCATCCACCCAACACCGCCGACACACCTTTTACATTTATCCGGCCAAATTTCAGGCCACTCTCTCTCCCCATGCTCCAACGCCAGCTCTCTGTCTCTCTTTCCAGTTTCTATTGCAACCAACCTACGCCGTTCCGATACCCGGAGAGTTTCCGCCACCATCAACACCGTCGTCACCATAGTAAGATATCTCCAACCGGTCAAATAATTCCTTCCATACTTAATGTTTAGCACTTCAACTTCACCTCTACAAAACCACTACCACCGTGAGCATATAACCAACATAAGCAAACAAACCCAGAACACAAACAAAAACCAGAACACGCACACGCAACCCACATAATACCAGATCTTTGATTTGAATCAAGCATCTGATATCTTAGATTTTAATCTTCAAAAAACAGACACAAACATCACCTAGATCTACAAATAATAACACCGTATTTAGGCTTAAGAAACCTAGATCTCCAAAAATGTACACACAAATACGAACACAATTACAAATTAATCATCAGATAACAAGCCCAGATCTTTAAAATGAAAATAGAAACGCACCTAACCCCACATATTTACATAAATACACAAAGAAAATCAAGTGAAGAAGAAGAAGTTGACTTGGACGTAAACGAGGACGATGATGGCGGTGGTTGTGAATGGTATGGCAGCGAAGAATGGTTATGGTGGTGGCGGGGGTTGTGAATGGTTGTGGTGGCGGAGGTTGTGAGTGGTGGTGGTGGTAAGATGACATGGTTGTGGACGATGTAGTGGGAGAATTTGGGGGTCTAATTAGACCATCTCCAACCCACTTCAAATCCCTCTTTATTTCTTCAAATTTCCCACTATTCACCTCTCCAACCCACTTCAATTCCTTCTTCAAATTTGAAGTAACACTATTCATGTTCTTCAAATTTGAAGAAAATATTTCAAAGTTGCAATTTGGTCCTTAAAATTTTAAAAGTTGCATATTTTGCGAATTATGTAATTAAAAAATTATCATTGTATAATCCGAAATTATTTTTATTTTTAATTTTTATTTTAAATTATTTTTAGTCTATGTTGTAATTGTGTAGAACAAGAAAAAGACATAAATATTAATTAAACAACAATACCATATATATTAAAATTTATATAAAACACATAAATTAAAAACATATTACAATAATAATTAAAAAAGACAGAATATTAAAACAAGCAAACTAATAAGACATAAATATAAACTAATAAGACATATAAATAATAAATTTAATTATCGTTAATGTTTAATTGCATATTTATTGTTTTGATTATATTAAATAATATTTTTTAAAAAAATTATTATAGTTTTCCACTAATTAATTTGAAATTCTATCATTTAAAATAAAATAGGGGGTTCAATATACAAAATTGACCAAAGTTTGTGTAGTGTTTGTGAAATTAAATGAGTATGAGAATGATGATGTGGAAGATAAAGATGCTTGGTATATTCTTTTTGAAGTCAAAATTAAAGATATAGGTTGAAGTTGAAAAAAAAATGAAGCAAGAATTGAAGCAAAAAATGAAGAAATGAAGAAAATTTGAAGTAATGGGTTGGAGATGCTCTTAGGGTTGAAAGAAAAGGGGACAGAGGGTTGTTGAAGAAAGAAAATGGTGAGACAAAGAGATGGGGTAGGGTGGCAGAATAAAAATGGAGAGATGAGAGGACTTTTCGGGAGAGAACGAGAGAGAGAAAATGGGTGCTTCGAGAATTGGCGCAGATTTTTCGAGGAGTGATATTATTTTATTTATTTATTTGGTTTTGTAAAATAGATAGGGGCTTATGTTGGGTTTTGAAACCAGCATGTACAATGCAAAAGTATTATGGTAAGTTATGCTTCTAAATTTTTTATTATTTGCTCAAAATTATACTCATAAAACTTGAGACCGAATTATGTTTAGAGCGAATGAACGATTGATTAACGTTTGAACGTCGTTGATATTTGGAATTGCAAACAACAAATCTCTTCACTATGGAATTAACGCGATCGCACCAATTAGTTTATTATGATAAAAAAACAAAAGAACTAAAGACAAGACAATAAAAAAATTGAGAATTGTTTAAAAAATCTAGATCATACACGATCTAGGTTTCTTCAAACAAAACTCATAAAACTCAAATAAGTATGAAAAATAGCAGTAAGATTAGGATTGGGAATGGCAGAGAGAGAAGGGAGAGGGGAGAGGGAGCGGTTTTTGTTAGTTATTCTAATTTACTGATTAATGAAAATAATATTAAAATTATAAGAGTATGTAACTGAATTTAAATATTAGATGATTTAATTTGAGAAGATATAAACATATAAATTTACATACTTCCAATTAATAAGAATCATACTCCCACCGAGAAGATATCATATTTTCAAATATTCAAAAACCCTAAATAAAAATGAATTATATATTATTTTGTAATTCTATGAACGTATGAAGATAAAATTGCTTAGTAAAATTTTAAATATACTATCCACCTTTTTTAGATGGAATGAATATCACTCAACATGCATTTATTAATTTGTAAATAAAATAGTGTACTATGAAAAATATTTGATAAACATTATTTTACTTATATAATTTATCCCTCCTTCAAAAACAAAAAACCAAAATAAATCAATATATACTTACAAAGTTACAATGTAAAATTGCTATTTCAATATTTCTATGAAATATTAAAATTATTTTTCAAAAGATAAAAATAATAAATGCCAAGTTCCAATTAGAAGCTCTAATACTCCTTCGGTCCCATTTCAAATTGCACAAAACAGTTTTTGCACACAAATTAAGGAAAAGTGAAAAAAGTGATGTATTGTGAGTGTAGATAGTTTGATAGGAGAGAGAAAGTAGAGTAGTGCATATTTAGTTGTTTAGTTGATATGAATACACACCAGGGGCGGACCTAACTTAGGTAGGCCCTTTCGGGGGCCGCAGCCCCCGTTTGATTTTTTTTCTTTTTTTTACAAGTGCAATTTTTTGTAAAAGTTAAGGGTGTTAGTGCAATTTAGTAAACTTTGCCCCCCTTAGATGTAAAATAAAAATACACTAACATTTTTTTTTTGCCCCCTTATACAATTTTGCCCCCCTTTATACAAAATCCTAGGTCCGCCACTGATACACACGTATGTAAAAAAATTACATATTTGGATTTTGTAATTTCTATGGAACAATCAAAATGGTGAAATTTGTAATTTCAAATGGGACAGAGGGAGTATATAAGTGCGAATGTGCAAGAGAAAGTGTTTGCGAAGAAGAGAAAGTGTTTGCGAAGGAGAAGTAGTGGTTGGTTATAATGAGTATAAATGGAGTAGAAAATAGTAATGAATAGTTGTTATTCATGACAAGTGAAGTATATACTTTTTCATTTAAATAAAGTGTGACTTATTAATAGAACCAAAAAATGAAATTACTAGGTATAATGTATAAAATATTTTTGCTTTAAATTAATTTTTGAATAAATAGTAATGTCCATGCATCGCATGGGAGCACTACTAGTCATAATGAATCACACAAAGTATTTAATTTCAATTATAACTTGGACCCAATTTCAAATAATAATAAAAAAATACTAAGGGCACAAAAAGTCACAAAATCTTGTTCACGGAATCCCATGTGTAATAATTAGAGTGTGGCGTGTCCACAATTGATGCAATCAATAAAATATCATCAACTCATCTTGTAAGCAAAAGTTTATAATTTTATTTTGTGCCCTTATCATTGCTCTAAAAAACATGAATCTAATTTTAAGATCAAATCTATAGAGGTAAAAAGAGGGGAGTTGATTGTGACATTCATCTACGCTGAGTTTAAGAGTGACATTGTTATATGTGCATATTCAAAAAAGTATAGCATTGGTTTAACATGTTACCTCAAACGAAATTTTCACTACAATTATACTGATGCAGTTTGACTTCAGCACCTAAGAAAAGTCAACGGCTCAGAATGACGTGAAATTCGCACCCGACCTGTAAAACGGCATTTTAAAAAGAACTCAGGAATCTTGAGGGTGTCGTTATTTTAGCCATCCGAAATTGTTTAAGGGGTCGAAGTTACATTTTATTGTTTTTAGAAGTTTTATTTTTATTTTTGGAATTGTTTTTATTTCCTAGTTAAAGTTTTAGGTTTTCTGGTTTGCCTAGGGTTACATAAATACTCTCAGAACTATGGTAGCCGTCAGTTTTGATTATTTTGACTTAAGAAAAGCTTTGGCTTTACGTTTGTTTCTGTTCTTCCTTTACGTTCGGTCAATCTCATTAACATTCGGCTATCATATACTCACTCTGTATCAGAAGGATAGTCTCATTTTGACTTTTTATGGTTAATAAAAATACACTTTGACCAAACATTAGTGTCAATTTAATGATTACAATGAAATTTTAAAAATTATTATTGATAAATCACTTAATGATTTATCAATTACAAATTTTAAAATTTCACTAGAATGATTAGATAGTCACCAATAGTTGGTCAAAGTTCATTTTTGTTGACCACAAAAAAGTCAAAATAAAACTATCTTTCTGGGGCAGAGGGAGTACCAAATTTGCACTAAAAATTGCACTATAATTGGTACTATTAGTGTGTCACATAATTTGCACTACAATTATTAAATTTGCTTTATAGTATGTTAGTTCACAATGAGGCTTTAAAGAATATTCCCTCACTTGCATTATTTATCGTAATGTTAATGGTTTCATGGAATTGGAGAACTCTACTTATGCTAATGTTTTCTTGATTGGATCAACTTTATTATTTTCGGTTTGCAATTGTTTAGCAAATGTATGAAGTTGGTTGATCTAGTATAGCAATAGAATAATACTAGGGGCACAAAAAAGTCACAAAAACTTGCTCACAAAATCTTAGATGTAATAATATTATTGGTGTTTATAATTAGAGTATGGCGGGTCCATTATCGATGCAACCAATAAAATATCGCCACCTCATGTTGTGAGCAAGATTTTGTGACCTTATTTTGTGCCCCTAGCATTGCTCATAGCAATATGGGTAACTACTAACTTAAGCCCAAGTCGAAGACGCGCTAATGGAGAAAATAATAGCGTACTAAAACAACGATGATGATACGCTAACTAAACCAAATGACGACGCATTACCTTAAACGAAATTTGCACTATGATTATATCATATTTGCACTATTATTGTGTCACATTTGCACTACTATTGTACTCCCTCCGTTTCGTATTAAGTGGCGTTATAGGCCAAAGCACATTAGCCAAGGAACACCTTAATTAGCCCAGCAATTTCCCTAATTGCCCTTTATCTCTCCCACTTTAATGCTACATTTTTCCTAATCATAAGTTTCTCTTTAATGCAAGGAGCATGCCATTGTGGCCACGTTCACAATCCTAAGGCAAGACAATTCACCAATGAGAATGGGTTTATGTAAAATTACACCAATTGCAATTCTCACTGTATCTGAAGCTTTGTGCTTCTTCATCTTCTTCTTTGTTGATACCACGTACTACTCCTATATTTTGACTTCTTATTTTAATGAGATTTTTATGGAACGTGAAAATTTTGCAAATACTCCAATATGAGTTCATTCAATCTAGTGGGTTCTAATCTCAACGAAAGACAACCTCGACAACGACAACCGCTTGATGAAATTGATTTGAATATCGATTATCAACCCACGTCGCCGGAGAATTGCTGCAGCGAAGAAGTTGAATATGAAGATAATTTTAATACTGATGATCAAGCTCCAACATTTGATTTAAATCAAGTCCTCTAGTTTAGCAGCATGTTTCATGATCATGGAAACTGTTGGTATTGTGTCCTATGTAATGTATGAGTGTTTTTTTTCCCTAAAGAATTGCATGCTTAACAAGAAAAGAAAGAATCAAATTCAAAAGGCTATATAACCAGACTTAAAATTCTGAGCTATTTTTATAATCAAATTTCCTCTTTGAAAGCTGCTTTTTCTTGGAATTAATTTTTGATGCATAATGCTTACAAATGCACTACAACATCTTCAGACTTATATCTTGCTCAAAATCTAAAGGAGTCATTCTTTTCTGTTAAGATATTGGTACAGAAAACAGACCCAAGAAGAAATCAAGAAACTCGAACAATAACGAGCGTCATGCAATTTATGCTGCGCTACTGCAAAGAAGTGTTAATGGAAAACTAAAGCGTGACACAACAAAAATTGTGGCAAACTTATTCTCAGTTTCGATTCGGACGTTTCAACGTATTTGGAAGATAGCCAAAGATAATGCCAGTATTGATGGGTTTGTGGATGTTTCTCATCGAAGGACAAGGAATTGCGGTCGAAAAAGGGTTCAAGTTGATCTTGACCGAATCCGTGAGATTCCTTTGAAACAGCGAACAACGTTGCAGTCATTGGCGTGTGCTTTGAATACTAGCAAGTCTTCTATGTTCAGACTTCTAAAGTCGGGAGCAATAAGACGCCATTCAAATGCGATTAAATCAGATTTGACAGAGGAGAACAAGAAAGCTCGCGTACGATTTTGCTTGTCCATGCTCAATTTAAGTTCTTTGCCTAGTGACCCGAAGTTTTCTAGTATGCATAATGTGGTGCATATTGACGAAAAGTGGTTCAATATGACCAAAAAATTAGAGAACTATTACTTGGTGCAGGATGAAGAAGACCCTTTGCGTACATGTAAGAATAAGAACTTCATAGGAAAGGTCATCTTTTTGGTTGCCCAAGCTCGCCCAAGATTTGATGCGGATGGAAATGAGGTGTTCTCGGGGAAAATAGGTGTGTATCCCTTCGTCACATGTGAACCGGCTAAACGAACAAGTGCTAATCGGCTTGCGGGAACCCCCGAGACAAAACCGATAACCTCTATCAGAAAAGAGGTTATCAGATCATTTTTGATTGATAAAGTAATACCCGGAATTCGAGAAAATTGGCCAAGGGGGGAAAAAGGTCCAATATTCATACAACAAGATAATGCCCGACCTCACATTCGACCCAACGATCCTGAGTTTTGTGCAGCAGCATCAATTGATGGATTTGGTATTAGGTTGGTGTGCCAACCTCCAAACTCACCAGATTTGAATGTATTGGACTTGGGATTTTTTAGTGCCATTCAAGCACTACAGTACAAGGAATGTCCGAAGAATGTAGATCAGCTTGTGGCTGCGGTTATTCGATCATTTGAAGCCTTCTCCGCGATCAAGTCTAATCGTGTGTTCTTGAGTTTGCAATTCTGCATGATAGAGATACTAAAAGGTCGGGGATCTAACAAATACCGGATTCCACATGTTAAGAAGGAGATATTGGAGCGGGAAGGGAGACTTCCTCTTCAATTTGAATGTGATGCCACATTGGTACAAGATGCTATTAATTTTGTAGGTTAAGAAACATTATGGCTATGCATCCTTTTGTTTTTCCCTTTGTTTGATCGAATGGAAGGTATCACTGTTTTAGTGATTTTGTCTCTGTAACTGGAGAATATAACAAAAGTGATGTTGATTTTGTTTATTGTTATGGTTGTGCATCCTTTAGTTTTTAGTTTTGTTTGGTTAAAACTAATATTACCAGCATGTTCTTTATTGCTAGATTTTGTTTATTGTTATAGGGTGTACTCCCTTTGTCTCAAAATGATCTTTCATTTAAATGTTCAAACTTTTTAAGAATATGAACACTTTCTTCACTAGTCATGTTTTTTAATGCACTTATCTAAATTTTAGAAATGGGAAAAAACTTTTTGGAATATTGAGAAATGGCATATAGGAAGATCATTTTGGGATGTATGTTCTAATTACCAGCTCCTTTGGCAAAATTGCTTTGGTTGTATGCATTGTACTCCTATAAGTCATTGAAATCACTAAATGGACACTCAAAATGTTTGAAATTATCCCACTGGATGCACATGAAATTGATTATCTCAGTTTGAGGTAAATCTTTGACAAAATTTATAGAGTACTCACTCCGTCCCAAAATGATCTTTCATTTAATCGTCTAAACTTTTTAAGAATAGGAACACTTGCTTCACCAAGATTTGTTTATGCACTTTTAAGTCTAAAGTTAGAAATGGGAAAAACTTTTTGGGATATTGAGAAATAGCAAACGGGAAGTTCATTTTGGGACGAAAAGAGTATGTTCTATTTACCAGCTTCTTTTGCAAAATTGCTTTTGCAGTATGCATTGTAGAGAGCAAGTCATTGAGATTACTAAATGTACACGGACCTCTTGAGCATTGCATCATACACTTGGAGTGGAGCATTACATATGAAGATCTTACATGGAAAGCAAAATCCTAATTTTTTTTAATAAAATAATGAGGAACAAAAATCCTCAACATATCCAAAAGAGCATCTGGCACCTCTTCAGAAACCTCATCTTTGTCATCCGGATAAGCGTTCAAATCGAAACTGAAATTAGCATCTTGTTGAATCTCGTCCTCTTCAATGATATCCACTTCGTCATCCGGATAATCGTTCAAATCAAACCTGAAGTTTGATGCTTGTTGAATCTTGTTCTCTTGAGAAATTTCACGTTCCTTATCCGTGTAACTATCGAAATTGAAAATGGAATCTTCAGTTGCTTCTTCATCTTTAAGCGAATTTTCTATCTCAAACCCATCCTCGAACAAGAAAGAAAACCAATCGAAGGAAGGGGGTACCATGATTTTTGTTGTGCATACATGGTGAATAATGAAAAAATTTGGTTATAAATTGAAGATATATGGAATATGAAAGAGTTTTTTGGGAAGAAACACTCATGATCGGTGTTTGATGTAGAGAAGATAGAGGAGTTCTATGAGAGAGAAGCTGAGAGCAGGGAGAAGTATTAATGAGACTAAAGGGTAGTTTTGTCAAACACCAGTAATAAACACCCTCAACGCCAGTTATTTTGGCACCGGTTTTCACTCCTAAAACGCCACTTAATACGAAACGGAGGGAGTATTAAATTTGCATTCAATTTTGTAATATTTCGATTAATTGTTTTTAGTGCATCTTTTAAATCTCTAACAGTTTTTGCTTACTTCTTAACATTTATTAGGGTGAATGAAGAAATTGAAGCAATTTTTTTTTTGATACAACCGTAAAACCAACAAAAAGAATGAAGATAATTTTACACCAAATCAATTTCCTTCCTAAACCTAAGATACAAGTTATCTTTTCCTTTATACAGAGCCGGTGAAGAGGCTGTGCAAGCAGCTCTCTTGCACAGGGCCTCAAAATCTTAGAGGGCCTCAATTTTTTTCTCAGCTCTCTTTAAAGTCATACATACAATTTTGTTCCATCCGTTTTTTATCTTTTTCAGTTTGTATTACTGCCTCTGTCTGATTTTACTTTGTTAAATATTATGACTGACTAACTTTAAATAATAATTTTACACTATATTAATTATATTAAAAATATAGAATTTGTTATTGATACATCATTATAAATCTGTCAATAACAAATTTTATACATTTGTTTGGACAATTAAATTAAACTAAAATTATTGCTCAAAAAATATTTTTTATTAACATAATAAATGTGAAAGTATCATTTTGAGACGGAAGTAGCACGTAAAGTGTTTGCTTTAGTTACTTCTTAGGGCAAATTGCAATTTAGTTACCTGAGTTTTACACAATGTTTCAATTGGTTCCTGAATCCGTTTTTCAGCAAATTGGTTACTCCAGTTTAGGGATGGCCAAACCGGACCGGAACCGGACCGGAACCTGAAAACCGGACCGGAACCGGACCGGAAAAGCCCGGAACCGGAGCAAACCTGGGAGTAAACCGGAACCGTGGTAGGCGCGGGCCGGTTCAGGGTCACATATATGGCGAACCGGAACCGGACCGGAACCGGAACCGGATCGGCATTTCCATTAAAAAAAATAAAAATCCCTTATTTTTCAATAAATTTTAACATGTTTATTCATTAGTGTATTATAAAATAAAAATCTCTTGTCTTTTAATAAATTTTAACATGTTTATTCATTATTGTATGATAAAAAAAAATAAAAAAAGGTAGCCTGGACTGAACCGGAACCGGACCGGAACCGTACCGGAACCGGATTGTGATGACCGGAACCGGAACCGGTGTAAGCGCGGGCCGGTTCAGGGTCACATATATACTGAACCGGAACCGGCGGTTCCGAACCGGAACCGGGCCCGAAACCGGTTTTGGTCATCCCTACTCCAGTTTGTCATTTAGTTGCAATGTGGTATAAAAATGGATATTATGCCCTGGATATTATTGAACGGACGGGCATGGCTTCCTGTAAACCTTCCTCTACCCCAGTTGACACCAAGCCTAAATTTAGTGCCCACACGAGTCCTCCATGTGCCGATCCATCCCAGTACCGGAGCCTTGCTGGAGCACTTCAATATTTGACATTCACTCGGCCAGATATCACCTATGCCGTCCAACAAGTGTGCCTGTTTATGCATGATCCTATGGAGGAACATATGCAAGCCCTTAAACGGGTGATTCGATACGTCCAGGGTACGAGTTCGTTGGGGTTACAATTAGTGTCTTCATCAACTTCGGACCTTGTGTCCTTCACGGACGTGGATTGGGGAGGCTGTCCAGATACGAGGCGCTCTACGTCGGGATACTGTATGTTCTTGGGTAATAACCTTATTTCTTGGTCCGCCAAACGTCAAGCTACTATCTCTCGGTCTAGTGCAGAAGCTGAGTATCGGGGCGTAGCTAATGTCGTCTCCGAGTCATGTTGGCTTCGGAACTTACTCTTGGAACTTCACTGCCCAATCCGATAGGCCACCTTGGTTTATTGTGACAATGTCAGTGCAATCTATCTCTCCGGGAACCCAGTTCAGCATCAACGCACAAAACACATTGAAATGGATATTCATTTCGTTCGTGACAAGGTGGCTAGAGGTGAGGTTCGTGTTCGTCATGTTCCCTCCCGCCATCAACTGGCTAAGATCTTTACAAAGGGCCTACCCTCGGTTTTGTTTCTTGACTTTCGGGACAGTCTCAATGTTCGGTTCCCTCCCGTTTCAACTGCGGGGAGTGTTAGAATATTATCACTTCCGTGGTAATATCTCAATATCTTGTGTAAATAAAATTAGTTACCTAGTTTGTAGAATGGTAAATAAATTAGGTCCTAGTATCATGGGATTGATTAGTTAAGAATCCCATTCCATAGTTATCTTTCATTCCATAGTTATCTCTGTACAAAGTTTGTATTTAAAGAGTTGTCAATCAATGAGAAAGTTAAGGAAAATAATATCATCTTTTAGAAGGGTTGTGGGGGAAGTGAAGGGAGAGAAGTAATTGAGGTTCCGAATTGTTGAAAGAGATGAAATGTTATGGAGGGTGTGCGTATTTATGGGGTTTAGGCCGGACGAGGGTAGTTCTGGACTATCATAAAATTGGGGCTTTTAAAGAATATAATTAAGCCACATTGTTCCAATGGGAATAACGTAAATTTTCCTTCCTGCTTAAGAATTCGAGAGTATTGGAGGTGAATAAACTCTATTTGCAAGTCTCCCACACGACGAAAATAGGAAAAAACAAAACAAGGGTAGAGAAAGACTGAAGTAGCAAAGGATCCGAACCCGGATGGAGTTTATTGCAAAAGTGACATGCGTACTTTGTGCAATATATCAATTTGACTCGCGTACTCAATAAACATCACATGTGACATGCGTATTTATGATTGTCAAGATTTTTAGACTAATTTTTAACCCCCGTTAAAAATTTAACGGGACTATCCATGTAAGCTCTCAAATCGACCTAAATTGCTAACAGGCGTTAGTGAATGTTAACGATCACTAATAAGTTAACATATATTACAATCGAAAATTTCAAATTGACCCTTATAAATTAAAATAAACACCAATAACTTAAAAAAAGGAAAACCAAGTTCTTAATAATTAAATTTTTCATTGCTTAAAAAAATATTATAATCATTATTTTCTTTTGTTTTTTATTTTTTATGAATCAATACTATTTTCTTTTGTTTATGTTACCAAAATATCATAAAATACATATTTTTCCCCAATTATAATAACCCCAACATGATTACTACAAAACCAACCCAGTTCCACCATCTTTGATTGAAAGTAGCATCACCACCGCCACCATTCCACCATCAATGGCCTCTCAGTACCCACCACCACCCATTGCCACCAACATAACGACTCGCACAACCTCATTCAAGCAGAAAAATTGATCAGATTTCAAAATTATATCCAGATCTAGAATTAGGGGCAATTGGAAATGAATGGAAGAGAGACATTTTCTAAGATTTGTAGAAGGTTTTCTTTTAGAAGGTTGGAGATGAGATTTGTAGAAGGAAACAAAAGGAGATGACCAACGGCAAGGAAATTACAGGGTGGAACGCACGGTCGGCGTACGAAGACTGTCCCGAGCTTCTCGAGGACTCTATTGATCAGTTATCTCGGTCGTTGTTCTCTGTCGCGCCGTCGTCGGACGGTGGACATCAGCAGAAACCGGGTGGAACGCACGACGTGATGACTTGGCGATATACTCGGCGGCGAACGGCAACGACAATTTCGCCGGAGTACCGAATTAGAACCGCCGGCGTAGATTAATGTCGTTGGAGGACGACGATGTTTCGAGATTCCCGAAATGGCTGAGTAGAAGAGAGAGAATGTTCCTGGATATGCCGGCGGCTGCAATTCAAGAGGAGGCCCTAGTGGATGACAGGGATGCTGGAGAGAGAGGGGGGATGGAGCACCCTGACCGGGTGGCGGCTGAGGTGGCGTGCAAGGGTGGGGGAGGCATCGGTGAATAGTGGAAATCGGAAAGGGTAAAGAAGAGTTGATGAAATTGGGAAGGAGGGCTGTGCATCGGGAAGGTTTTTTTTTGGAATCCTGTCCAGATTAATAGGGTTACAGTAGTTTTGCATTTTGCATTTTACCCCCTAAAGTTATGATTAATATATGTAGAAGTTTTGATTATAATATTCCCTCCGTCCCAAAATGATCTTCACACTTTTTTCGACGTTACTAAGAATGAACTTTGAGCAATGATTTCAAGTTGATTCAATTATTCTAATGAAAATCTAAAACTTGTTATTGATAGTATTGTTGATGGTGTATCAATAACAAGTTTTAGATTTCCATTAGGATAATTGAATCAACTTGAAATCATTGCTCATAGTTCTTTCGTAGTAACGTCAAAAAAGTGTGAAGATCATTTGGGACGGAGGGAGTATATGTTAAGTTACATGGACCTTCCCGTTAAAATTTTAACGGGTGTTAAAAATTAGTCTAAAAATCTTGCGAATCATAAGTACGCATGTCACATTTGATGTTTATTAAGTACGCGAGTCAAATTGATATATTGCACAAAGTACGCATGTCACTTTTGTAATAAACTCAACCAACCAGATGTGTGTTGTATGGACTAACCAGATTGCAGAATCGGCGACACGTCCGTGAACATTTGTAATTGGAGGATTAGCTATTTCCGGCAGTGTGTGCGCGCGCGAGAAAATCTAAGTCGGCGCCGGTAATCCCTCCCCCCGCTCTTTTCTCTCTCGCCTGCTACTCGTTCAAAATTCGCCCCTCTCCTCAATTGATTCTCCATTATCTGTAAGCAATTTTCACAATTATGATTATTGTTGAGGTTTAGGTTTTGAGATTGTAATAATACTCTCTCTGTCCTGGAAAGATAGTCTCATTTTGACTTTTATAGTCAACAAAAATGAACTTTGACTAATCATTAGTGTCGAACTAATCATTCTAGTGAAAATCTAAAATTTGTAATTGATAAATCATTAAGTGATTTATCAATAACAATTTTTAAAATTTCACTGTGATCATTAAATTGACATCAATGTTTGGTCAAAGTTTATTTTTGTTGATCATAAAAAATCAAAATGAGACAATCTTTTCTGGGATAGAGGGAGTATATTTTATTGAGTGATTACGTGTTATTTATTCTTTGATTCTTTTGTTTGATCATTTCTGTATTAGTTTGATCCTTCAACGCAATTTAGGTGATTATGAAGTTTGGTTCAGATTGTTTTTGTGTGTGATGTAGGGGAGGGGCGGGGGTTGGTGGTTATTGTGTTGTGCATTTTGTAGTAACTTAACTACATAAGTTAATGATCATGGATGTTTGTTCTTTATGCTTGCTGCAATGTTTGTTACTCCAATTTTTAGCTAAAGTATATCTAAGTACCTTGTTCTTTGTGTTGTTTTATTTTTTTCAATTTTGGTGAGCTAATGCACTTAGTTTTAGTGGTTATGTGGCTTGTAAACAGATTAATACTTTACGGTGGTATTGGTAGTGGCTATCATGTGTTGCTTAAGTCTCTTCTTTTTCTTTTCTAAGTCTTAGTACATTGAATGAGTCTGTTCCTCATGTTCGCTTCATCGGTTATCACATCAATGCTTCATTGCTTCTGAAAACATCTTCTCTAGGAGCGGAAGAGTTGGTTCACTTTCATATTTTTGGTTTGAGTTGAAAGGTTCATTGTTCCTGAGAATGAGCCGATGTTTAAGTTGTGGTTCGTTGATTAGTCGCTGCTTAAGGATGGAATTAATCTCCTCGGCTGCACGATAAATCTGCAAGATCAAAATGTAAAAACTTAACCACAAACATGTACTCCCTCCATCCTAAAATAATAGCCCCATTTCCCCTTTTTGTTTGTCCCAGAAAGTTAGTCTCATTTCCAAAATGAAGGCTTCAAAATCATTGAATTTCCAAATCTTATAATGTAAACTTAAAATGTTTGAAACGTCAAACGGGGCTATCAATTTGGGACGGAGGGTGTATATTACAACGAATTTTGAAGCACCAAAAATGAACATATCAATAGTTATCAGCTAGGTAGTGCCAGTGCAAAATATACTAATAAGCCCTAAAGGTTATCCGAAAATAGCAAGGAACAACACAAAAAACTTCATAATCAAAAGTAAATCTAAAGATGAATCATAGACAATTATGAATGCCCATAAAACACTATAATGGACAACAAACAAAATTATTACTCCCCTAGTCCCAGAAAGTTCGTCCCATTTGACTTTTTATGGTCAACACAAATACATTTTGACCAAACATTGATGTCGATTACTAAAGCTAATTAAAAATATTACATCAATAGTCAATAACACGCATGCATCGGCACTCATATATAAACGAATTACAATGGGCGATTGACATTGAGAAGGAACAGTTGCGCAATAGCAGTGTGGCGAAGAATTAGAGTGAGCGCGCTTAAGAAAGAACACATTGTTTCTATTTATTAGGAAATGTAACTTTGATGACTCTTCACAATATTTCATTATTAAAATATTAAATCGTGGGAGCGATGCTAGGGGCACAAAATAGAGTCACAAAATTGTGCTCACAATTGAGGTGACGATATTTTATTAATTGCATCGATAGTGGACCCGCCACTCTCTAATTAAAAGCACCAATAAAATCACTACACGTAAGATTATGTGAGCAAAATTTTGGGACTTTTTTTGTGCCCCTAATATTATTCTAAATCGTGGTTATCAATCTTGTTCAGGTTCATACTAGTCGGATCAAAAAACACCCAACATTGGATTTCAATTTGAATCCCGTCAGCTGGTCGTACCAGACCAGCCAATTTGGCTCGGCGCAAACGCCACCTTTAATAAACCCATTTTTAAACGAGGACCATAATGAAAGTATACAAAGTGTAGGGGTTTATTTAAAGAAACTAAAGTTGGCTTTATATCTAAACCCAGCATAGGCAATAGGCAAACAGCTCATTTCGCGGGCTGAAGATCGACCTCTTCATTTCATCCTTGTAATTTGTAAGCAATCCATTCCTCTCCCTCATTCTCTTATGGAATGATACAATTAGTTTTTGAAATTCTTCTCTTTTTCTTTTTTCCTTCTAGAAATTCATGTAAAGTAGCAGCAAATTCTTCACTTTTCTCAATGATTATTTCTTAAAGCATCTGTAATCGCTAGTAGTTGGTATTGTTCCTTTTTAAAGGGTTATGCTTAGTGCTTTATCTTAGTAAAGCTTCCATGGAGAGCGTGCATGCTAGTGTTTAACAAAATGCTTGAAAGAATATTCGGTTGTGTTCTTCAAAAATGAAAATTTCTGCTGTGTTCTAAAGAGAAACTGAGTTTTATATTCCTTATAATGACATTGAATATAACAACAAAAGATGTAGGAATATATCAGTATATACTTGATTTTACGTTGAAACTTTGATACCGGTACACAATTCCCAAACATGTCAGCTAGAAGAACGGTGAAGACGACATTTATATATTCGGTTATACATTTCTGATTTCTGTATTGAATTATATTTCTAATTGTATCAATTAGAAAGAAAGACAAATACAAATGAAAGATGGACAGTTTATGAAAAGACCAAGAACACTGCAGATTAGCTGTACACAATTTTACTGTTTGGCTCAAGTCACAGTAAAAGACAACTGCAATCATGGATTAATTTTGACTTGAAAAATGTAAAAACTTGTGTATCTTGAATGAATGTTTATTCCCTATCTCACTTTTAGGTTTCTGTGTATTAATATTCAGTTATATTTGTTATCCATCGACAGTTGTCTTTGTAAAAGTGGGATGATGCATTTGGTGGTAGTAAGAGTTTCTGCTATTTTGAGTAAAAAAAGACTGAGAATTTACTTTTTTTCTTTTGTGAAGGATTTAATGAGTCCAAGATGGAAAGGGAAGGGAGCACAAGAGAAAGCACTTGCAGATCCCATGTCCAAGATCGTTTCAACGCTTCAATCCTCTCTAATCCAGTCAGATTGTCAGGGCATACTCTCAGGCAACAACATACTTATTGGAGCAGATACCGAACAAATTGACCTCTTCAATAAAGCATATTTTGGTCGGTCCATTATCTCAGCCGAGAAAGATAAACATTGGCTTCAACTAACCATGGAAGAAGCTTTTTATCTACACTTTTCCTTAAACTGTCTCAAAATAATAGTAGGCGAAAACAACTGCAATCAACCTGAGGATAAATTATGGAAGTATATGACGTCGAGGACAGAAAAGTTTCCGGACACCTTCAAGGCTTATTCGCATTTACGAAACAAGAATTGGGTAGTGAGAAATGGGGCCCAATATGGAGTTGGCTTTGTTGCATATCGTCATCATCCATCTCTAGTCCACTCTGATTACGCTGTGCTTGTTTTATCAGACGGTGATGAAAATGATCGGTTGAGAGTTTGGTCTGATTATGAGTGCACCCTTCGGCTTTGTGGGGGTGTGGTAAAGACATTGCTGGTTCTTTACATCAATAGGAATGGTAGGGGTGCGGATTCTCCGTCGTGTTTAGAGGGTTATACTGTTGAGGAGAGGACGATTACAAGATGGAGTCCTGAGCAATGCCGTGAGGATAAAGTCAAAGGCAAACTTGTAAACGGAACAAAGTAAGAGTGTTATGTGCTATTATGCAATTGTACTTTTAGTGTCTGGAATGCTCGTAGAAGTATGAGTTCTGGTTGACTATCCACCAACAGAATAGTTGCCCTGCGGTAGGCAATCCAAATCTGGTGCGTTAAAGAGTTTCTTACCTTCTCCATCGCAGAAAGATGGTTCAGTTTAATTTAAGTACTCCCTTTGTCCCTAAGTGAGTGTCCATTTTCATGAAATTTTTGTCCCAAAACGAGTGTCCATTTTGATCATAACTTTGTCTCGAAATGTTTCTTTTCGAATTTCTTTTCACCGGTCTCTTATACTTAAAAAAAAAAAAAAAGTTTTTAAAGAGGATTACAAGATTATAGATTGAATTTCCAAAAAATAGTTTTTTAAAAAAATAATTACCAAAACAATAACCCTAAAAAGTTATTTACCAAAATAGCACTTTTTGGTAAAACCGGAAGTGGGAGTGCCGGTTTTAGTGTTGAATCCGGAAGTCCCACTTCCGGAATTGACCTTTTTATTTATTTATTTATTTATTTTTGCGAAATCTGATTTTTATTTATTTTTTTGAATCCGGAACTGAGACTTCCGGTTTTAATTTTTTTTTTTTTTTTTTTTTTCGAAATAACAAAAAACATTAAAACCCACCCACCGAAAGTTGATTTGGCGTTTACTTAAAACCGGAACTGCCAATTCCGGTTTTGGCTTTTTTTTTTTTTTTTTTTTTTTTTAATGTGAAATTTCCGGAAGTGGGAATATATATAACCATTCAACCACGACTTCAGTTTTTTCATAAGAGAAAGATAAAGAGAGTTTCTTAGAAGAGAAAGAGAGAAGAAATAAAGAGGATTTTTAAGATTTTGGCAAAATCTTTAAAAAGGTTAGTTTTTTTTTTTTTTTTTTTTCGTTTTCTATGTTTGAAGTAAGATATTTAACTGTTGATTTAAATTTTGTTCATCCTTTTGTTATTATGCAAGTATACATATGTAAATTTAAAATATGCCCTAACAAATTTGTGTATGAAATTTGCTTGTTTATGCTCGATGTTCAATTTCTTGTGTTTGTGATTTATAAAAGTGTAGTTCATTTGTTTGTTTGTTTTTTTAAAACACATGGTGATTATAATGTTAAATTAAGGTTTTGACAATTGATTTTTTCAATTCTTAGGAATAAATATGAATGGACTTCCACTTGTTTTCATGTGCTATTGGGAGGAGATGATGAAAATCCGTTTGAAGGTGAACATTATGAAAAGGGGCCAAACAAACATCTTAAGGCTAAAACTCGTTGGAGGTATAAAAAGTTGATTAAGAGGTTATGTAATGCGATTGGTGTAGATCGACATTTTGTTCAATTACAAGTTATTTGTAGATTTCCTCATGTAATTGGTCATGGAGTTGCAAATTACATTCCTTTTATCATTGAGGATGATGCATGTATGGACCTCATGTTTGATGTTGCTACTCAGTTTGTTGGGATGTCTAGCTTACAGTTGTATGTTAAGATAAGTTTAGTTGATAATGTAAATGTTGATGAAGGAGAGGAAGAGGGGGTGGGAGAGGAAGACTATGGTCATGAGGCAGATAACCTTCAGATGGGTTCTTTAAGCTGCCACCGTGAGTGGGACTTTGGAGCAAGTTCATCAAGACATGTGGAAGAGGAAGAGGGAGAGGAAGAAGAAGAGGAAGAGAGAGGGGCGAGGAAGACATAAATGATTTGTTTAATGAAGAAGAGGAAGATGAAGATTATGAAGAGATGATTGACTCGTACATAAATGAAGGTCATGATTATGGATATGAAGATGAGGATAGTGCTACTGATGTTAGTGATAACGGGAGTGATGATGGGGTGAGGGAAGATTTGAGAGTGGAATTGGTTCCTTATGAAGAGCATCAAAATCAATACTATGGTAGAGCAGAGTATCCTTTTTATCAAGATATTGGGCAAGGATCAGAGATTTATGATGATAACCAAGATAAGTTTGATGTTTGGAATGTAGAAGAGGAAGGATCAGAAATTTACAAAGGTCTTCGTTTGCAAAGAAGTTTGAGGTTCAACAGAAAATGAGATATTTCATATTACGAAGAATCTGCGGTTCAAGGTAAAAAGAAGCACACCCAGCAAGTGGACTATTGAGTGTTGGGCGAAAGATTTCCCATGTAATTTTAATGTGAATGTGAGTTTGAAGAACGGTACGTATTGGGAAATAACAAATACATTGGTCCTCATTGTTGCTTGGCTACAGGAATAAACCAAGATCATCCTAACTTAGATGCTAAGTTCATAGGACGAGAGGTTTTGAGTATGGTGAAGGCTGATCCTGAGTTGAAAATTGGAGTTGTGAGGGCGGAAATGCATGCACGATTTGGGAAGGATATTTCATATAGGAAGGCTTGGTGTGGTAAACAAAAAGCCATTGCAGAGGCTTATGGAGACTGGAAAGAATCTTATGGAAAGTTGCCGCGTTTGTTAGGAGCTATCCAAAAGTTTAATCCTGGAACCATTGTGGAGTATTCGAAACAAACTCGTCCTGGTACTTCATCTACGTTTGACGCTGCGTTCTGGGCATTTGGCCCTTGTCTACATGCATTTTCTTATTGTCGTCCTGTCATTTCTGTTGATGTCACATTTATGCATGGAAGATATAAAGGGGTTATACTTATTGCCATGGGTGTTGACGCGAATGATAGTTTGCTTCCTCTCGCATTCGCTATTGTTGAGAAAGAGGACTACCGTAACTGGAATTGGTTTCTAGAGCTTGTTTGCAAACATGTTATCAGGGGTCGTGAATGTTGCTTGATATCGGATCGTCATCTTGGCATCCTTTCCACCACTGCACAGGATTCTTGGCCACGAACAGTTGTACACAGATGGTGCATGTTGCATATGAGAGCAAATTTTCTACACGGTCGCAAGGGTGTTGGCTTGAAAGATCTTTTTGGCGTGCTGTTAGCACCACCCAGGAAGGAAGATGCAAATGTATCTGAGGCAGATTCATATAATCGACCCTGAGGCATATAAATGGTGGGAGTTTTTGGATAGAAAAAAATGGACTTTGGCATATGATGGTGGATACAGGTATGGGATTAAGACTACCAATTTGTCAGAAGTTTTTAATGGGGTGATGAAAGGAGCTCGTGGGATGCCTGTTTCAGCAATTGTTGAGACTTCCTTCTATAGGTGTGTGGCATATTTTCAAAGTAGACTGGAGACATCAATAAGGGCTATAGGGGGGATATCACTAATGCCACACGAAAATTCAGTCACAGGCTTGATATGAAGTACCGGCACAACGAGAATAAGGCCGGGTATCATCATGTTACGAGGTTTAACACTACGTCAGTGGGTATTTTTGAAGTGACAACGAGACATCGGGGTGACAGAGGTGGACACGTTCAAGTTGTGAAATTGGGTGAACAAAAATGCACTTGTGGAAAATGGGTCCAATTTCATTACCCATGTTCGCATGCTATTGCGTGTTTCAAAGCGCAAAACATCGATAGTGTGGGCTACATCTCAGAGTTTTACAACCTTGACTTTTACCACAAGACATGGAGGGGTACTTTTCAACCGATCCATGATGAGGCCTATTGGAACGTGGACGGTTTTGTCCCCATTTTTACACCGAACGAGGACCATAGACGCGATAGGCAAGGGAGACCCAAGTCAAGGAGATTGAGAAATACTATGGATTGGCAAGTTGCCAAAAAAAAGAATCGTTGTGGGATTTGCAAGGTTAAGGTCACACGCGAAGGAAGTGTCCAACTCGTAGGGCTTAGAATCAAGTCGTTTTTTCATCTTTCGTTTTGAAATTTCTGTAATATTTTAGAATTTTATGTATTGTGGTTTTATTTGAACTTGTAATATATTCAACCGTTGTTAACATGTAATTTCATTTAGTAATGTGAAATATATGTTTTTTTTTATAAACAAATGATTGGAGCGGATTTTGTGAACAAGATTTTTGTGAGTAATTAATTACAGCTGCATGCAAAATGGGAGAGAGAGAGAGAGACTTGAGAGAGAGCATTGACTGATCAGAGGTGGAGGGTTAGACTAGCCTCTCTGACATTGCATTTACTGTGATGTAAATGTTGAGTACTCCCTCCGTCCCTATTTACTTTACAAATTCCCAAAAAGAAAAATTTTAAACTTTTGTAAGGTAAATAGGGACGGAGTGAGCACACTTTTTAAGCCTAAATCATAGAAATATGAAGAATTTTTTAGGACAACGAAAAATAGCAAATGAGAAGATCATTTTGTGGGACGGAGGGAGTATTATTGAAAAACCCGTGGACAAGGTATGTTACAGAGGTATGTTACAGAGGCGAAGTCAGTTACAGGATGAGGAGGATGAGGAGGAGGAGGAAGAGGAGGAGGAGGAGGAGGAGGAGGAAGAGGAGGATCTTTCAGCACCACCACCACCACCACCGGAATATCGTGGACAATGGAATGCAGAGGGGGGAATTGGAGGATTATCGAACATGTTGATTATAATCAGTTTTCACATTCACAGATGCAAAATTTTGGTAACTTCAATCTACCAAGTGGGCAGAGCGGCATCACACAAAGAAATGTTCCTCAGACTCCAGAGCCTTCCTTCGGATTTCAGCTATATGCTGGTAGTAGTATTCCTATTCCTCCATTCAGTGTTCCATCTTATAGTGGGAGTGGTAGTACTCATATAGACCCTACTCCTTCATCGTCATCACAGCAACCACGACAACAATCATCATTACTATCTCGCTTCATTAGAAGAACAAATAGGAGGGAAACACGTCGTCCTGCAACTTACACCCCATCCGATCATCCTTGAGGGATTTTTATCTTATGTGATCGGGATGTGGTCACTATTTATGTAGTCTCTGACGATGTACTGTTTCTTTCTATATTGTTATTTTATCTATTTAAAAATTTGTGTTATTGTTATTTTAGGTTTTGTAAAAAATAGTATGGAAATTTAGTTATCATTAATTAACTGAACTTTCAAAACCGGAACTGCGAATGCCGGTTTTATCAGAAATCTCAAAACCGGAACTGTCAATGCCGGTCTTATCGAAAATCTCAAACCGGAACTGCCAATCCCGGTTTTATCACATTTATCTCTCTTTAAAAAGATCGGTTAACTCAAACCTAACGTATCCATCCCTCCTCTATTCTTCCATCCAAACCTCCGCCCCTCGACCTCAAAACTAATTCATCTTCAAAATGGATCCATCGCTCCCCCGCTGGTATCTTGGAGGACGACCTCTTCCTGGTCATCCTGGTCAACCCTCTAATCCGCAATCTAATCTCTCTCAAATCGAACGAGAGTTAGAATCTCCACCGCCTCATATTATACCTGGTCCCGCCGGTGTCGCACAGTCCGCCATGCGTCGGCATCGCTCCGGAAAAGCTCATGTCTCTCAGGGACCCCCGATGTCGACACAAGAGTCTATAAGGAGAGCGATTGAAGAGCCGGTGGAGGATGAACATTTCCAGCGCAGACCTTGGCTATCTGCAATGGAGTATCTCACTGCAGAGGGTACATGTTATCAGTTAAAAATGATCAAGGAAAAATGCGATAAATATGACAGGGTGGAACAGGTATAATATTAATATTATTTATAGTTAAGGTTAATATTTAAAATAATTGGTCGTTATTTTTTTGGTCTATTAGGTTGTTGTTGTTGTCAAGGAGTGCACACGAAGTGATTATGGCTCTCTTTTTGTGACTTTGAAAGATCCTACGGATACAATTGAAGCTACCATTGGTGACAAAGTGCTTAAGGAAAGTGAGTATGGAAGTGACATAGGTGTTGGTGCTGTTCTGATTCTTAAGCAGGTATGAAATATTTTCCTTAACATTACACTCCCTAAGGATATTTTCCTTAACATTTTGTTCTAAATGTTTTCTTTTGTTGATCTATTAGGTTGTTGTCTTCGCCGTCTCACGCTCAAAAAAAGTCCTTAACATTACACTTTCCAATGTTTTTAAGGTATTCCCTAAGGATTGTTGAGTTAATTTGTTGGATATGTAATATTTGGATTTATGTCGGATTTCCTATGTGACCGGGATGTGGTCACTGAATATTTGGACTTATGTAATATTAACTATGTGACCGGGATGTGGTCACTGAATATTTTGACTTATGTAATATTTACTATGTGACTGAGATGTGGTCACTGAATAATTGGATTTATGTATTATATATTTCCTATGTGACCGGAATGTGGTCACTGAATAATTGGATTTATATATTATTTATTTCCTATGTGACCGGGATGTGGTCACTAAGTGTTTGAATGTATTAATGTTGGATTTGTGGAGAAGTTTATTCTATCCTATAAAATCAACGTTTTCCAATGCCAGATATTCAGTTCCGGATTCAAGCAAAAAAAAAAAAAAAATCCCAGATTTCGCGAAAATAAAAAAACTAAAGGTCAAATAAACCACAATACATAAAATTCTAAAATATTACAGAAATTTGTGAACAAGTTTATTTATTTATTTCTTTCCTATGTGACCGGAATGTGGTCACTAAATAAAACCACAATACATAAAATTCTAAAAAAATAATAATCATTTCTTTCTTCTTCTTTTTTTCCCCCTATTCCTTCTCCCTTTCCTATGTAAACAAGTTTAATGTTTTTTGTTATTTCGAAAAAAAAAAATAAAAAATTTAAAACCGGAAGTCTCAGTTCCGGATTCAAAAAAAATAAATAAAAATCAGATTTCGCAAAAAAAAATAAAAATAAATAAAAAGGTCAATTCCGGAAGTGGGACTTCCGGATTCAACACTAAAACCGGCACTCCCACTTCCGGTTTTACCAAAAAGAGCTATTTTGGTAAATAACTTTTTAGGGTTGTTGTTTTGGTAATTATTTTTTAAAAAACTATTTTTTGGAAATTCAATTCAAGATTATATATAAATTTTGTCATCAAATTGTACAAAATGTTTTGCCCTTTAAAATGAAATTTGAACACTCATTTAGGGACAGATGTAGTAATTATTAGTGATTGATTTAAGTTAAATGTTTTTCAGAATTTTACATCAATTTGTTATTATAGTAAAAGTCTAAAATTGTTGTTGATATATACAGTTTAAATTTTTTAAATGGAGTATCAATAATAAGTTTTTACTCTCTCAACTTCGTTTATATTGGCCACATTTCAATTTTGGGTTGTCCGGCATTTAGGAAAACATTGCAGTTTGGTGAGTTACTTTCTCATTAAATCTTTGCTTTAATGTCACTTGAAAAAAAATTAAAGTTGCGGAAGGGAGCCTCAATTGAAATTCTGGATTTCATTTTCAGTTTCCACGTCTGACTTGTGTATCTACATTTTATCCCTTTTCAAGTTTTTGGTACTACATTATCCGTTCCTATATTTTCGTTGTTTGGAGCTCGGGCAAATATGTATTCTATCCTCTTAGCCATTGTATAGTTTTTCACTAAATTAAGGGTTAATTACAAATGGCTTAAAATCTCATATGAGGTCCCGAATCAGGCTAACTTTTTGTTTAGCGATTTAAAGCCCGAATTGATATTTTTTTTTTCTCAAATTAGAGTTTTATGATGATTTCCATCCAAAAACTATAACCATATCTCCTCCCCTCTCACAGCGCCGCCGCTGCAACATTCACGGTTGCCATTGTCTTCCTCTGTCGTTGTCTTCCTCCATCGCTGTCTTCTTCATATCCGACCCTCACACCGTCCACCCTACTTCACCATCCCCTATTTTCCATCTTGACTTTCTAAACCCAGCTTGAAGTTCTTAATTTCATCTTCCTCCATCGCTGTCTTCTTCACATTTTGTTATTATGATTTTACATTTTGATCTTGCAGATTAATCATGCAGCCGAGGAGGTTAATTTACCCTATTACATCACATCCTTAAGCAGCGACTAATCAACAAACCACAGCGCAAGAATCAGCTCATTTCCAGGAGCCGTTCCTACAACCATCTGAAGACCAACAACTTTCTGAGGAAAATCCAGGTTTTTATAAACAATTTGCTTATTTCGTGTGTGTATGAGTTTTTACTCCTTTTATGTGTAGTAAGCTGGGTAACTGACGACAGGGTTTAGGGTTTAGGCCAAGCCATTTAGACGTTGAGTTAGTCTCCTGTAAAACGCGTTTTTCCTAGCGATTAGGAAAAATGTGTTTTTCATAATCATCTGGCACTCCTCAACACATTTGCTGGATCTTCGTAACATACCAACTAGACATCCTAAACATTGTTTCTGGCTATCTATTAACACAACAACTGCTCTTCATTTTTTTTTCAAAAAAAAACCTTCTAGCTATCACTTTTAAAGGTTCTGGCTATTGGTCTCTAAGGTTCTAGATATCAGTCTCAAAGGTTCTTTTCAGTTTTTTTTTTCTCACTGGAGATGCTTCATAAATTATATCCAGAAGACTATATTATCTATATCCAGAACCTCTTGAACTTGATATCCAGAAAGTTTATTGACCATGATTTGTTTTCAAATGTGCTTGAAAATCATATCTAGAAGGCTTGTTATTGATATCCAGAACCCTTCTGGCTATCACTTTCATAGTTTCCGGCAGTGGCGGAGCTACCCCAATGTCAAAGGGGGCAATTGCCCCTATTGATTTTTAAAAATAAAATTTTACTAGTGCAGAATTTTTAAAATTTTGAGGGTTTAGTGCAATTTATTAAAATTTGCCCCCTTTAAAATAAAAATAATAATGCATTAGAATTATTTTTTTGCCCCCATTGATGAAATTACAGTTGATTTTATTTTTATTGTGTAACTTTTGCCCCCATTGATGAAAATTCCTGGCTCCGCCACTGGTTTCCGGATATCAATGTCATATCCAGAAGGCTTTATATTGATATCCAGAACCGTTTGAGAAGTTCCGATTATTTAAAAAAAAATATCACCGCGCGTTTTTAAAAAACACGTTTTTCCTAAGCGTTTTGTAAAACGCGTTTTACGCAAGATTTTGGCTTAGAGGTTGGCGCATCAATCTTCTTTAATTCAACTTTAGCTGAAAAGTTATTAAAAAATAAGTGTATACATAAAACTTTGAAAGTAGCAACTGATAGTATTTTTAATAAGATATCAATAACGACTTTTAGTATTTCACGGATAATTCTTTTTTCATAAATTATTTCTTTTGCAATCGTTGAATCAAGATGACAAAAATACACAAACCAGGACTATTAACGATCGAGTATTTTGAGCTTTGAACAGTTAATTAAGCGGTCAATAAGGGTATGGTTGTTACGGTAACATGGAACCATTAGAATGCGCTTTATACGTCAATCCTCAATGATTGACCCAAATTATTTCGCACCTATGTGTTAAAGTTAAACAATCATTAATAAAAATATATTTTGTAGGTAGTAAGGCTCCGTTTGTTTCGCGTAAAACAATTTCCAGAAAATGATTTCCCGTAAAATGTTTTCCGGAAAATGATATAAACATATTTTTGGTTGTTTGGTAAATCTAAGGAAAATATTTTCATTTGAAAAAAATAATAATTTAATATGAGGAAAAAAATTATTATGAGAAAAAATTTGAATGTGGATGGGGGTTTGGGGTTGGGGTGGGATGGGTGGGGTAGATGGGGCTGGGGGAGGTGTTCAAAATAATTTTAATATGAGTGTTTTTTTTTTTTTGGGTGGGGGGGGGGTGGTGGGGTAGTGGGGGAGGTGTTCAAAAATTATTTTATATGAGTGATTTTATTTTTTTATTTATTTTTTTTTGGGGGGGGGGGGGGTGGGTGTGTGGTGGGGTAGGGGAGGGGGTAAAGGGTGCGGAGGAAAGGGGTGTTGAAAGATAATTTTATTATGAGTGAAAAAAAAAAAGTTTTTTTTTTTTTTTTTTGGGTGGGGGGTTTGGGGTGGATTGGGGAGGGAACGTAAGGTTGGAGGGTGGGGATGGGGTTGGAGGTGGAGGTGGAGGTGGAGTGGGTAGCGTGGGGTTGTATGGGGGAGTTGGGTGTGTGAGTGAGAGAGTTAACATTTTCCGTAAAATGACTTGCGGAGGAGAAGTCCGTAAGTCGTTCTACGAAAAACCTAGCTTATTTCTATTGACCGTAAAATATTTTACATTGATTTTTTTCTCTTTTGGTTACCAAACACCGGAAAACACGTAAAACATTTTATGGTGAAACAAACGGAGCCTAAGTTTCAAATAGAGTCTCAAATACTTGCTTTAGTTTGTTGGGAGATTTTCCTTATACCAATCCAATTCAATGAGTAGATTAAACCAAAACAAAAGCGGAAGCGTACCTTAATTTGTTATAACGGAAAATTTGATTAATTCGTTAAGGATTGAGCGGAAGCCTAGAATAAGCCCGAGATCGTTCTTCCAGTTGATCCATATACTCCGTTATTTGTCTCTCTATTGAAGGGATATGAGAGTTGGATAGTGATATGTTCAACCGGGGACCCGACCTCTATTTATAGTTATGATGCATCCGTTAGGAATAGTGATGGATCGATTTTATCATATGTTATCTCTACATTTTCGTTCTCATTTTATTGACTTTTTGATGTAATTTAGAATAGTTCAATGTAATTTTGGTCTAATTATGATTAAGAGCATGCACAGTGGTGAACGAAAATTTCGTTCACCACGTGAACGAAACTGCCCTGTGAACGAAATTTCGTTCACAAAAACCTATATGTTGTAGTGGTGAACGAATTTTCGTTCACATACATATTATTTTAATATTAATTTTATGTTATGAAATTAATAATTTACATTACTAAATATTATTTTTTATTATGTCATTAAAAATAAAAACGAAAATATTTATTTTATTCATTTTGAAAATAAAATATATTTTATTATTTTTAGTAATTGCATAATTTAAAAGACTTAAACCTCATAAATGAACATCAAGCATGATGATCATGATGGGGTGAGTTTTGATTGAAGTTTGACCCAAAAGAAAATTAAAATATATGAAAAATTAAAATGTGTCAAATTTATAGAAAAAATAAATAATATTTTTTTAATAATAAAATATTAAAATAATGTCAAATATTACGAAATTAGACTCTATTTATAGAAAAAAAGAAATTATAAACATTTTTAATATTTTTATGTAAATAATAATTTTTTTAAAAAAGACAAACAAAATACACATATAGCTCAAACCATTTTCGTTCACGAAATGAACGAAAATTTCCGTTCTTGGCCATGAACCAAATTTGGATCACCACTAATTGGCATGAACCAAATTGGTTCACAAGTTTACTCTTCATGAACCAAAAGATGGTCACGGGTGTGCATGGTCTAAGGAACTTTGTTAGGATTTGTGTATTTTGGAACACTTTTAGTGTTATTATGTAACTACAAAGTCTGAGAGCTTAAAGTGTGAAAGACCAATGTCGGGTCAACATCAAGAGTCAAAGTCAGCCGTGGTCAAAGTCAAGAAGAAAAGAAGGAAAAGCTGGAAAAAAGTCCAGGCGCCCGCTTATAGTATTCCAGGCGCCCGCTTACTTCAAAATCCGGAAAAGAAAAGTTTCTGTCTTAACCAGGCGCCTATATGGATAGGCGCCCGCCTAGAATACAGCTGGGAAATCTGAAAAGCTTTAGTTTGGGATTATTTTTGGGTCTCCTTTCCTATTTTGGACTCCTCTCTTTTGTATAAAACTCATTAGGTTTTCATTATCAGTTTTTTATGCTTTGTTTTAGGTTTTCTTAAGTTTTGAAGATTGTAAACAAGATTTGGGAGATTATTCATCATCAAGCGTTTATCCAGGTTTATGATTTTTAATTATATTCTTGTGTTTATTGCTATGTCGATGAGTAGCTAATTTTATTGTTCATGGATTGGGAGTAATAACTATCAAATCTCTATGCTAAATTGGGCTTAATTAAATATTAATCTTGTTCTTGTTCATAAGAATAGAACTTAATTAATTTAAAGATTTCATTAATATGACTTGATATTCTTGGTCTTTAAATCATCTTGGTTTAGATTGTTGCACTAGCGTGGATAATTTATATATTGAATCATATTCTTGTGATTAGATTTAATTGAGGACCTAGCGGAAATCAAAGAATTTAAGATCAAGTGTTCTTAAGAACTTAATAAATTGTTTTTGTGTGTTGTTGACCTAGCGGAATATTTCACATAGAGATAATAATAGGGTTGCAATCCGGTGACCAAACCGTCCCAACTCTTAAATAAGTGAACGATTTCTTGAACAAGTTTAATAATCTTTTTAATAAAATAGCATAGAGCGGAGATAGTTGTGAACCCCAATCTGTGAATCTTCGTAATCTTGAATTAAATCTTTGTTTGCTTAGTGATCTTTAATTTAGTAATTTATTTTCATTGTTTAGTAGTTAATTTAGTTTAATCAAAATCAATCAAAAACCCCCTTGGTTCGTTTACACTAATTAAATAAACTTGTTTTTCCTACGAGTCTCTGTGGTTCGACCCTTACATAGGTACATTGCTACTTCGGTGACTTGTACACTTGCAAGGTTTTTATTACAGTGGAATATTTTCTCCATCAAGTTTTTGGCGCCGTTGCCGGGGACTTGTTTTGATTTACAAGTTAATTTAATCGGTGTATGTTTGGTAGGCGTTCATTGAACCCCGATTTGGTTCCTTTGGACGATAATATCGATAGACTCGACAGGGGCATTCCCCCTATTTGTGAGTCTGAGTCTGAGTCTGAAACTTCTGTCACCGAGACAGAGGTAGTTTTAAGTGAATCTGAAACTTCTTCCACCGGGGGAGAAAAAATTGGAGTTGTAATGGCTAATCCTTAATGAAAGAATATGCTAGGCCTAAAGTTGACACATCGGTGTCATGTATTGTCCTGACTGAGGCCGCTAAATCTTATGAGGCGAAGGGGCATTACTTCAGTCAGTTGCCCAAGTTTCAGGGTCTTCCAGCTGAAGACTCTTTGAACTTCTTGAGAGAGTACATGATGATTATATCAGGATTCCCTGTAAAAGAGGGGGTTATTGATGAACAATTAAGACTTAAGTATTTTCCTTTCTCTCTTCAAGGGGTAGCTAAAACTTGGCTTATGTTGCTTCCAGCTAGGAGTATCACTACATGGGATGGGTTGCATGATGCTTTCTTAAAGAAATTCTTCCCACACGCTACTTTGGCCACCTTTAGACAGAAAATCATAGGGTTTACTCAAGAGGTAGGTGAGCCATTTCATGAGGCTTGGGATAGGTTCAAAATGTTGCAAGTGCAGTGCCCCCATCATGCTTTTCCTGATGCCCTTTTACATCAAACATTTTATGGTGGGTTAACTGCAGCAGACCAAGCTATGGTCGACAATGCAGCAGGCGGCTTTTTAGGAGCCAAAACTGTTGACCAAACCCAAGAATTATTTGAGATGTTGGGGGCCAATTCGCAAGAAAAAGGCTCTAGAGGGAAACCTAGGGGAGTGCATGAGTTGAGTTGTATGGATGAGTTCACTAGGCAGGTGTCTTTGTTAAACCAAAACATGGCTAAAATGAATTCTAATATGTCTTCCTCAAGTGCTAATGTGGTATCTGATTTCTGTGCTAATTGTGGATCTAACACTCATGCTACTAATGGTTGTCCAGTTGTTGCACAGTTTGATTCTGAACAGGTGAATGCGATGCAAGGGTACCCCCCAAGGCAAAATCAAGGTGGTATGTATTCTAACACTTACAATCCAGATTAGAAAAACCACCCCAATTTTTCTTGGAGGGGTAACCCAGGAATGCAATACCAGCAGTAGAAACCGCTCTATCCTCCTCCCCCACAAGGCAATCCAGAACAGCAGCCCAAGCAATCTCTGGAGGATATGATGAGGTCCATGATGCAAGAGCAGCAACAAATGAAAATGATGATGGAGCAGCGTGAGAAGCAGCAGGATGCTATCAACAAAAAGCTGGAGACCCAAATTGGTCAACTAGCTGTGGGTCAGCAAGGGCATAAACCAGGAACCTTCCCTAGTCAAGGGGAGCAAGCTAAGGCTATTATGACTATGAGAAATGGCAAACATGTAAGCAATGAGGTATGTCCTAACTCTCCTTCTGAAACTGCCGAACCACCTGTTGTTGAGAATGTTGTTGGTAAGAGTACTAATGGTATGGGGGAAATTCCTGTGACTGATTCTTCCACCCCCAAGCCATATGTACCTCCTGTACCGTTTCCTGGTAGATTCATGAGAAGTAAGCTGGATGAGCAAATGTCTGATTTATATGACATGTTTTCAAAAGTGAATATTAATCTTCCTTTGTTAAATGTCATTAAAAATATCCCAGCTTATGCAAAGTTTTTCAAAGAACTTAACTCCAGAAAACCCAAGTATGGGAATGATGAGAAATTGGTTATGGGTGAAAGTGCCAGTGCCGTGGTACAACAGAACCTCCCACCTAAATTGAAAGACCCCGGAAGTTTTAATATTTCTATATCTATGGGGGATTCTAAAAAGGTGAAGGCAATGTTAGATCTCGGTGCTAGCATTAATTTGTTACCACATCATTTGTATCTTGAGTTGGGTTTGCCTGAGCTAAAACCCACCACAATGACCTTGCAACTGGCTGATCGTTCAATCAAGAGGCCATTGGGAATTGTGGAGGATGTTTTGGTGCAGGTAGCCAATTTAATTATTCCTGTGGATTTTGTTGTGCTAGAAACTGTTAATGGTGTTGGGAATAGTCAGGATTCTCCCATATTGCTTGGGCGTCCATTTATGGCTACTACTAACACCATCATTAATGTGGGTGATGGGACTCTATCTATGTGTGTGGCTAATGAGAAAATAGAAATATTTGTGTTTGATGTCATGCAAAGTCCCTTAGATGATGAGTCTTGTAACTGTGTGGATATTGTTGAGGATTGTGTGAGTGAAGTCTTATGGCATGAGAGAGACTGTGAGGAGTTAGAGTCTTTGTTGTTAACTGGCGGTGAGAGACTTAGGGATAATGCGGATGTTCAACTGATGGCTGTGGAAAAGGCCGACGAACACCATCCTAGTGATGGACCGTTTCACCCCCTAGGCCACTTCAATGAGAAGTCGGTGCCTTCTATTGTAACCCCTCCATCTCTTGAGCTGAAAGCCCTTCCCTCCAATTTAAAGTATGTTTTTCTTGGGGAGGGAGAGACTTTGCCCGTGATAATTGCCTCATATTTGACCCTAGATCAAGAGGTCAAGTTGATCAAAGTGCTTCGTGAGCACAAGCAGGCCATAGGGTGGACCTTAGCAGACATTAAAGGTATAAGCCCCTCCATGTGCATGCAAAAAATTAATCTCATAGATGGTGCTAAACCGTCTAGAGAGAGACAGGGGAGGCTAAATCCTCACATGGAGGAGGCGGTTAGGAACGAGGTCCTAAAATTGTTGGATGCAGGCATTATCTATGCCGTTGCTGATAGTGAGTGGGTGAGCCCGGTTCAAGTCGTTCCAAAGAAATCGGGCTACACGGTCACCACTAATGAGAAAGGAGAAGAAGTGCCAAAAAGGGAAGTGACTGGGCTGAGAATGTGCATAGATTTGCGCAAACTGAATGCTGCAACAAAGAAAGATCACTTCCCTTTGCCCTTTATTGATCAGATTCTTGAGAGGTTAGCCGGACATGAGTACTATTGTTTCTTGGATGGTTTTTCGGGGTATAACCAAATCCCCATTGCACCAGAGGACCAAGCCAAGACCACTTTTACTTGTCCCTTTGGCACATTCGCATTTAGGAGGATGCCCTTTGGGCTTTGTAATGCACCTGCGACCTTTCAAAGGTGTATGACCTCCATCTTCTCTGATTTGATCGAGCGATGTGTCGAAGTCTTCATGGATGACTTCTCGGTATTTGGTGACAGTTTTGATGGGTGCCTAGAGAATTTGACAATGGTTTTAAATCGTTGTTGTGAGACAAATCTGACCCTTAGTTGGGAAAAATGTCATTTTCTCGTGAGGCATGGTATTGTGCTAGGGCATTTGGTGTCAAACAAGGGGATTGAGGTAGATAAGGCTAAAATCGATGTGATTTCAAAATTGCCTCCCCCTGTGTCGTTAAGGGTGTGCGAAGTTTTCTAGGCCATGTAGGTTTTTATCGGTGTTTCATAAAAGATTTTTCAAAAATTTGTAAGCCTTTATGTAACCTGCTAGCTAAGGATACTGAGTTCATCTTTGACCAAGAGTGTTTAGAGGCCTTCAATCTGCTGAATGAGAAGTTGACAGGTGCCCCCATTCTATCTAGCCCCGATTCAATATTCACATAGACACCCACCAATTATCACATATTTATCAATATAAATATATTTAAATTTCTGCCAAATAACAATCTTCCTTTGGGCCGATCATTACTTGCATGAAAATTAAAAACAAAATACCATGATTGTAATAAGTTAATATTTTCACAAATAATAATATTCCTTTGGGACGGTTATTACTTACAAAATATTAACAACCCAAAAATAATCATATATGTCAAAATTAAAATCTAAATAGAAGAGGTCACTTTGGTGACATGCTATATAGATTAAGTAACATGAAATACATGAATTCCTTAAAAGAGAGACTGGAATACTATCAATTCGAACATTGACTAGACTATATTTTTCGATCATGAAAATATAAAAATCCAAAAAATCTATACTATTAAGAATAGTATCCCAAATTTAATAATATTCCATATTTTATATTTTTAAATTCATAAAATTATAAATTTATAATAGTATAAATACATGATAGAGAAATATTATACTTAATCCAAAACAGTATAATAATCAAAATTTGTATGTCAGGAATTTTATTTGAAAAACCATTCAAAAATATGCAAATGAAACACCCAAGAAATAGTATCCTGTGTGGCATCAAAACTGAACCAACACAACCAATATACTGAACCATCACAATTATTTTGAGGGATAGAACTCGGTCAACAAAGGTTGGTCAACAAATCATTAGCCTCTTAATTCTAACATAATTTGAAGATAAATTTTCATTTCAGAAACACTAAGAATACCCATTTGTTGTGTTAGATTCCATAACTCATGTTTCAACACTTTTAACAATTCCGAAATACACCTTAGATTAATATAGTGTGTAAATGACAAAACCACACTTTTGTCAAGTAGTAAAAGTGATTTTTTGTTTTTTTAAGCATATATTATCATATTTGACAATAATCAACAGGTAAGGGTGCTTGTAAGGACGAAAATCACAGTAGCAGGACACACACCAAAACCAAAGGATTCTATCTTAAAATCACTGACTAGCCAAACGTCACCAAAGGAGGTGTACTATTTCCCAATTGATTTTGAAATTTAAAGCATGCCAGAACAGAAACAAACTAATCGCATGTAGACAAAGCTGATTTGGATAAAGACATTACACAAATCCGACTATAGAATTTCATACAGGAACTTGAACGAGGAAAAAGTAAAAAAAAATAATAATAATCAGAATGCCGAAATCAGGTTTTAACAATTCATTGTTCCGTTTAAACTCAATGATAAAGCAATGAAACCAGATTACTCAATAGATTGATATTGGAGTGGCTCTGATACCACTTGTTGGGAGATTTTCCTTATACCAATCCAATCCAATTCAATTCAACGAGTAGATTAAACCAAAACAAAAGCGGAAGCGTACCTTAATTTGTTATAACGGAAAATTTGATTAATTCGTTAAGGATTGAGCGGAAGCCTAAAATAAGCTCGAGATCGTTCTTCTAGTTGATCCATATACTCCGTTATTTGTCTCTCTATTGAAGGGATATGAGAGTTGGATAGTGATATGTTCAACCGGGGACCCGACCTCTATTTATAGTTATGATGCATCCGTTAGGAATAGTCACATCCGTTAGGATGAAAGGATGCATCCATTAATAGTATTTACAAATAGGCCCCTCATCTATTTATAAATACAATCTGGTCTCTACACATTTATAAAATAAACCCCATACTTATAAAAGATGACTTAAGGCCCCCTAACATTATTAGATCACTTTGTTAGGCCCAATTAACTGTATAATAATATGACTCATGTGATTAATCCAGTAGTGCACACACGTCTGCGTGCCTAAATACTTTATTATTATTTATGTACAATGTATAGTCCACAAAAAATTCCAACATAGTTCAGTGGTTAAGGTGTTAGATTTTTAGGCTGGTGGTTATATGTTGGAGTCACACAGCAGAAGACATTTTTTTTCAACAATTTCATTTTTGAAGCTTCATAGTTTAATTTGTGCACCCATTTATAAGAGGTGGTCTCCCATGAGAACAAGGGGATCCGTCTCATGCATGAGACGGGTCGCCCCATGACCCATGGGCCGAACCCACCACGTGGCAACCCACCATTGGCCGAATTTTTTTTTTTTTTTTTTTATATTTTTTTTTCGGCTTTTCAGTGGTTTAGCAAAAAATAATAGTTACCATCTCTTAAAGTAACATTGTTCATAGTAACGTAATACTTGTTTTAAAAAAACAAAAGCTCGTTTTTACCCATTTGAAAAGTAATAACTTATGTATATGAATGTAATAGTAAGTTTATACAAGTAAATGTAACACTTTGATTGACGAAATTGTAACAGATTTCTATAGATAATGTAATACTTTTACATGTATCATGATAAATTTGACCCCATTGTAACTTATTGTTTGAAAACAAATAGATATCTATACATATGTATTACAATTATTTACAAATACTATTACATATAAATAACACGTTTGTTATATTTTAGTTATAATAAGTATTACTTTTGGCAAACGAAGAAAACATAGGAATATACACTATTACTTTAAGAGATGGTAACTATTACTTTCACAAACCGAAAAAAACCAAAAATAAAAATATAAAAATTTTTTTTAAAAAAAAAAAAAAAAAAAATTTTTTTTTTGGGGGGCCAATGAGGGGCTGCCACGTGGCAGGGTCCCCCCATGGGTCCTGGAGCAGGGTTGTGGGTCGGGTAATGGGTCAAAAAAATGACCCGTCTCACCCATGAGACGGGTTAGAGTGTTCTCACACAAGTTTTTGTCCATTTATAAAAGACTTCGAGTCCCCTACTGGCTACATTAGCAAAGTTTTAAATAAAGGGCTTACTCCTCTCCTTTCAAAACTAGTTTATAACCGGTCGATTATCGACGGGCTTAGTAAAGCTAAACAGTAAAATAATAAAAAAAAATAGGTCATATCAATGTGGTAAAGAAACTATTGGATCTAGTCTTTGATTATAGGCTACAAAGCTTGTTCTGATCATCACAACAACTGCCTAAAATGAATTTAAGTGAAAGCTAAAACTTTACCCAGGGCCGGCCCAATAGTATAGTCGACTAAGTCGACTCCTAGGGCCCCAAAAAATGTGTAATTTTTTGGGGACCCAAATTTTCCTTATATCCGGGTTAGAGGGAAATGTATATTTTGGCCCAAAATGTTGTGTATTTATGCAAGATAAGTATATTTTGGCCCAAACATTTAATAGAAATGAGGAAACAGTTGGTCCAACCCTTTTAAGATAATTGGGCCTTTGATCCGCCCAAGTGTGTGAAAAACCCTAAAAACAAAAAAAAAAGTCCAAAGGCCCAAGACAAGGCGTCAAAGATAAACCCTAGAAATTCTATATGAGAAGCGGCTTGTTTGCCTCTTTCTACTCTCTCACCTCTCTCTCCTTCTCTGCAGTACCGAAGAAGAGCATCAACAATGGTAACCAATCTCAATCATCAGTCTTCTTGTTTTTCGATTTTTTTCCCCATTTCTGTTACTGAAATTCATGTTTAAATGTTTATCTTTCTTAATTTTCCCCTTTCGATTTGTCTGGGCTGAATCGATCTGTATATATCTTCTCTTTTTTTACCTGTTTTAAACATGATGATTGCTTAATCAGGATATTTAGATAGTTGGATCATGCTTACATGTTTTATATTGGATTTGTTTCAATTTGTTTCATGTAATCTTAAATCATTAGCAGTTCTTATATGGCTTTGAATGTTTCATTTTCTTGTTATGACCTACATTTTTGGTTCTTTCACGTACAAGTTTATGAATTTTGTTCAGTAGAAATAGTTCGTTTGGCGTTCTATTTTTTGTTTATTTTGAATTTTATTTTAAGCAAAGTTTCTATATTGTTAAAAGAAGCCTATCATAGTATGAAATAGTTCTAATTTGATTAAACTTTACAATTACGATTTGATAGACTCAAGTCACTTTTTAGTTTTTCTTGGGATTCATTTTATGTGAATAGAGTAATGCTCTGAGGGAAGTACTTATATACTCCCTCTAATTTGTGTAACACCCTGCAAAAATGATTTTGTTCTTTAGCGGCAGCCAGGATTTTTATGGAAATGGTGGAAAGATAGTTTTGTCAACAATTTCACTAGTATAAGAGGGACTTAAATCTTAGTGTGTTTTTTTACTACAGAAATGGATCTAGTTTTCATTTATTACAGTAAATATTTGAATATATTAATACTTGACAACAAATACACTAGTACTTTTGTTTGGTAAAACATATTGAAATGGAGGCCGCTGGCTCCATTAGGATGACGGTAGCTCCACCCCTGATTATATTCACCCACAACTCCTTAGATGTGTAGTAGTGATGTTGGATAATCAATTTTCTTGATTACTTAACGGCGGACTGTACATAATGTGCAAAATGTGCTTTTGTTTGGTCACACATTTCAGAATTGTACTTAATCGTCGCCACATTTATGCAGGCCTTCATTAAAGCTAATATGTCGAGAGCTTACTTTAAGCGGTTCCAGGTCAATTCAAGAGAAGGAGAGGTAACGATTATATGATTGTCCTCAAGCTATGTGGCTCATAACTCATTGCTAATTGTTTCTTTATCATGATCGTGCAGAGGGAAAGACTGATTACCGTGCCAGGATCCGCCTGATTAACCAGGACAAGAACAAGTACAATACCCCCAAGTACCGCTTTGTTGTGCGTTTCACCAACAAGGATATTGTTGCTCAGATCGTGTCTGCAAGCATTGCTGGGGACATGATACTTGCAGCTGCTTATGCTCATGAACTTCCTCATTATGGGCTTAAGGTTGGGCTCACCAATTATGCAGCAGGTATGCGTGATTATTTCAACGAAATGTTCCTTGTTTTTCCTGAGATTTGTATGCGAAAATTATGTGGTAACTGTTGTATCTATGATATTCATAGCCTACTGCACTGGACTTCTGTTGGCTCGCCGAGTCTTGAAACAGCTCGAGATGGATGACGAGTATGAGGGTAATGTTGAGGTAATACAGAGTTTTAATTGTGATAGTCAACGCATACTGACATAGACTGTGTTGTGGATTGTTATTGATGAATGATTGACAATTTTGAGCAGGCAACTGGAGAGGACTACTCTGTTGAACCTGCAGAAAGCAGAAGGCCATTCCGTGCTCTTCTAGATGTTGGTCTTATCAGGACAACCACTGGCAACCGAGTGTTTGGTGCTCTTAAGGTATTGTAGATTCCTTTCTAATCAAAGTTTGAAATGTTGACATTTTAATTATGTATTTTTGTGCTTTCATGTTATGAGCTGTATTTTCACCTTAATATTTCAGAAAAGAGAAGGCTTTTCCCTTCTTTTCTAGATAAATTATTCCTCATTGCATTGAATTGTTCTAAGTGGCATTTTGATGATGGTATCATAAATCTGCGTATGGTATCTATTGTAGCACCATGTGTAGTGCACCTTTTAGTAAAAAACTGTTATGTACTATAGTTCTCAGATGAGTCAATGATTTGACATTTTTACTATTCTGGATTTGATTTAGTTTTTCTTTATATTAGCACCTTTGATTGTTTATCAAGCATTTCCTGCTGCCTGCATTATTGGTATTCTCATTCTTATTTTTTTATTTTGATCTGAATCGTACGAAGTTTAATGTTAGCCGACCCCAACTAAGGCTTTGTTGTTGTTGATTTTGGTCAATCATGTCGTTTGTTGCTATAGAGTCTAAAATCTCAAAACGCATGGAACTCTTACTTTTCATTTATGGTTTAGTTGGAAAGTTAAGATGGCTTTGATTTCAGGGAGCACTAGATGGTGGACTTGACATTCCCCACAGTGACAAACGTTTTGCTGGGTTTGACAAGGAGGGTAAGAGTCTTGACGCGGATACCCACCGCAAATACATCTACGGAGGGCATGTTGCTGCATACATGACGGTGAGCCTTAAATATAATACTTGTCATTTTACCCTCTTAACATAATCAGAATTAGTCAAAAACTAAATTGTTCTCACTTTCTTTCTCTCTCTCTCTCTCTCTCTCGACTGAATATGATAGACTTTGGCGGAGGATGAGCCAGAGAAGTATCAGACCCATTTTTCTGATTACATCAAAGCTGGGGTTGAAGCTGATGGTATTGAAGAGGTTTACAAGAAGGTGCATGCAGCCATTCGTGCTGATCCTACTTTGAAGAAATCTGAGAAGCAGCCTCCTAAGGAGCACAAGAGGTGAGACCATTATTATTTTTTTCTGTCTGTGTTATTTGACTCTGGGTGCTTCAATTGTTTTACTGTTAGTACATCTGATCACACTTCACACAAGCACAAGTCTTCAGTATTACAACCCCCCTCCCCCAATTTCAAAATAAGTGTTGTACTTGGCTCGTAGATCAATATAATCAGATCGACTCCATTGCATAGAATAGTATGTGTTGGATTTACCATTGTTGCCATGTTATCGCGGATCTGTTAATTAAAAGACTAACTAATCAGTCAAGGGAAAAGACACCCTTTACTTTGCACCCTAGATCACAACAGCCCGAAAACATTTCAAATTTGCTCTTGATTATGTGTATATTTGAAAACTTTTTGGTTATTCATTTTGGGACGGACGTAGTTATACTTTAGAACCCTGGCGGGTTTTTGTTCTAATTGCTGGCGCTAATCGTAAATGCAGACTGGTTACCACTTAAACTGACTTTACACTTTTTGTGTCTCTCTTTTTTTTTTATTTTTTTTATTTTTGAGGTTCTGAATTTTATATTTTGTTCTGTCCCGCTTGCTCAGGTACAATCTGAAGAAGCTAACCTATGAAGAGAGGAAGGCGAAGCTGATTGAGAGGTTGAATGCTCTCAACTCTGCCGCTGGTGCTGAAGAATCGGACGATGAAGATGATGACGAGTGAGAAGGAACACTCTTTTCTTTGAAAGTTTTGTTTGTTTATTGAAATGATAGTTCAGAACAATCGATTGCCTTTTTATGTGACTCTAGTTTTTGGATGGAATTTTAGTTATTTGTCAGCAATTTATGGTTTTTGTACTGAAATGGTGGTAATTGATGACGAATCATCTTTTTTTTTTTAGCCCTATCATTTTGTTTCTTATTTAATTTGTTCTTGTTATATTAATTTGCTTTATGAATGGCAATTCATGAGAAATTCAATGTGTTTTATGATTAGTAAAATAATAATAATAATAATAAAATAAAAATATTTCACACTTATTTAATTTTTTAATGGAATTTTGAGTGTTGAAATAGTTATTATTGTGATCCATTTCAAGATAAAGATGTTTTTTACAATGAAACTTACGTCAATTTATAGAGATTTTTATAGGAATTTTGGTGTAAAAAAAAACCATTTTCTGTGAAATAATTGAGTTCAAATAATTGGGATAAAAGAAAATAATCCAAAAATAAAGATAGCCAATCAAATTCAGACACGTGGCCCAACCTGAAAAAAAAACTTGCTCCGTCAGCGCAGTCGCGCTTTTGTCTCCGTGTGTGTTACACGCGCCATGTCCGCCCAATCTTTGGCCACCGCGTGTCCCACTCGGCTGACCATTTCTTCATTCAACTTGTGTTGAATCCATTCAACCCCCATTAAATAAACCATTGCACTCATTCAACACCTTCCTCTTTGTTTAATGGCCATTTAACACCCAAAAAGTTAACCATTGTAGATGGTCAAAGTATGTACATTCCTCTATTGTTTCTTCCGAGGCCAAACTACATTTATCCCCCCAAATTATATACAGAATCTCACTTTGCACCCTTGTGCCACTTTAGTACCTCATGTTAAAATTATCCCACTTTGCACCCTAGATCATAACAGCCGTTAGAAATTTAACGAAATCCATCATGTGCGTGTAGATGTTGGGTATTTTGGTCATTTTCATTTCAGCATTTAAATTTCCTTTAATTTAATCATTATCCAATAAATTTGTGTCTCACTATGTTTGGTTCATCTTTTACATTTCCAATTCTACCCTTCTTTATGACATGAAAAGTTGCACATCAATTTTGTAATTAATTGATACATGTTCATTTAATTAGGGGTATACTGGAAAAATAAGGTATAAATTTACATTGAATTTATAAGTGGCAAAACACAATGAGACAAACAAAAATATAAATGTGGCCAAACATAGTGAGAGCAAGGTTCTAAAAAGCGCTAGGCGGTCTCTAGGCGCCACAGTTGGGCCTAGCGCCTAGGCGGGCTTAGACGGGGTCTGGGGGGAGGGGGTTGAGAACTCATACATAGTTATAATATTCTAGGCTAGACCTAGGCGTTTCATGAACGCCTAACGCTTAGGCGGGGCCTAGGCGGCCTAGGCGAGCGTCTTTTAGAACACTGAGTGAGAGTATTCAATTTTGTACCTATTATGACTATATCAAAAATATAAATAATGAATGACACACAAAAAGAAAAAGAAAGTAAAAGAGAAAAGAAAAAGAAACCTACCAGATTCCTAATTTTTCTACCCCAATCCTACCCTCCCTCCCTCCCGTCTAACAAAAGTTTCCAGCCACCTCTCTTCCGGTGTTGTTAGTTTCAAGAGCCTCAATCCATTTATCATTTTTACGAGCTTGGGTGTAAGATGTAGGTTCAATTATATGAGCAAATGCAATAATAAAATGATCATAAGACAGATATTGAGAAATAGGATATTTAGAAGTGACAGATTGAATTGAGATGAGGTCTGCTCACAAAAACTTTATGAGTTTTGGGCTTTGGCCAAAAGGATAGCTATGAAAACAGAGTTGATTGCTCTGTGTGCAAGAAATTTGATATAATATTCCCAAAGAAGCAAGAAAAGGAATGACTATTCTATTAAAAAAAATGTTCCAAGATCAGTCCTAAATGTCTTAAGATTGCAATTGAAATGATTAAGGATGTAGGCTTGAAAATTCTTTAAGGGGAGAGGACTTGGAGTTTATTGGAAAGCAAGAATGTCCAAGCATACCTTGAGAAATCATCTACAATTGTTAAGAAATGGAGTACACACAACCATTAAGAGTAGTGTGTCTATTTGGCCCCTATAAGTCACAGTGAATGAGGTCAAAAGCATTCTTACAAATAGTATAATGACTAATAGGAAATGAGAGCATGTGTTGTTTAGCCACATGACAGATATCATAAAAAGAAGAGAAAAACTCATATAAGAACATGAAAACCCGTCTCATCTATGAGACGGGTCATTTAGACCCGTAACCCGGATCCATGGCCCGGACTATAAAACAAACTCACTCCGAAAACACACACAAAACACATAGTAAAAGGTGTTTCGGGATTGTCAATTTCACCGACCTTCTTCTCTCTCTCACTGCTCACTCTCAGTTTCTCTCCTTTAGTAAACGTTCTTCCATTGTTCGCTATCTACTTCGCAAAGTCGATTTTTCGTCTGCATTAAGCTTTCTAAGCCTTCGATTAGGTTTTCGTTCGAGGATTAGGTAAGATTTTTCCGATTTTTTTCTTCATTTTTCAGTTCGATTTTACAGCACTTTTGTTTGATTTTAAGTGCGACTCTTGCATTTTATGTTGTGTTTTGTCTTGTTTTTGATTTTTTGTTATGTTTTTGTTTCGATTTTGCTGGATTTTGGTAACATTCTTCATTTCTAAGGTTAGATATGTTGTTATTTGGTTGTACTTTTTGTGGTTTTTCAATTCTATGGTGCTTTTATGTAAATTTGTTGTAGCGCATGTTGTTTATTTTGTATTTTTTGTTGTTGTTGCTCTTTTGGTTCATTTTTTTGTGTTTTGTTTTTTGTTTGGGATAAAAATCTACACTGCACTGACATCTTGAAAACTTCAACTTGCCCGACATCCTGCAACCTGACAGCTACAACTTGATTATATACGCACGTTTTCTTTACAGGTAAACTTATTCCTATTTCTCAGGGAACAATCACACGAACTGCAGAACTCGACGTGACCTAATTGAAGACTCAGTCAAACAATGAAGACCTTCTTATCATCACAAACGGCTGAAGATAATCTTCAACTAACATACCGAGATTCTTGGCTAAACCTACTAGTTCATAGTTAAACTCTCATTATAAATAGCTTTACACCATTTGTAAAACACACACGCACACTCCATTACTGATTTACTTACTTCTTGTTCTTGATTATCACATTGTTCATCACCATTATTAATAAAATTCCATCTTTGAGGTTTTATGCCGGCGAACAAGTTGTTCAAGGGCTTTCCTCGTTAATTATCGTGTCTTTTCTTTCTTGAATCCTTTACAATTTCATTCCATTGTACCCAATTTCATTTCTTAAAGTTAGATTACAAAATTTGACCAAAACAATTTGGTGCCGTTTGTGGGAAACTTTGGTCTTATAATTGTTCAAAGGAATTCGAGATATCAACCGCAATGTCTTCAGCAATGACTTCCGTTGGCCTGAGATCGACAGTGGAGACAATCCCCATCTCATCTGGAGTAGTATTTTCAACTCAGAACATTGGTGGTGTCTCAAGGCCAATCCAGATTCAAGATGGAACATCCACTGCCGTAAATCAGGAGATCCCTATCGACATCGCTTCCAACTTGACCTCCATGCTGCGTGAAGTGAGGAACCAGATCCAAGTTCAGAATGATACCTCCACCATGCTGATGAATCAAGTCTCCAGGTTGAAGCGTGAGGTGACTTCTCTTCAAGGTGGTACATCGGCGGTGCAACAGACCAGCTTGCCTAGCATTTTCCAGTCTGTTGCTCCAAATGCGCCATATGACCCGTTCTCTCCTTACCAACTTAGAAGACTTGCTTTTGGAAGTGAGGCAACAGGATCATCAGGGTTTGGTGGACTTACACCAGCTGCTAGCTTCACCAATAGCACAGTTGTTAATCCTGAAGTTGTTACTCCAACTTCAACGACATTTGTGACCCCAACATCAATGGCAGCAGGGAGTCTTAACCCTCAATTTGATTTCAATTATCTTAATAATTATCAATATGCTGCTGCTAACAATGATGCAGGTAGCCTGCTTAGCCGTCAAATGCAGGAGCTGAAGGAATTAGTCATGAGTGTGCCAGGGATGACTATGCCACACAACCAAACATCTCCAACATGTTACAATGAATCTCGCTTCGCTCCAGCCATAGCCACGTGGTCATACCAAAGAAGTTCAGTCCACCCCACTTGAAGCAATATGATGGGACAACAGATCTAGCAGAACATGTTGCATTATATCAGGAGAAGATGGATGTGGTCCACATTCTACCTCAGTTCAAGGAAGCATGCTTTTGCAGGGGTTTTGGTTCAACTCTTACAGGGGCAGCTTTGAGATGGCTCATTAGCCAACCTTTAGGTTCCATTGGATCATATGCTCAACTTATCAACCTGTTCACTAATCAGTTTTCATGTAACAGGGTGTTTGAGAAACTGACAAGTGATTTATACAGGGTGGTCCAGCAACCTGATGAGCTACTTAAAGACTACCTGAGCAGGTTCAACAGGGAGGCGGTGAACATCTCCAACCTGGACACTGTAACTGCAATTGAAGCCTTCAGGATGGGACTCAAGAAGGACTCTCCTTATTATGATGACCTAGTGATGACACTATGCAGAAGGTTGGACGAGATCAGAACCAGAGCCTCCAAGTTCATCAGGCTGGAAGAAGACAAGTTGCTCCAAGACAAGTCAATCAAGAAGAATACAACTCCAGAACATTCCAATGGCAGAACAGACTCGTCCCATTCTGGTGGCAAGATGGAGACATCTCATGCTAGATCTAGGGATGGCCAAAACCGGTTCCGGTTCGGCATATAGGTGACCCTGAACCGACCCGTGGTTACACCGGTTCCGGTTACCACAATCCGGTTCCGGTTAGGTTCTGATTCCGATACTGTTCCGGTCCGGTTCCGGTCCCCCCTTTAAAATTAGTGAAAAACAAGGGATTTTTGGTCCGGTTCCAGTTCCGGTCTCGTTCTCCATTTATGTGAAGTGTAACCGGCCCGGATGAATGGCGGTTCCGGTTACTCCGGTTCCGGTTTATTCGCTGGTTTGTTCCGGTTCCGTGCTTTTTCGGTCCGGTTCCGGTTCCGGTTTTTCGGTTCCGGTTCGGTTTGGCCATCCCTAGCTAGATCTAATAGGGGTAAACCCTAATCTAAACCCGACTCTTCTAGAATTCATGTTGTAGATGATAATGATGAGGAGGATGATTCTTCATATCCTAGAATTGATGACTATTGTTTCTCTGTTGATATTGCAGGATTTATCAATGCCATGAACAACCTGGGCGAGAAAGCAAGATGGCCCAAGAAGGCAGACAAGCCATCAATTTGGAAAGACAAGTCTAAGTGGTGCGCCTATCATGAAGACTTTGGGCACACTACTGAGAACTGTATTGCACTCAGAAAGGAAATCAGCCATTTGTTATCCAAAGGTCTTCTCAAAGAATTGCTTGGCAGAAGGCGTGCCGTACTGAAGATCGTGCAGACAACCAGGAGAAACAAGTTGAGAATCCTCCACCTCATCCACCTCCAACCAGAGTGGTCAACATGATTAGTGGCGGCTCATAGATTTGTGGAACAACCTATTCAGCTGCAAAGCGTCGTGCTGCGGATTCTAAGGAGGACAAGTCCTATTTACCTTCAAGATCAGTCAGGAAGGATAAGGGTCAGGAGATTTCTTTCGATGAAGATGATAGGGTAAGCATCCAGGACCCTCATCATGATGCTTTGGTCGTAATCTTACAGGTTGCAAACTGTTTGGTGAGGCGCATCTTGATTGATAATGGAAGTTCAGTTAACATCGTGACAACGGATGGGTTGAAAGGAATGGGTATCCCGCTTGAGAATGTCACCAAGAGTTCATCCGTCTTGGTCAGATTCAGTGGGGAAACAAAGCACACCTTTGGGGAAATCACTTTTCCAGTGTACGTAGAGGGCATTAACTCCATGGAGAAATTCTGTGTTATAGAATGTCAATCATCCTACAACATTATCCTGGGTAGACCGTGGATCCATAATGTTAAAGCTGTACCTTCAACTTTCCATCAGTGCCTCAAGTTGCCAACACCTTAGGGGGTAGTCAAGGTGTCAGGAGATCAGCAGACAACTAAGGAATGTTACAAGGTGTCTATGAAGGCAGCAAGCAGTCCTAGGCAAGCATAGCAATTACAGCGAAAGGCTCGAGATGTACTTGAAGCTGCAGAATTTTGATATTAAGGAGGTGCAACTCGATCCTTCCAATTCCAATGTCAAAGTACTTATTGAAGCAGACTAACCTCCTGGCATAGAAGAAGAAATCATTAAGTTTCTGAGGAGCAGATTAAAGTGCTTTGCTTGGAAGCATGGGACATGACTGGAATCAGCAAAGATGTCATTTCTCACAAGTTGAATATTAACCCAAATGCGAAGCCCGTCCACCAGAAAAGGAGGAAATTTTCTCATGAACGCAATCAGATTATCAGAGAAAAAGTGGAGTGGTTGCTGAAATCCAAGATGATCAGGGAGGTTGACTACCCTAGGTGGTTGGCCAACGTGGTGGTTATTGAGAAGAAGAATGGAAAATGGCGAGTCTGTGTAGACTTTACAGACTTGAACAAGGCGTGCCCTAAGGATCCGTTTCCTTTGCCTCATATTGACTCCCTAGTTGATGCAACAGCTAGCCATGAGGTCTTGACATTTATGGATGCTTCTTCAGGATTTCAACAAATTCAGATGGAACCTTCAGATCAGGAAGATACGGCGTTCATTACTCCAGATGGTATCTATTGCTTTATTGCAATGCCTTTTGGATTGAGGAATGCAGGGGCAACCTATTAGAGATTAGTCAACATAATGTTCAAGAATCATCTTGGAAAGACTATGTAAGTGTACATTGATGATATGGTGGTAAAATCTAAGTGCATTGAAGATCATGATCGAGACCTAAAAGAGGCTTTTGATATCTTGGAGGCGTTCAACATGAAACTGAATCCATCAAAATGCAACTTTGGTGTTAAGGCTGGGAAATTTCTCTGCTACATGGTGACCAAGAGGGGCATTGAAGCAAGTCCAGAACAGATCAAAGCCATCATCAACTTGGAGTCTCCAAAGAATATTAAAGAAGTGCAAAGGCTCACAGGCAAAGTTGTTGCCCTGACCAGGTTCATCTCCAAGTCGTCAGACAGATGCAAGTTGTTCTATGACGTGCTGAGGAAAAACAAGTTGTTCCAGTGGACGGAAGAGCATGAGGCAGCCTTCAACCAGCTTAAAAATTATCTTGCAACTCCACCTCTACTTTCCAAACCAAAAACAGGTGAAGCTTTGTACCTATATCTCTCAGTTTTAGAAAATGCAGTCAGCGCGGTCTTGGCAAGAGAACAAGATGGTACACAACTTCCTGTTTATATAATATAAGTAAGTCTCTTCTAAATGCGGAAACTGGGTACTCCCATCTTGAGAAACTTGTTCTTGCTTTAATAACTGCTACTATTAAGTTGCGCCATTACTTTGAAGTACATCCTATTATTGTAAGGACTAACTATCCTATCAGGAACGTGATGAGAAAACCTGAGATGTTTGGCAGGATTGCTAAATGGTCTGTGCAACTTAGTACATATGATATCCAGTATGAGGCAAGGACTGCGATCAAGTTACAAGCCCTAGCTGACTTTGTGGCAGATTTCAGTCCCAACCTCCAACCTAAAGTTGAACTCGAAGTCCAACAACTTGAAGGCTCAAACTTTCCTAGATTCTGGACACTTTATACAAATGGAGCATCAAATGCAAGGGGCACAGGTTTGGGCATAGTCCTGAGATCACCCCAAGGAGAACTGATTCCTGTGGCTTGCGAGTTCAAGGCGACAAATAATGAGGCTGAGTATGAGGCCCTCATTATGGGTTTCGATACTGCTTTAAATATAAATGTTAAATTCCTCATTGTTTATAGTGATTCCCTGTTGTTGGTTAACCACTTCAATGGATCTTATACAGCTAAGCACAACAGAATGTCAAGTTATTTGCAGCATATTAAATCATTGGCTGGACAATTTGAAGAATTTACTTTCCAACAAATCCCAAGGGAAGAAAATACTGAAGCAGACGCATTGGCCAACCTAGGATCAAGTTGCAGGAGCATGCTGAACAACGTTATACCTATAATTTACATCCTGCATCCTGCAATAGATCAACTTGAAGCCAACCAAATTGATAACAAACTGATGCACCCACTAGCTCCTCGAATGAAGAGACATCTTAGACACTACCCATAATAAAATTTCGGTAGGATGGAACAGTGCCACAAAGTGTCAAAAATTCAAAGCTTTCAGGATAAAGGTATCAAGATTTATATTAATTGATAATGTACTGTTTTGTAAGTCATTTACAGGTTTGTACATGAGATGCCTAGAGCCCCAACAAGCTGAGCAAGTCTTAAGAGAGCTACATGGTGGTTAATGTGGCGATCACTCTGGGGGCAAGTCACTGTCTTCCAAGGCATTGAGAACATGGTACTATTGGCCAACTATGTGCCAAGATGCAATCAAATATGTTTAGAAATGTGATGCTTATCAGAGACATATCAACATCCTGCACCAACCTGCCGAGCCTCTTCATCCTATATTATCACCTTGGCCCTTCATACAGTAGGGAATGAATATTGTTGGAAAGTTTCCTAAGTCACCTGGGGGCAAAGTGTTCATGTTAGCCATGACTGATTACTTCTCAAAATGGATAGAAGCTGAAGACTTTGTTCAAGTTAGAGATAGAGAAGTGATTTCATTCTTGAAAAGAAACATCATCAACAGGTTTGGAGTCCCTTCCGAAATCATTTGTGATAATGGTTCCCAGTTCATCAGCAAGAAGACTCAAGATTTCTGTACAAGATGGGGAATCAAGTTGATTACGTCTACACCAGTACATCCTCAAGCTAATGGTCAAGCAGAATCAAGCAACAAGTTGATTGTGAACAATCTGAAGAAACGTCTTGATCAAAAGAAAGGAAGATGTGCTGAAGAATTGCAACTGGTATTATAGGCAGATATGACAACTCCTAAGAATGCAATCGGTCAAACTCCTTTCTCCTTAGTTTATAGAATTGAAGCTATGATTCCAGTAGAGTTTTCCATCCCAACGGCAAGATATGGCTTGATCACTCCAGAGGACAACCAGATTATACTTGCAGAAGATCTTGATACTATTGATGAACTTAGAGATTTAGCTAAAATCAGGATGGCAGCCTATCAGCAGAGAATTTCCAAGTCTTACAACAAGAATGTGCGCATTAGGAGATTTCAAGTTGGAGACATGGTGCTCAGGAAAGTTTTTCAGAACACAAGGGAGCTAAATGCAGGCAAACTTGCAGCCAAGTGGGAAGGTCCCTACCTAGTTGACGCAGAAGCTGGTAAGGGTGCATATTGGCTCTCCACCTTAGATGGCCCTAGAATACCAAGAAGTTGGAATGCAGTCCATCTTAAAGCATATTATATGTAAGTTGTAGCTTGTCCATTCAATTCCGAAAATCATGTATGATTTAATTGAGCTTTATTTCAATTTTGTTATTTTCAATTTATTTATCTTTATTGAATACTTACTGACTTAAGCGTCGGAGGGGTGTTAGCCAAGCTAACACCCACCCCTAACATGTGTTTGTTTTGCAAGGCAAATCCAAAATTCCAACTCGGGAGAACATGATCAATACGTTCAAACGATTTGCTGGGATTAACAACTTGAGCTGTTCAAGATGAAAACAATCAACTTGCTGACATCATAATGGATGAAAGCTTAACTTGTTCAAATGTTCAAGTAAGCACTTTAATGTTAATTCTTATGAATCTTATCCTAAAGTTTGTACTTAGGTTTTAAAGGTTTTCACCTTTCAAAGGTTTAAAGATTATACATCTTTCTCAAAGTTTAAGGTTCATACACCTTCGCCCGTGCGCATATTTTTTCACATTTGTTTAAGTTGTAAGTTGGCCGGTGTATTTATGACATATTGATTACCATCTTGCACTTAGCAATTTGTGAACTCAAGATATTTACAATTGGTTGTAGCATAAACATGTTACCAAAAACAAAGGTTTAAAGATCAGAGCATCTTTCCATTCATAATAACAGCATAATTTTTGCTATTTTCTCCTAAATCACTACCCTTCAAAGCATACCTTTGATACAACTCTTGCTGGTAGCATTTCTAATCTATTTCTACTTCATTTATCTAACCCTTTTCAAGGTAAAACATCACTTATGAGAATTCAACAGTTTTTACAACCAAGGTACCAAAAGTTCAACAAACTGAACTATTTTAAAACATAAAGCATCCAAAAAGTCTAACCCATGCTATCACAAGACATGAGTAGACCACAGTGCAACATGGAACTTGTCCAAAAACCATTACATCCTAAATTATCTAATTGTTTACGAGGACATCCCCCTTGTTGATAAAACTAAAAACATAAAAAGAAATTGTTTTAACACCATACCCTACAGGACAAACAGAAATAGAGAATTACCTTTCAGGTGGCCCCATCAACTTTCTTCTCTTGGTTCTCACCAACCTGTTCTCCCTGGTCGGCAATGGGCACCTTGGAAGTAACCCCTTCTCCATCAACTGCTTCTCTAGTGATCTTCTTCAAATATTCATACTCCTCATCCAGGTTCCACTCAGAATGTTTTCCAGCTTGGTGCTCTTTGATCATTTGAATCCTCATCTCGAACAAGGACTTGGCAGCATCATTCATGCATTGGCTTTGCAAAACCTCCATCTCTTTACCATGATCTTGATTCACCTTTTGTAACGACCCCAAAACCACCCTAATTTTCTTAACTTAAAATGGAACTTTTATGTGCATTTTATGTGTTAGAAAATGTTTTTATGACTTGCATATATTATTTGAGTATATGTGTTAGTTAATGTGTTAGTAGTAATTTTGTTAAAAGGAATAAATGAGTTAGTTGAAACTTTAGGGTCCAAAGTGTAACTTTAAAGTTCAGGGGCTTAATTTTTCAACTTGGAAAGTAGAGGGTCCTAAGTGAAACTTGAAAAATATCAATTGCCTTCTTATCCTCACCTCTTCTCCTCTCTGCGTTCACATACATTCCCAACAGATTTCTCTCTGGTTCACGAAGAAAAGGTAAGTTCAACCCATTTCGATTTAATTCTTTTTATTTACTACTCCATTTTAAAATCTAATTATATAAAAATGATCAGGGCGTTGAGTAGGTCATTTCTACCCGAACAAATATTATTTCTGCGATACTTTTTTTGGAAATAGGTAAGTTACTAATTCCCCTTAAATAGTAAAATGGTCATATATTTGCTATATGTGTGATATGTGGTGAAATTATTGTGAAAATAATTTATTTGTGATACTTGTTTATTTGGGACAAAGGGAGTATAATTATACTGGGTAAGTGACTTGGTTTGTATGCAAGGATGTATATGGAGTATGTTTATATACTTGAGAATGTTAGTATAAGAGTTTGAAAGTATACTCCTACTTGTGGGACGGTAAAATATTAACATTGAGTTAAATGTTAAATAAGTATATTATAAAAATTATACTATTATTCTTGGGACGGGGGAAATGAATGAAAGTATCCCTAAATGAGTATATTAGTATATTAGAAAAATTATATTTATAATTGATACTTGTAATTGTTATTTTGCGATTTGGGTAATATTTGTTATACTTGTAATTTTGGGATAAAGGGAGTATTTAGTATATTGGTTTGGTTGGGCTCAAAGTAGTATTAAAGTTGTTTTGAGACTGATTTTGTAGTCTTAGTAAAGTTATAAACGTTAAGTGTTGTACTTTTGGGATGGTGGAACGAAAGGAGTATAATTTGTTCAAGTTTTGGTCTGGCGGGTGTGTTGGGCGGCCGCCCAAATCGGGCGTGCGGCCGCACACTTATCTGGAAGATTTTTGTCTTGGGACAGAGTGTTTTGGGCGGCCGCACAGTCTGGTGTGGGCGGCCGACCAGGGTTGCTGGAAAAGTTGAGTGGTTCCAATCCAAGTGATTTAAAGTTCAATCTTGGTTTAGGTCTTAGGTGATATTCTAGAGTACCTAGAGGGTTGTTGTGGAACACCCTAGTGTTTGAAATGGGTTCCTTTGTGAACATAAGAGTTGTGGAATTTGACTAAATGTTAATTGGATTTGGTTGAACATCTTTTGATGTGGTTTGGATTGGTTCATCTTTGTGATGTGTTTGGCTTGGTTCCCTACTTTGGAATCATTGTCTTTGGCTGTTATTTAAGCAAGCATTCATTACTATGCTAGTGTTAAAGTCCAGCTGGTCTTGTGTTGTGGAGTCGGGCAGTGATAGGGATTATAATGGCACACGAGCCAAGTTCATTGTAAGGCTTCTACCATTGGTTTCCCATTTTTAACCCCCAGTCTAGATTGGCCTTGGATGGGATGAACTAGCTCCCTCGAGTGAGCATTTGGGTTATGACTATGTGTCATATTTCCCTCTCTGGTTACTCTGGTTCTATTGGTTATGGTTTGATTTTCGGGATCCCGGCTTCAGCTCTTTGATGCTGCTCAGTTGATACCTCTCAGATGGTTATATGTTTGATTCGAGAACCTTGGCTCAGTATCCATGTATGAGTGAATAATTTAGCCTTATGTGCTGCCTGATGAGTTGGTCGTTATTTCCAACCGGTATGGGACGGTTGGCGATAGGGAGCCTCTCATGTTTTGTGCTATATGCTATATGATTATTTGTTGATATTGTTTCTTTATGATTATCATATCAGCATGTAACGTAGTTGCATTTTAGTAGCTTACTGAGATTCATTCTCACCCCTTATTTGTTTACTGTTTTAGATAAAGGCAAGTCCAGGGAATAGGATAATTGCACGGGAGGACGTCGTGGTGGTAAGAGTTTGGGATATGAGTTTTGTCAAGGTTACATTACTTAGATGTAATACCTTTTGGGTAGAGTTTCCTTGACTTTATTATCTTGTAACACCTATATTTTGGATAATGTCGGTGTATGTACAATTGTATAAAAGTTTGTAAGCCTTCGGGCTAAGTACTTTCGTTTGTGAAAGAGTTTGTTTGAAAGTTAAATGAAGTCTTTGAACTTCGAGTGTGGATTTTGTTAAACTTTTTGAAAGTATATTTTGAAAAATATTCTAAAAGTGTTTTATGACGTCTTCCAATCGTGTTCCGAGTGTGGGGGCCAAGTAGGACCACGGGTCTGGGGTGCGACAGTTGGTATCAGAGCTAGGTTGTAGATGGTCTAGAATGACTAAGTGACCTAGGAGGGTAGTTGGGTAGAGAGTGAGTAACGTTGAGTGTTTTATGCAGGTAATCACTGAAGATGGTTGGAACAGAGGGTGATCAGTCGGGGCCTTCAGGGATGGGTAATGCTAGAGAAGAGGTTCGAACAATGTTCCAAGGTATGTTTGAAACTGTAATGAAAACAATTGACGATATAGTTGAGCATAAAAGCAAGGTTGAAGCCTCAGATGTGACAAAACGAGGAGGACAGTTAAAACCACAACCCCAGCGTGGTGATAGTAAAGAATACCAAGGGACATCTTCGCAAGCCAAGGAATCTTTTCAAGGGCCACAAAATAGAAGAACTCAAGGCAAACGAGTATGTAGCTATTGTCGGAAGGAAGGGCATTTAGAAGAAAGATGTTGGAAGAAGCAAGGTAAATGTATGAGATGTGGTCAGTTGGGTCACTTTCAGAGGAATTGCTCTAGATTTAAGAATCAGTTATCGGGAAGTGTAATTGGGCCTTCTCAGGGCCAGAAGAGGGATTCTTCAGGGAAGCTTAAGGTACAAGGTAGTGTTTCTGCCATCAATCAACAACAGATTTCAAATCCTTCTAATGTGATTGGAGGTATAATTTCTATGTCTAGTTTGAGGGCACATACACTTATAGACCCTGGATCTTCGAATTCTTATGTGTCTGTGCATTTTGCTTCTCGATTTCATGTGTCTCCTGAGTCTCTACCTTAGGTGTTAGAGGTGTCTATCCTAAGGGGGAGTGTTTGGTGATTGATAGAGTGTTGCGCACTTGTGATGTGCAAATTTGTGAGCATGTTTTACTTGCTGGTTTAGTTATTTTTCCATTGCAAGATTTTGATATTATTGTGGTGGAGTTTTATATGCTAGTGTGCTTTAATTAAGCATGGTAGATATATGTGTTTAGCATTCATGTTATTTATGCATTAAAGTCTGAAAATTGTTATCAGAAGGTTATGCCTGGTATTTGGTTTATAGGGTTGGCAGCAGAGTGTCTATAGCTAAACTAGAAAATGTACTTTTTCTTTGTGAGATCTCAGATATGTTTTCTATTGAGTAGTACATGATTGATGAAAACCTTGGGTTATCTTGAGTTGTTGCGGTATAATGCTATAGTGTTGATATCTAGTGCAATATATCCATAACATTGGTTGAGTTAAAGGAGTAGAAGATTCAACTTGAGATATTTCTTGACAAGGGATTCATTACGTTTAGTATATCTACATGGGATGTATCAGTATTGTTTATTATGAAAAGGTATGGTACTTTGCGATTGTATATTGAATACTAAGAGCTCAACCAGATGACTATAACGAATCATCACTTGTTATTTTATATGGGGGATATAATTGATCAACTTCAGAGATCAGTGGTTTATTCAGTGGTTGACTTGAAGTGATTATCATCAGTTGAAATTTTGAGTTGAGTATATTTTAAAAATGGTTTTTCATACCAAGTATGGGCATCATAAATTGTGGTCATAGTGTTTGAATTAACAACTACTTCAGTGGAATTGTTGGATATGCTGAGTTGTATCTGTAGCCGTAATTGGATTGCTTTGTGAGAGGCAACAGTTGTGAAATCAAGGCATTATGTCTTCTTGTTAAAGGATATATTATTTTGAGGAAGTTTCAACTCAGACATGGTTATTGATTCTTTAAATATGGAAGCAACAGTAATTGGAAAAATCATATTTCAGTAGCAGAGGTATGTAACTTGTTGAGATTGGCATATGGTTAGAGATTCATTGATGGATTTCTAAGGTATCTACACAGTTAACTATATGACACAGGAAGATACACTTTCTCGATGGATTGGTAAGAGTGAAACGAGTTTTTAATTGTTGAAACGAGAGTTGATGACAACTTCAGTATTGATATTGCTTAATGGATTTGACTAGTATTACAGTTATCTAGAGGATATGATCAGTGTTACTATTTTCTAGTGGATATGTCGAGTTTTACTATTATAGTGGATCTGATAAATTTATTATTCATGGTGATGCCTTAAAGAGTGATTGAGATGTTCATCGCTTCAGAATTGTATGGTAACAATGTGTGCTTTGAGAAGATTGATTCCTTATGAACAAAATTATCCTACCTATAACTTGAGATTTATTGCGATTATATATCCATGGCATTAGTGAATGACCTTTATAAAGCCATATTGAAGTGTTTACCAACCATGAGAGTTAAAGTATTGGTTTTTTCAAAGAGAGTTACACATGAGATAATGCAGGTAGAGTACCATGTTATATCATCCGGGAAAGGTAATGTGTTAGAGGATACATTGACTTATAGTTCATGTTTGATAAAACTAAATGGGGAATGTTAGAGGAATTAACATTTTGGAGTCTTTGTGAGTTGAGACATGGTGTGATTTTGCGATTGTGGAAGCTTTAAGTTTCTACTCTATTGAATGATTTCAACTATAGAAAATTACTAGTGGAATGAATGATGATAGACAACACGACTTTGTTCGTTGCTAGTGATGGAACTTTAACTTTGTAGCAGAGTATGTAGTCGATATTTAGTGGAACCAACATGCATAACGGAATTCAACTACAGGTACTTGAAGAGATACACAAGACCAATTTAATTATGAATCCAAGTAAATGTATAGTATTGAGATAATTTGAAGAGTTACATTTGATTTGTTTGACACGTGAAATTCTATGCATTCAACTAAGTCCTTGAGCTGCGAATAATCTGGAAGTAAAATATCAGTGATCAGTTGGTTTGTGACAAGCCTTTGAGATTTCTGAGTGGATATGAATCTATTGCGAAAGGTTTTATTGAAGGAGTTACACTGAATAGATGAGACCAATGATGTTGATTGATAGCGGATTGGTACCAAGTTTTCTCACCTTATCTATTTTGAGGTTATAAATGTTAATTCCAGTTGTTACTTATTTGTTCAGAAGATAGTGCGATTTCATGGGATGCCTACGAGCATGGTATTGGATATGGGTTCCTTATTTACATCTTGATTTTAGTAAGCAATTCAGAAGGCTTTGAATTCAGAATTGGGATTTAGTACGGGTTTTTCATCCTCAGACAGATGGTCAGTCAAAAAGAACCATTCAGATTCTCGAGGATATGTTGAGAACTTATTCAGTTGATTCTTAGAATTCGTGGGATATACCTTTACTTCTCGTGAGGTTTGCTTAATATATCAGTTCTTTGAGATTTTGGGAAGAGTTGGAGATTGGGCTTATCATCTTGTGTTACTTCCTTCTCTTGACAAGGTTTATAATGTGTTCCATGTGTCGATTCTACGCAAATCTGTTTATGATTCTTCTCATGTATGTCTAAAGTTTTAGAGGATATTGAACCAAGTATGTCCTATGAGTAGCATCCAGTTCATGTGATTGATTCTAGAATTCGAGAATTGAGAACTAAAAGTATTCCTCTTGTTAGAGTTGTGTGGAGGAACCATAATGTGGAAGAATCAACTGGGAGCTTCGGGATGAAATGGAGAGGAAATATCCTTGGTTGTTTGATTCGTTTGGTAAGTTATCCTAAAATTCGGGACGAATTTTCTTTAAGGGGGAGTGATTGTAACGACCCCAAAACCACCCTAATTTTCTTTACTTAAAATGGAACTTTTATGTGCATTTTATGTGTTAGAAATATTTTTATGACTAGCATATATTATTTGAGTATATGTGTTAGTTAATGTGTTAGTAGTAATTTTGTTAAAAGGAATAAATGAGTTAGTTGAAACTTTAGGGTTCAAAGTGTAACTTTAAGGTTCAGGGGCTTAATTGTTCAACTTAGAAAGTAGAGGGTCCTAAGTGAAACTTGAAAAATATCAATTGCCTTCTTATCCTCACCTCTTCTCCTCTCTGCGTTCACATACATTCCAACTGATTTCTCTCTGGTTCACAAAGAAAAGGTAAGTTCAACCCATTTTGATTTAATTCTTTTTATTTACTACTCCATTTTAAAATCTAATCATATAAAAATGATCAGGGCGTTGAGTAGGTCATTTCTACCCGAACAAATATTATTTCTGCGATACTTTTTCTGGAAATAGGTAAGTTACTAATTCCCCTTAAACAGTAAAATGGTCATATATTTGCTATATGTGTGATATGTGGTGAAATTATTGTGAAAAGAATTTATTTGTGATACTTGTTTATTTGGGACAAAGGGAGTATAATTATACTGGGTAAGTGACTTGGTTTGTATGCAAGGATGTATATGGAGTATGTTTATATACTTGAGAATGTTAGTATAAGAGTTTGAAAGTATACTCCTACTTGTGGGACGGTAAAATATTAACATTGAGTTAAATGTTAAATAAGTATATTATAAAAATTATACTATTATTCTTGGGACGGGGGAAATGAATGAAAGTATCCCTAAATGAGTATATTAGTATATTAGAAAAAATTATATTATAATTGATACTTGTAATTGTTATTTTGCGATTGGGTAATATTTGTTATACTTGTAATTTTGAGATAAAGGGAGTATTTAGTATATTGGTTTGGTTGGGCTCAAAGTAGTATTAAAGTTGTTTTGAGACTGATTTTGTAGTCTTAGTAAAGTTATAAACGTTAAGTGTTGTACTTTTGGGACGGTGGAACGAAAGGAGTATAATTTGTTCAAGTTTTGGTCTGGCGGGTGTGTTGGGCGGCCGCCCAAATCGAGCGTGCGGCCGCACACTTATCTGGAAGATTTTTGTCTTGGGATAGAGTGTTTTGGGCGGCCGCACAGTCTGGTGTGGGCGACCGCCCAGGGTTGCTAGAAAAGTTGAGTGGTTCCAATCCAAATGATTTAAAGTTCAATCTTGGTTTAAGTCTTAGGTGATATCCTAGAGTACCTAGAGGGTTGTTGTGGAACATCCTAGTGTTTGAAATGGGTTCCTTTGCGAACATAAGAGTTGTGGAATTTGACTAAATGTTAATTGGATTTGGTTGAACATCTTTTGATGTGGTTTGGATTGGTTCATCTTTGTGATGTGTTTGGCTTGGTTCCCTACTTTGGAATCATTGTCCTTGGCTGTTGTTTAAGCAAGTATTCATTACTATGTTAGTGTTAAAGTCCAGCTGGTCTTGTGTTTTGGAGTCGGGCAGTGATAGGGATTATAATGGCACACGAGCCAAGTTCATTGTAAGGCTTCTACCATTGGTTTCCCATTTTTAACCCCCAGTCCCGATTGGCCTTGGATGGGATTGTAGACACCCCGCCTTGGACCGCTCACCCCGATTGCACATTTGATCTTGTGTTTCTCCCCATTTTAAGTGTCTCTCGTTAGTTTCTGTCACTTCCGTTAAGTTCCTGACTGACTTCGTTAAGTCCAGGGACTAAACTGAATGACAGGGCTGACTTTCTAGTCCATTCTGTCAAAATTGCCTTCTCTGAGTCGCGCGCCTCTGACAGGAGGATCCAGACGCGCACGCCTCCCGCCCCCAAAGCAGGAAACGCGCGCCTCTGGGCGTCGGTTACAGATTTCTGGCCAGGATTCTCTCCCTTGCTCAATTTACAGGATTTTGCCCGGGAAAGATTTCTTGGTGACTGAGTTTTGGCACCAAAAACATCTCTCTTTCACCTATAAAAACCTCCCTTTACCTCCATTTTCAAAGGACCGAAAAAACCTTAACCTTGACCTTGGACCTTTGACTCTCAACCTCACATTTCAATAAGAAACCAAATTTCCTACTTTCAAAGCATTTTTTAAAATGATTTCTCCAAGGAATTAAACAAGAAGTGTTTGAAGTATCTTGAAGCCTAGGTAAAGTTATTTCTTTCCTCTTCCTAACTTCATCTCTTTTCTCTTTCCTTTTGTTTTATCAAAGTGCAATCACCCAAATCATTTTGGACATGACTCTAATGATCACCTCATCTCATTGAGGACGGTTAAAGAGTTATCTCCTACATTCCAAACTCTATTTTAAAACCCTTTTTATGATTTAAAGAAGAAGAAGAAGAACGTTTGTCATTCATGTAGATTTTGATCAAGCAAGACCAACTTTAGTTGGGCGAGATGGGTGTTTCAATACTTCCCATCTCGTAATCTAACCCCCGAACCTCAAAACAAAGAATCTCTGTTTTCGTAATCAAACTTAGGCTATTATCAATAGGTTTTTCTTATGTTCCTCAAAACATAGGTGACGACTCTAAAAACAAGTTAGACATCCTAGGATAACTCGCGCGCTCTAGCCTAAAGCCGTGGTTCCCCCGGGGTATCTACAGTGGCGACTCCGCTGGGGATGATTTGAGGGTTAAACTTGCATTCTGATCAAAATCTACATCTTTTCTGGGCATTCTGAGTCCTGATGGGGGAGGCGCGCGCTTCTGGCCTTTTCAGCCTAAGGCGCGCGCATCCCGCATCAAGGACCAGAATCACCCGCTTCTTCATGTTCTTCATCTTCTTCTTTTGCTATTCTCCACTAATCATTTCTGCAAGGTTACAATATGCACATAGGACCAGGGCAATCCCCTGAGTCCAAAATCTGACAGGTGTGCCCAGAAGCGCGCGCCTCCTAATAGCATCGCGCCAGGCGCGCGCGTCTCGTATCAACACTCAGAGGCGCACGCTTCTGGGTTGGTTCCCAGAACAGAAACAGGTCTCAGAACAGAGCAGTATGATGGGGGTGTGGGCACAGTTGCCTGCATCAGTGGTTATTCTGAACTTCAGACTGTTTTAATTTATGTTCTATTTTATCGGTCACACGGGTGATTCGAAAGTTGTAATTATGTGCTTATTTGTTTTTTTGTTTCTTTTGAAAAAAAAATATATATAAAAAATATTTTGTCACTTGTTAGACCTCACACTACATGCACATATTCCTATGAACTGCTCACTATCGAGTCGCACAAGTCCAACCCCAAACCCGTCGAGGCCCGTCCTAGAAAGTTTCAAGCTCCACTCGACCTTGGCTCTTTCGAAGCGGTAAACCTCAGCCCGTGGCGTAGTTCATGACTATATGCCGGGGGTGACCTTTGAGCCTCATATTCAAGCCGAGCACAAGCCACACAATTCTAGTTAGGGTCTAACACTCCGTGACTCAAGTCGGTTTCCATGTACGAGATTTCCCTAAACTAATGTCTTCAAATCATACATGCCAACTTGTTGAAACGGACGCAATAAAAATCCGTCCCCAAAAGTGGTTATTTTGGACGAAATAAAAATCCGTCCCCGCATGTATGCTTTACTACATTAATTTAGTTTAATCCCGACACATGTAGGATTCACAAGCGCGATGGAATCCGATGAGTATATGGGACCACGAAATGGTCTATATACTAGTGTGACGATTCCATTATTTTCTTAGAAACCCCAAAAGGGATCCATTCCCCCCGACTTATAAAAAAAAAAAAAAAAGTCTTTTCTTATGTGGTTCGAGTCGTGTGCCCAACTGTGTGTTCTAAGCCTCTTCGTGGACCGCAAGTGTTACTCAAGACTGACAAGTGTAACGCCCATCCTTAATCTCGTTAAATATTTGACTTATTTGTTAAATTCTTGACTAGCATATTTATATGCTATTTTATTTGAGTTAATTATTTAACTACTTTAGAAAATTAAGGTGGTTAAATGTCAAAGTTAAAAGTTTAGGGGCCTTTTTGTCAAAGTTAGAACTTGAGGGGCCTAGTGGCAATTCTTGGAAAGTTCCAAGTATATAAGGTTGTTTGCCTGAGAAAGGCAAATCATTTTCTCAAAGTTTCTCGTTCTTTCTCTCTGTTTCATTTAAGGGAGTTCAGTTTTACCCTATTTTCGACTCCTCGCGATTAATTATCCCTCTGTTCGTGATTCCGGTCCCGAATAAATATTCGTGGCATTGAATAGAGCGTTCCAGACCGATTAGAAATTAATTTGGGTCAACTTGATTTTTAATTAGGTAAGTTATTGACTCCCCCTTACTTGTAATAACATGCATATATGTTATTCCCGATACTTGTTCTTGTTAAAATTGTGTTTTGGGCAATTTTTGTGATACTTGTTAAATTGGGACGAAGGGAGTATTCGTATGAAAAACCAAGATTGAAAATCTTGCACCTGGGAATGTTAATATGAAAAATTATACTCCTATTCGTGAGACGGTAAAATAGTAACTTGATTTAAATATTATTAGAAAAATTGTACCATTATTTGTGGTACGAGGAAATGAATGGAAGTATCTCTAAATGGGTATATTAGTATAACATAAAATTGTACTTATACTTTTGGGTCGGTGAAATATTAAATTGGAATAAAAGGAAATTATCCTATTATTTATGGGACGGTAAAAGAAATGAATTGAGCCTGAAATCATGTTTTGGGTATTGCCTAAGAGTTAATAAAAGTTACTCCTACGCTTGGGACGGGAAATTTCTTAACCTGGGAAAGAATAAAAATTTCGCATTTTGGTACCTTGTGCGACCACACAAAAAACCCTTGGGCGACCGCCCATCTTTCTGAAAGGTTTTTCAAAGGAATTGACCTGCTTGTGTGCGACCGCACAGTCCATTTTAGGCGACCGCACAGTTACCTGAAGAACAAAATGTTGTTTAAAGTTTGTATAAGTTGGAAGTAACTCTAGTTAAGGTATATAACCTTAGTATAAGATGTCCTAGCAAATGTTGTGACACCTTAAGGGCATCAGAACTTGGTCTTAAACATGAATACTCATTTAATTAAAATGAGAACTTAAGTATAAGAGTAACAACTCTTTTATATGTCTTGAAAGTGCTATGAACAAGCACTTATGTGTTATGCTTGTCTTGAAGCCAATGATTGTGCACCTTAGGGGCATTAAAACAATGACTTGAGATTGAATATCCTATGTAGGGGATTAAGAACTCGTAAGTATGAGTTGTCTAGCTCATTTACTTAATTTGAACTCAAATTATTCTTGGTTTAGGTTTAGGGTACTACCCTAGATGGCCTAGATGAGTGTTGTAGAACACTCTAGTACTGGAAAATAGTCTCTTTGTGAACGAATGAAATGTGAACTTGAATCATAATTAAATGATAACTTGAGTATAAGAGTAGTAACTCTTTTATGTGTCTTGAAGTTAATATTTGTGTACCTTAGGGACACCAACTAATGTCTTGAATGTCCTAAGAAAAGGATTTGGAAAATAGTACGTGAAAGATGTATAATTCATCTACCTAGCTTGACCTCGAAGTATAAGATGTTTAACTCTTGTACATGTTTAACCATCCAAAGAAATGGATTGAGAACTTGGATATAAGATGATAAAATCTTGTATATGTATTGAATGTCCTGAATGTCTTGAATGTCTTGAATGTCCTGAATGTCCTGAATGTCTTGAATGTCTTAAGATGAGACAGTAACTTGAAGTATAAGACAATAAAATCTCGTACATTACTTGAACATCCAAATAATTGGATTAAGACTTGAATATAAGATTATAAAATCTTGTACGTGCCTTGACAGCAATATAGGTGTATGGTAATAAACTTGAAAGAGTCTTGATGTGTATATACGAATTTTGCATATATTTACTTGATAGAATGTGGCTTCTTGATTGATTGGTACATGGTATGAATAACCAAAGAATTGTGTTATGGAACTAGATAGAGAATGATTAACTCTACAACATACTTGAACTTGATACGTGTATATTGGAAGTGCTATAAATAAGCACTAAAGTGTAAATGATTTAGTTTTTAATCGTGTATATACTCAATGAAGTATATAAAATATAAAGAAGATATCTTGTCTTGAAATGGTTCCTAAAGAAAATAGGGACTAGTGTAATATGAAGATAATTCATATAATCGTGAATACTACGATTTAAATTAATAAGAATGATTACAGAACACAATATGTGTTAGAAAATGTATTCGATTACTAACGATACATATACGTGAAGTATGACTGTGTCTAGGTACAAGGTGACCTATTCTACTACGTGTTTAGAGTCTAAGGTGTTGGGCTCTACTTGATAGTAAGGGTATCGTGATAGACACTTTAATGTGTTAAACGTGATATGAATATGTACGTGCAAACTTGGCATGTGACAAAGTGATATACCCTACTACTTGACTGAAGTCTGTTATTAATGGACTCTTACTTGGATTGATCGTGTTACATGGACACCTTATGTGCTAGTGTTATCTTGGTTTGTATTCGCAATAATTACGTACGTGTACTTGTATTCTCGTAAGCACATGATACATAATTACATGGTGCATATTCTCGTGAGCACATGATACATGATTACATGGTGCATAAAGAATAGTCCACTAATAAGGGACTGAGTTCTGTTCTCGTAGTTCAAGTAAACATCTACTTGTGCATTCTTGTGTGGTCCAGCTGGTTCTCCATGCTTGTTCGAAAATATATAGGTTCACGCTTGTTGCGAGAGCTGGGGCTTAAGTGACAATCGGGTCCCTATGTATTTCCGCCTGACCCCTTACTACCGGCCATAGTAAGGGCATAGCTTCCTTGGTTGGAGCAATAAGCCTGACCTAAGTGAATGCTAAACTCCTGTCTTGAACACCACGTGGATCTTGTTCTTGTAGATGACACTGGTTACCAGGTCTTCTTATATACTGCACAACAGTCTCTTGTTCTTGTTCTTGGCTGTCCTCAGCTAGAAAAGCATCGACAACAAATGGTATTCTTGGGAGGAATAAGGAAGGATTCAGGTAAAAATGCGTGATAGGCCTATGTGCATCTTGGTGAGCTGGTCTAGCCTCTCACACTACTTGACTACTTGTTACCTGATCATATCTTGAGCTTGATTACTTGTTGAGTTGGCTTAGCCTCTCCTATACTTGTTACTTGATGATACTTGATATATGTTTAGTTGAGTATCTACTTGTATTGCATGATAACATGACATATAGTTGCATGTTAATAGCTTACTGAGATTTATCTCACCCTTTATTTGTTTAATTGTTTCCCCCCCCCCAGGAAAGCAGGGGATAGTACGCAGTGAGGCTCGACTTAGCTGGGAACTTACTCAGCAGGATGTTCTTGTTTGAGACTAGTGTCCTTTTATACTTTGGTAAGGACGATCTTGTATGAGTTAATAAACTCTGGGCTTGTATTGGGGTAGTATTTGTTGTCCCTAGACAGTTCTTGATGCCAGCTTATTTGCTAGGCATGTCTTCCGCTGTATGTAACCATTTTGGTTTTAATTTCTTGGTCTAGAACTGGTGTGAGCTATCTTAGCTCCCTACTCTTGAGTATATATATCATGTCAGTTTTGTTTTTAACAGGTATTGTTCCTGTTTCCCATTAGTTTCTTGTTTCTTGTTAGTTACGCGCACCAGGTTCGAGGTTCTATTAGGGAATCCCCGGGACTTGGGGCGTGTCAGTGTGGTATCAGAGCTATGGTTTAGCTCTAAGCCTGGATAGGGTCTATGGCCTAGGTTGGGTTAGTCTTGGGCGTGCTACTGACGTCGAGTGCTTCGTTACTTGTTGTTATACCAGGCATAGGACTGGTGTTGATAGGATTGATCCAATTGGATTAGATGATTCGAGAATCGAGAGTGCGAGTCTTCAAAGACTTAGGCGTATCTATCTTGTCTTGTGGACATTGTTTCGTGCTATATATGCATGCTTGTCCTTATCTCGTGAATTGCGTGGAAGTGTATTCTCTAGTAAGAGACTACGTGTTGATATTGTTATTAGTAAGATCTTGATAGAAGTGTGGGTGATAACACCCTATACGTTCTATGTTGACTGGGTCGTGTCACCGATATGGGACATTGATGTGATACGTGATATAGCTTGGCTGTCTACGTGTCATGACTTGGCTTTCTATGTGTTAGGCCAATCTTGTTTGCCATAATAGATGGTAATTAATTCTCTGCTAGTATGCTTGACTATTTATGTGAGCATGATAGATTTATGCATATCATTCATATTTTGCATTGAAAGTCTAGAAAGGGTTCTTGAGGTTGTACTGGGTATTTAACCTATATGATTGATAGTGGAATTTCTATACCAAACCAGATGGATGTATCCATTCTTGATGAGAAACTTGGGTTATCTTGAGTGGTTACAGTGCAAATACAGTGCTGACATCTGGATTAATGTTCTTGACCTCGATTGAGTTAAACGAGTTGAAGATTCAACTTGAGAATTTCTTGATAGAGGATATATCTACCTTGTAGTGGATGTCTGAAGTGAGTATCTGTGTTGACCTATAAGTGGAAACAACCAAGGTACGTGTGTTCTTGAGATTTCGTGGTCTTGTTAGAGATTCATGAATGAATTTCGAAGGCAGCTTCATTGTTAACTATTTGACACCGAGAGCTACATTTTTCGATGGATTTTCTCGATGGATTGATATACGTGAAGTCAGTGTTGAATATTGATACGATGGATGACCACGACTCAGTATTTGAGATTGCCTAGTGGATTTGACCAGTATTACAGTGATCTGGCGGATATGACCAGTTCTATGATTTCTAGTGGATATGTCAAGTTTCACCAATATAGTGGATTGACTAATCGATTCTGCTTGACTTTATGTGTTTAGATGTTATAATTGATACATCTTGATTGCATGAAATATTTGTGAGTATATGTGTATATTCTTGATTGCTCTTGAGTTCTATTTGTTGATTATATATGTTATAATCTTGATCAGTAAAATTCGAGGACGAATTTTCTTTAAGGTGGGGAGGATGTAACGCCCATCCTTAATCTCGTTAAATATTTGACTTACTTGTTAAATTCTTGACTAGCATATTTATATGCTATTTTATTTGAGTTAATTATTTAACTACTTTAGAAAATTAAGGTGGTTAAATATCAAAGTTAAAAGTTTAGGGGCCTTTTTGTCAAAGTTAGAACTTGAGGGGCCTAGTGGCAATTCTTGGAAAGTTCCAAGTATATAAGGTTGTTTGCCTGAGAAAGGCAAATCATTTTCTCAAAGTTTCTCGTTCTTTCTCTCTGTTTCATTTAAGGGAGTTCAGTTTACCCTATTCTCGACTCCTCGCGATTAATTATCCATCTGTTCGTGATTCCGGCCCCGGATAAATATTCGTGGCATTGAATAGAGCGTTCCAGACCGATCAGAAATTAATTTGGGTCAACTTGATTTTTGACTAGGTAAGTTATTGACTCCCCCTTACTTGTAATAACATGCATATATGTTATTCGCAATACTTGTTCTTGTTAAAATTGTGTTTTGGGCAATTTTTGTGATACTTGTTAAATTGGGACAAAGGGGAGTATTCGTATGAAAAACCAAGATTGAAAATCTTGCACCTGAGAATGTTAATATGAAAAATTATATTCCTATTCGTGAGACGGTAAAATACTAACTTGATTTAAATATTATTAGAAAAATTGTACCATTATTTGTGGTACGAGGAAATGAATGGAAGTATCTCTAAATGGGTATATTAGTATAATATAAAATTGTACTTATACTTTTGGGTCGGTGAAATATTAAATTGGAATAAAAGGAAATTGTCCTATTATTTATGGGACGGTAAAAGAAATGAATTGAGCCTGAAATCATGTTTTGGGTATTGCCTAAGAGTTAATAAAAGTTACTCCTACGCTTGGGACGGGAAATTTCTTAACCTGGGAAAGAAATAAAAATTTCGCATTTTGGTACCTTGTGCGACCGCACAAAAAACCCTTGGGCGACCGCCCATCTTTCTGAAAGGTTTTTCAAAGGAATTGACCTGCTTGTGTGCGACCGCACAGTCCATTTTAGGCGACCGTACAGTTACCTGAAGAACAAAATATTGTTTAAAGTTTGTATAAGTTGGAAGTAACTCTAGTTAAGGTATATAACCTTAGTATAAGATGTCCTAGCAAGTGTTGTGACACCTTAGGGGCATCAGAACTTGGTCTTAAACATGAATACTCATTTAATTAAAATGAGAACTTAAGTATAAGAGTAACAACTCTTTTATATGTCTTGAAAGTGCTATGAACAAGCACTTATGTGTTATGCTTGTCTTGAAGCCAATGATTGTGCACCTTAGGGGCATTAAAAACAATGACTTGAGATTGAATATCCTATGTAGGGATTAAGAACTCGTAAGTATGAGTTGTCTAGCTCATTTACTTAATTTGAACTCGAATTATTCTTGGTCTAGGTTTAGGGTACTACCCTAGATGGCCTAGATGAGTGTTGTAGAACACTCTAGTACTGGAAAATAGTCCCTTTGTGAACGAATGAAATGTGAACTTGAATCATAATTAAATGATAACTTGAGTATAAGAGTAGTAACTCTTTTATGTGTCTTGAAGTTAATATTTGTGTACATTAGGGGCACCAACTAATGTCTTGAATGTCCTAAGAAAAGGATTTGGAAAATAGTACGTGAAAGATGTATAATTCATCTACCTAGCTTGAACTCGAAGTATAAGATGTTTAACTCTTGTACATGTTTAACCATCCAAAGAAATGGATTGAGAACTTGGATATAAGATGATAAAATCTTGTATATGTATTGAATGTCCTGAATGTCTTGAATGTCCTGAATGTCCTGAATGTCTTGAATGTCTTAAGATGAGACACTAACTTGAAGTATAAGACAATAAAATCTCGTACATGACTTGAACATCCAAATAATTGGATTAAGACTTGAATATAAGATTATAAAATATTGTACGTGCCTTGACACCAATATAGGTGTATGGTAATAAACTTGAAAGAGTCTTGATGTGTATATGCGAATTTTGCATATATTTACTTGATAGAATGTGGCTTCTTGATTGATTGGTACTTGGTATGAATAACCAAAGAATTGGGTTATGGAACTAGATAGAGAATGATTAACTCTACTACATGTGTATATTGGAAGTGCTATAAATAAGCACTAAAGTGTAAATGATTTAGTTTTTAATCGTGTATATACTCAATGAAGTATATAAAATATAAAGAAGATATCTTGTCTTGAAATGGTTCCTAAAGAAAATAGGGACTAGTGTAATATGAAGATAATTCATATAATCGTGAATACTACGATTTAAATTAATAAGAATGATTACAGAACACAATATGTGTTAGAAAATGTATTCGATTACTAACGATACATATACGTGAAGTATGACTGTGTCTAGGTACAAGGTGACCTATTCTACTACGTGTTTAGAGTCTAAGGTGTTGGGCTCTACTTGATAGTAAGTGTATCGTGATAGACACTTTAATGTGTTAAACGTGATATGAATATGTACGTGCAAACTTGGAATGTGACAAAGTGATATACCCTACTACTTGACTGAAGTCTGTTATTAATGGACTCTTACTTGGATTAATCGTGTTACATGGACACCTTATGTGCCAGTGTTATCTTGGTTTGTATTCGCAATAATTGCGTACGTGTACTTGTATTCTCGTAAGCACATGATACATAATTACATGGTGCATATTCTCGTGAGCACATGATACATTATTACATGGTGCATAAAGAATAGTCCACTAATAAGGGACTGAGTTCTGTTCTCGTAGTTCAAGTAAACATCTATTTGTGCATTCTTGTGTGAGTCCAGCTGGTTCTCCTTGCTTGTTCGAAAATGTATAGGTTCACGCTTGTTGCGAGAGCTGGGGCTTAAGTGACAATCGGGTCCCTATGTATTTCCGCCTGACCCCTTACTACCGGCCATAGTAAGGGCATAGCTTCCTTGGTTGGAGCAATAAGCCTGACCTAAGTGAATGCTAAACTCCTGTCTTGAACACCACGTGGATCTTGTTCTTGTAGATGACACTGGTTACCAGGTCTTCTTATATACTGCACAGCAGTCTCTTGTTCTTGTTCTTGGCTGTCCTCAGCTAGAAAAGCATCGACAACAAATGGTATTCTTGGGAGGAATAAGGAAGGATTCAGGTAAAAATGCGTGGTAGGCCTATGTGCATCTTGGTGAGCTGGTCTAGCCTCTCACACTACTTGACTACTTGTTACCTGATCATATCTTGAGCTTGATTACTTGTTGAGTTGGCTTAGCCTCTCCTATACTTGTTACTTGATGATACTTGATATATGTTTAGTTGAGTATCTACTTGTATTGCATGATAACATGACATATAGTTGCATGTTAATAGCTTACTGAGATTTATCTCACCCTTTATTTGTTTAATTGTTTCCCCCCCCCCAGGAAAGCAGGGGATAGTACGCAGTGAGGCTCGACTTAGCTGGGAACTTACTCAGCAGGATGTTCTTGTTTGAGACTAGTGTCCTTTTATACTTTGGTAAGGACGATCTTGTATGAGTTAATAAACTCTGGGCTTGTATTGGGGTAGTATTTGTTGTCCCTAGACAGTTCTTGATGCCAGCTTATTTGCTAGGCATGTCTTCCGCTGTATGTAACCATTTTGGTTTTAATTTTCTTGGTCTAGAACTGGTGTGAGCTATCTTAGCTCCCTACTCTTGAGTATATATATCATGTCAGTTTTGTTTTTAACAGGTATTGTTCCTCTTTCCCATTAGTTTCTTGTTTCTTGTTAGTTACGCGCACCAGGTTCGAGGTTCTATTAGGGAATCCCGGGACTTGGGGCGTGTCAACAAGGGCCTCTTCTGGAATATAGGTTCAATTGGTACTTACAGAGTCTACCAGGATTCGGCAAATCGGTTATTCCGTGAAGAGATCACTCCAACAGCTCCTACATCAACAATGGCCGGCGGCTCCAACACCAACATACCATGACTCTCGAGCAACTCGCAACCATGGTCCAACTCCTCCAAGAGCAATTCTCCACCCTTAATAAGGAGGCACAAAGCAAAGACGACATTTGGCAATCCCACCTTGACAGCCAAAGGGAGGCCCACGAGGCCGAGATGGAGCTAATGAAAGAAAAACTCACTAATCTTGCCAAGGGGAAGAGCAAAAATGACGATGACGAATCCGAATGGACCGAAGGTTTGTTCAAAATTCCTTATGTCAACACCCGCACCAAGAAAGTGGGAGATCCAAGTTCCGAGAATAATGAGCCCAAAATGGTGGATTCTATCATGGCCTACATCGACCAAAATTCAATAAGCTCAACATGGGGAAAGGCTCCGACACAAGCCTTTATCAATCATCCATCCTCATGAGTACTATGGACGAACTTCCTGATAAGTTCAAGATGCCCGACATAAGCAAATTCAAGGGCAACTCTTGTCCTATGGCTCACATCGAGACTTATATTTGGGCAATGGTTCCGAAGAAGGTCTCTCCCAAGGTGATGGCTCAATGCTTTCCTCTCACTCTCGAGGGGGCGGCAAAAGATTGGTATGCTACTCTTCCGCTCACTGTCCGTCTTGATTGGGACTCTGCCATGCTCGCTTTCAAGAACCAATACCAAGGCACCACTCACCGTCCCACAAGGAAAGAGCTAGAGAACACTACTCAACGAGACAACGAGTCCTTCATTGACTTCACAAGGAGATGGAATGACAAGCTCTCTGAAATTGTTGAGAGGCCAAATACCAAGGAGCAAATGGACATCTTTCTCAAATGTCTCAAATTGATCTCCGCACCCACCTAAGTGGGGCTTGCTATGCGGATTTCTCCCAAATGTATGAGGCGGGGGTCCGAATGGACGAGTTGCTCAAGGAAGTCAAGAAAAGTGCTCCTAGCTACCGCTACAAGGCCGCTTCCAAATCCACAAAAGAGACCTCGGTCAACGCCATCACGAAATTACAAAAGGGTTCCTCCACCCCAAGGGAAGAAGTCTCGAAATGACCGTGTCTACACGCCTCTCCAAGGCATGATTCAAACCGAAGTTTTCGAAGTCCTCAAAGCAAAGGGTCAAGTCACACCCGTACAAGGGTACCAACCCAAGACGGTCAACCCCAATCATGCTCACCACAAATATTGTGGCTACCACCAATATAGTGGCCACACCACCGAGGAATGCTTCGTTCTCCGCAATGTCATTCAAGATCTCATAGACAAGAAATAATTTGTAGTGACTAATGGTGAACATGTCAATGTAATAGAGATAGGAGAACTCGAGGGGACCACCCATTCAATCCCAATTGTGAATGGGGGCCCCAATGTTATGAATAAACTTGACAATTCTTGTTATGTTGTAACTTACGATGAGGTAATGAGGGAAGTACTAGAGAATAGGAAAAAGAAGCAAGATGGGAACGTCAACATGCTAACTCGATCCGGTCGAGTCATAGCAAGCAACCCTTCCACTTCCGCACCAAGATCCTCTTCTCAAAGGACGCAAGCTCGCGACACTCCGAAGACCCTCTACTTGTCCAACTCAAGAAAACTCAAGCCAACATCTCTATTTGGGACCTCATCGCATCCTCAAAGAAACACTGAGATCTTGTCATCCGCAATCTCGATGATACATCAATTTCTCCCGATACTACTCCCGAGGACCTCACGGCAATGATCGGTCACATTCATTTTGGCAACGTCATCACCTTTGCCGATATAGACCTTCCACCATTTGGTTCCGACCACAACGAGGCTATCTACCTTAAGGTACGAGCAAGGGGGAGGCCCATCTCAAGAGTCTTAGTGGACGGTGGTTCCGCACTCAACCTCATGCCTAGCAGAATCATGGGCATACTGGGGCTTAAGGATTCCGATTTGAAGCCTTCTACTCAAGTAATCCGAGGTTATGACAGCACCGCCCGTACAGTCATGGGCATGATCGAAATAGACATTGAGTTTGGGAGCATGGTCATGTCCGTTCCATTCCAAGTGCTTGACATCCCGGCCTCATTCAACTTGCTTTTGGGTCGACCATGGATTCACAGTTCTAATGCCGTCCCGTCAACTCTCCATCAATGTGTCAAGATCCGAAATGGTGATGAAATAGTGACCGTCATGGCCGAAAACGTCACTATCCACAGAAAAGGTGAGCCCGTCCACCAAGTTCAGCATGGTTTACCAGACTCCACTCTCTCCGGCATCTCAATCAACGCCATTGACAAACAAGGGGGAAACGGATCATGGACCCCCAGCAATCACAAAGTCCTCCGCATGATGAGGAATATGGACTACTTCCCTGGTTTAGGCCTAGGGAAATATCAACAAGGAATCCTACATCCGGTGCAAAGTCCCTTTTGTCAAGAACACATTCGGTTTGGGGTACGAACCTTCCAGAGAGGACTTGAAACAAGAGCAAGCAATCAAGAATGAAAAGGCCCGGGCTCGTAAAGAAGGCCGTCGTTATGAGGTCCCTAATCTAAGGCCTTACCGCAAGACGTTGAATGGCTATTTTGTCCGCCAAGGGGAAGACGTTCTATGCATGATCTTTCCCGAACCATGGGTTAACAATAAGGGTGTCAAAAAGCCCGGTCTCAAAAAGCCCGAATTAGATGTCTTAAAGGAGGAAATGTAGACGGTTCCAGATTCTAGCGCAACTCAAGTACCTAGACCCTAGACTCCTACAAATTTTCCCCTCACCATTCACGTATAAGCTGCCAAAATCAATTTTCGACTTTAAGTATTCCCTTTTAAATTCAAAAATTGGGGACAATTGTTTGGGGATAAAAATCTACACTGCACTGACATCTTGAAAACTTCAACTTGCCTGACATCCTGCAACCTGACAGCTACAACTTGATTATATACGCACGTTTTCTTTACAGGTAAACTTATTCCTATTTTTCAGGGAACAGTCACACGAACTGCAGAACTCGACGTGACCTAATTGAAGACTCAGTCAAACAATGAAGACCTTCTTATCATCACAAACGGCTGAAGATAATCTTAAACTAACATCCCGAGATTCTTGGCTAAACCTACTAGTTCATAGTTAAACTCTCATTATAAACATTTGTAAAACACACACGCACACTCTATTACTGATTTACTTACTTCTTGTTCTTGATTATCACATTGTTCATCACCATTAGCACAAGTTATTGATCAAGTTTGTTCGCGAGATTAATCATCCAAAGGATGGGCAAGTTATGAAGTATCCTCTTGAATTTATGAAGTTTAACTGGCAGAATAGCTCTGATGGAAATGACTATGGGATATTTTTAATGTACAATATGGAATATTTTGATGGACAAAATGTTACAAGTGATGATGATATAAGCAAGGTGTGACTTTATTACTCTTTAATTATTGCACATATTGATTGAACTATTACTGTTCAGATTTTTTTTTGTTTTTTAATTTTATACTTTCTGTTTCTGTTTTGAAGGGTAATGTCAGAAGACTTCTTAGGGCAAAGTACTTGTTGAAAGTTGTTCTGGATCCACTTAATACCGCGAAAGATTTTTTATTGGGTCATGTTGTGGAATTTCGTAAGAACAAATCCCAATTGAAGTTCAAAGTTGAAGAGAAGAAGAGAAATGATGCAGAGTTGAAGAAGAAAGAAAAGTTGAAGAAATAGTTGTGTTGTTGAACAATGTTAAGATGAATCTTTTGTTGTTTTTGTCTATGTTGAAGTTTCGTTGGATATGGGTATTGAAACAATGTTATGTGTTTTTATTTTGATTGAACAACTGTTGGATATTGTTAAAACAATGTTATGTGCTTTCAGTTTTCATTAGTAATCAATGTAAATATTGGTAGTAATCAATGAAAATATGATGGTGTAATTTACATGTAATATTAAACATAGGTAAAGGTAACATTAAATGCAAGTAAACGTAATACTAAAGGAATGTTAATATAACATCTCATAACTGCATGTGTAATAGTGGAAGTAAAGTAATGTAATACTTAGTAAATCACAATGTAATACTTAATACAGGAAAAGGTAACATTAACTGCAAGTAAACGTAATAGTTAAGGAAGGTTAATGTAACATAGGGAAAGTTAATGTAAAATTTGAACAATTCATTAATTCAAATGTAATAGTAAACATAGCTAACTATAACATTAAGTGCAAGTAAACGTAATAGTAAAGGAAGGTTAATGTAACATCTCATAAATGTGTAATAGTGGAAGTAAACTAATGTAATACTTTGTAAATCACAATATAATACTTTATACATGAAAAGGTAACATTAACTGCAAGTAAACGTAATAGTTAAGGAAGGTTAATGTAACATCTCATAACTGAATGTGTAATAGTGGAAGTAAAGTAATGTAATACTTAGTAAATCACAATGTAATACTTAATACAGGAAAAGGTAACATTAACTGCAAGTAAACATAATAGTTAAGGAATGTTAATGTAACATCTCATAACTGCATGTGTAATAGTGGAAATAAAGTAATGTAATACTTAGTAAATCACAATGTAATAATTAGTAAATCATAATGTAATACTTAATACATGAAAAGGTAACATTTAGTAATATCAATACTAAAACAATCTAACATTTGGAGTTTTTGAACCAAATTCCCTTGGCTGATCACTTCTGTTAACATGGGGTTTTGTACTCTTATTTTCTCCTTTTTCCATAGCTCCTTTGATTCTTTTTTTCCTTCCTTTAGTGACTGAACGAGCTAGATCTAGTGTTAAATTTGTTGTAGATGAAACATGTGAACTTGAAGTTTCTTCTTGTTCTTGTCGGTTGCTCAATGAAGAAGCAACAAAGTATAGATCTTCGTAACCGTCATCAAGTATTTTTCTTGCTTCTTCACTGTCTTGGCACTTCAAAAGTAGATTATAGAACTTTCTAGACATTTCATGCTGCCATGGAATTAAACTGTTATTCCTGTCAAAAGTTTCCAAGGTGTGGAATTTATCCCAAACTGATGATTTTGCAATTTTTGTCCATCTTTTCAGTATATACTTTTTCGGTATCTTGATACGATCATTATGATAGAAAACTTTCAATATATGCCTACACAAAATACCACATTCTTCAAAAATTTTACAATTGCAACTCACAAAGTCAGTGTTTGGATCCATCATGACATATCTTGTATGTCCAGAACCATCAAGTCCACAAATCTCATAAGTTTGTAGCACTTCATCAACATCCATAAGAGTACATTTTCTTGTAAGTGCTAGAATGAATTCTTTTTCGAAGCGTTGAAAGACAGTTAAAGTGTATACCTCTGAAGCGTGCTTAATCAATCCCATTAATAGAAGTGTAGACGTTGGAATTTATCTTGCAGTTTTGAATTCATCTTGTTCTTCTGTCTTCCTCCAATTTTCCAATATTCTTTTAAAAATTGAATGAAATTCTATAAGGCTTGTTGTTTTTTTCACATTTCTCCCCATTACACTATTTGTAACCTCACTGCGTTGTGATGAAAGTATACCAGCTGAAAAGTAGTCATTGTTCAAGGCCGTTCACCATTTATCCTTCAAAGCATACAATCTTTTAAACCATATTTCCTCTTGTAGCCCATACTTACTAATCATTTCATTCCAACATTTTTCAAATTCATCTTCATCATTACAACCCGACATACATTTTTTGAATTCTTCCTTGAAGACATCATCGCTCTTCAAGCGGCCAAACTTTTTTATGGCATTTTGATACAAATGCCATTGGCACAACCTGTGCTTTGTATTAGGAAAAACCTGTGAAGATAATAAAGAGTATTTATTAATGTAACACTATAAACTTTATAATGTAATATATCATTTCTATATAATTTATAATTAACACTCTACTCTGTGTAATACAACTGTTAAACAAAAAGTAACAGTTAATGTTCCTTATTATAATAGTATAACATAGTTAAGGTAACAGTTAAATATATTGAATATAAAAGCAATTTTTGTATTAACACATTATAGCATTTGTAATTGCTTGATCCTGATCAGTGAATATCGTCATGGGGCACTTGCCTCCCATTGCTTTCTTGAATATTTCAAACAACCATTCAAATGATATTGTTTCTTCATTTGCCAAAAATGCAACCCCAAGCATAACATTCTTATAATGATTGTTTATCCAAACTTTTGGAGCACAAATCAAACCATATTTGTTTGTACTATATGTTGTGTCAAAAGCAACCACATCACCATAAATCTCATAGTCCTCTTTCATCATTGAATCTCTCCAAAACACACTACTTAATCTACCTTCATTATCCAACATTACTCTAAAGAAAAAAATAACATTCTTCAGATTGTTGTTTATACAACATCTCAACAAGTGTTTGTGCATCTACACTCACCCCCCTTTTTTACAGTTTCAATCTATTGACATAATTCAAATGGTCCTTTTTAGTGTGACCAAGAATGTCATCTCCCACAGCTTCATGTGACATATAACGGTAGTGTTGGAATAGAGATCGTTCAAAGAAACGAAGAGAAGAAAATACGCAGCCGGAGCGAGCGGGCGCCTGCCACTGACCAGGCGGGCGCTCATGTTGGCAGTGAGCTCGTGGTTTCTGAAGACTTAATTCAGGCGGGCGCTCGGTGCCCCCGATCTGAATTCGGGGAAGTGCAGTATTTTCGGGATTTCTCTTATGTTTAGGTTTAGGTCTTATTCTAAGATGCATATATAAGCAAGTTCCGCCCCCATACTCAATGTAACTCAGATTTATCATATTATAGTGCAAGATCCTGGCTTGGTAGTGCCCCCATACGTAGTCAAACATATTGACGAACTGGGTAAACAATTTCTTGTGTCTTTTTCTTTGCTTTAAATTTCTTGTGCTTGTTTGTGGTGCGGTGTTTCTTACGATTTGATTGGGTGTTGGGAGGGATTTTCCACAACAACTGGTATCAGAGCTCTGGTTTATCGATTCGGGTTTATCAGACGATTAGGGTTTGTTCAAGCAATAAAGAATGGGCAAGGATAAACAAGCGGTGGAGAAATTCGATGGGTCTGACTATGGTTTTTGGATGATGCAAATAGAGGATCTCTACAAAGATCTCTATAAGCCCTTAACAGGAGTCAAGCCGGAAATCGAAAAGCAGGAAGATTGGGATCTTATGGATCGGAAAGCCCTAGGGGTGGTTAGATCTACATTGTCAAAGTGGATCGCGAAGACTACCAAGAAGGCGAAAACCACCAAGGAGCTATTGGATTATCTTACTGAGAGATTTGAAACTCCATCTGCTGCAAATAAGGTTGATTTGATACGCAAGATGGGTAATCTCAAGATGCAAAAGGGAGGATCCATAGCCAAACACATCGATGAGTTTATGGATGTTATAGACTCATTGGCTGCGTTGGATATTACGTTTGGGGATGAGGTTCATGCTTGTCAATTGCTAGCATCCTTACCAGGAAGTTAGAACGGGACGGTGATAGCGTTAAATGCTTCAGCGGGTAAGAACAAATTGAAGTATGATGATGTTAAGGACTTTCTCTTGGGCGAGGAAAATCACATGAAGAAGTTGGGGACACCATCTACTTCGGGGTCATCTTTAGCTACAACTAGCAGGGGAAAGCCGGGCACTAGAAACAAGGGGGGAACTAAGTCAAAGGAAAACGTAGGAGGTGGTGAGTACAGGCCTAGGGAGAACAAGAACGTACCAAGGGTTGCCAAGGGATTGGTACAGTTCTATCATTGTAAGGAGTTAGGTCACTACAAGAAGGACTGTCCCATGCGAGGGAACAGAGCGGCAAATGTGATAATTTAAGGTGAAGATGTACTGGTTCTAAGTGTTAGTAGTGCGCTAGAATCATGGGTGCTGGATTCGGGGGCATCATTCCACTCATGCGGGCATGCAAAGGAGATGGAAAATTATACTTTCGGGGATTTCAGTAAGGTCTATCTGGCGGATGGCGAGCCTTTGGAAATCAAGGGGAAAGGGGATGTCATAATAAGAGCATCGGACGGGAAGGTCTTACATCTACAAGGGGTCAGACACATTCCGGGTTTGAAAAAGAACCTGTTATAAGTTGGGCAGCTTGATGAAGAAGGTTACAAGGTAACTTTTGGCTGCAGGAACTGGGTTATTATCAAGGAGGATTCTGAGATCGCTCGGGGTAATAAAGAGGGGACATTGTATTTGGCGAATAACACAAACGATAGTATCGCGGTGGCGTCAGCCAAGGGTGATACAGATTTGTGGCAATGTCGATTGGGTCACATGAGTGAGAAGGGGATGAAAGTACTTGCTCAAAGGGGTTACTACCGGGTTTGAAGACAGTCAACGTGGGGATCTGCGAAGATTGTGTGTTTGGCAAACAGGCGAGAAGCAACTTCTCGAGGACATGTAGGGTTTTGAGGGAATCAAAGTTGGAACTGGTTCACACGGATTTATGGGGGCCGGCCCTGGTAACTTCTCTGGGGGGGTGCGTCATATTTCATGTCGTTTATTGATGATTCGACAAGGAAATTCTGGGTTTATTTCTTGAAACACAAAGATGAGGCATTCGAGGTGTTTAAGAAATGGAAGGCTTTGGTGGAGAATCAGACGGGTCTTAAGCTCAAAAGATTGAGGTCAGATAATGGTGGAGAGTATGAGCTCGGGGATTTCAAGGAATATTGTGCAGCGAATGGTATTCGTATGGTGAAGACACCAAAGGGAACACCTCAACACAATGGGATTGCAGAGAGGATGAACAGGACATTGAACGAGCGGGCTAGAAGTATGAGGTTGAAGTGTGGACTTCCGAAGACGTTCTGGGCATATGCAGTTGACACGGCAGCTTTCTTGATCAATAGGGGACCATCGGTACCATTGGGGAATGAAGTTCCAGAGGAAGCATGGAGTGGCAAGCAGGTAATCATGTCCTTTCTTCGCATATTTGGCTGTGTTTCATATGTTCATATTGACTCTGCTGATAAAACTAAATTAGATGCTAAATCTGTAAAGTGTACGTTTATTGGTTATGGTGGGGATGACTTCGGGTATAAGTTTTGGGATGACCAAAATCATAAGGTTATTCGTAGTCGGGATGTCATATTCAATGAACAGGTTTTGTATAAGAACAGAAAAGGGGCATCTGATGGGATTAGTTCGGAACCAGAGGTTGTTGAGGAAGTTATTCCAGACTCGGGTGGGAGCAGGATGGTTCATGATAACCATGATCAGGGGGTCACTGAAGATGAACCACATACTCCAGAACTGGATATTCTTCTGCGCAGATCCAGCAGGTTGCGTGGATCTCCTTATAGGTATTCTCTTTCGAATTACTATTTGTTGTTAACAGATAGTGGTGAACCGGAGTGTTATACGGAGGCGATTCATAGTGCACTTAGTGATAAGTGGAAAGCTGCGATGGATGATGAGATGGACTCATTGAAGGCCAATAAAACTTGGGAGTTGATTAAACTACCTAAGGGGAAGAAGGCGTTGCATAACAAGTGGGTTTACAGGATCAAGGAGGAGGCAAACGGCAGTAAGCGTTACAAGGCAAGGTTGGTTGTAAAGGGGTTTTAGCAAAAGTATGGTATTGACTACACTGAGGTCTTCACTCCTGTTGTGAAGATGACCACTATCAGAATGGTTCTGGGGATAGTAGTGGCAGATAACTTATTGCTGGAACAGATGGATGTAAAGACGGCCTTTCTTCATGGTGATTTGGAGGAAGAAATTTATATGAAACAACCAGAGGGATACTTATCTAAGGATAATGAGGAACTGGTTTGCAGATTGACTAAGAGCTTGTATGGCCGTAAACAAGCTCCTAGGCAGTGGTACAGAAAGTTTGATGGATTCATGCATGACATTGATTTTATCAGATATGAGGCGGATCATTGTTGCTACTTCAAGAACACTGACAACGGGTACATAATCTTGCTATTATATGTGGATGACATGCTACTAGCGGGCTCTAGTAGTAGAGAGGTAAACAGATTGAAGGCACAGTTGTCAGAGCGGTTCGAGATGACGTATTTGGGGGAGGCTAGAAAAATCTTGGGCATGCGGACTGACCGGGATAGGGAGTCGGATAAGTTGGTTCTTTCACAAGCAGAGTACGTCGAGAAGGTCTTGGCAAGATTTTGCATGGAAGAGGCAAAGCCAACGGGTACACCATTGGGTATGCACTTCAAGCTATCCGAGAAGGACTCACCTAAGGGCAAGGAGTAGCGTGAAAAGATGGAAAAGACTCCATATGCTTCGGTAGTAGGGAGTCTAATGTATGCAATGGTGTATACAAGGCCGGACATTGCACATGCGGCATGGAGTAGTCAGTCGGTTCATGGGAAATCCAGGGAAGCAACATTGGGAAGCGGTTAAATGGATCCTTCGTTACTTAAAGGGTACTGCTGGTAAGGCTCTATGTTTCTCAAGCAAGGATGTCATGTTAGAGGGTTATGTTGATGCGGATTTGGCATCAAGTGATCTTGATAAGAGGAGGAGTACTGCGGGTTATGTTTTTACATTAGGTGGTACGGCTATCTCCTGGGCTTCTAAGTTGCAAAAGATCGTGGCTCAGTCGACTGCAGAAGCAGAATATGTGGCAGTGACAGAGTCAAGTAAAGAGATGGTATGGTTGCAGAACTTCTTGGGTGAACTTGGGAAGACGTGAAGTGGTAATGCTCTCTACAGTGACAGTCAGAGTGCAATTCATCTAGCAAGGAATCTGGCGTTTCATTCTAGGACGAAGCACATCGAGCTGAGGTTTCATTATATCAGGAATCTCTTGGAGAGGAAGATCTTAAGGCTGGAGAAGATTTTGGGATCAGAGAACCCGGCTGACATGTTGACCAAGGTGGTAAACCTTGAAAAGTTGAAGCTATGCATAGCTTCAATTGGCCTTGGAGAATAGGAGAGGAGGATGGCACTACCATGATCGAGGTGAGCACTGAGAAGACACCAAGGATGAGTTGAAGACGGATACAGGGCTGATATACGCAGTTGATCTCTAGGTGGGAGATTATTGGAATAGAGATCGTTCAAAGAAACGAAGAGAAGAAAATACGCAGCGGGAGCGAGCGGGCGCCTGCCACTGACCAGGTGGGTGCTCTTGTTGGCAATGAGCTCGTGGTTTCTGAAGACTTAATTCAGGCGGGCGCTTGCATGACCCCAGGCGGGCGCTCGGTGCCCCCGATCTGAATTCGAGGAAGTGCAGTATTTTCGGGATTTCTCTTATTTTTAGGTTTAGGTCTTATTCTAGGATGTATATATAAGCAATGTTCCGCCCCCATACTCATTATAACTCAGATTTATCATATTATAGTGCAAGATCCTGGCTTGGTAGTGCCCCCAGACGTAGTCAAACATATTGACGAACTGGGTAAACAATTTCTTGTGTCTTTTGCTTTGCTTTATATTTCTTGTGCTTGTTTGTGGTGCGGTGTTTCTTGCAATTTGCTTGGGTGTTGGGAGGGCTTTTCCACAACAGGTATGAGTCCATTGGTCTTATACCCGAAGAAACCATATCTTCTATTACTTTACCTTTATCCTCCGTAATAGTTCTCTCACATCTATAATACATGGACCACTTTTTCCTTATCAACTGATTATTATGCTCCAAAACATGTCTATCCACCACATAATATCCCGCATCTTCTAAATGCTTTACTTTTAATGAAGCTTTACATTGTGTGCGAGTTATATGAGTCTTTCGCTTTTTAATTTCATTATCATCAAATCCATCTCCTTGAGATCCAGCATTAGAACATACGAAATATTTGTGTAGTACAACTCCATCTCCTTGACATCTTGTAGTAGACTTTCTTACACCAAAACCTATTTCTTTAGCATGTTGACAATACAAGTCATACATTTCATCAATTGTCTTTGCTGTGAAACCAAATAGAGATCCACTTATGTTTGATCCTGTATCATTTTGTTCTTCTTCAAGTTCTGTATCTTTTTCTTCCAATGTTTTTTCAGCATATTCTTGTAGTTCCCAAGTTGGTTTGTAAACTGATTCATCAACTACAATTAAAGTATCATTTTTTGTAAGTCATATAATCTAAGAAAAAGTAACACATTTCAATATATAAAGTAACAATGACAGTAAGTAATGTTCTTTTACATTGAAGAATTATATTAAAATAATTATTCACAATCATTGATGTAATAATTATTCAATATAATCGTAATAGATCATAAAGTTACTTGTATTTATACGATAGATTTAGATGATATATTCGAATGTAATGGTGTTAATGACTTAAGGTACTAATACATTCAGTCATTACGTTAAATAATGTAACTTTAACAGATTCAAATCTACGTGAACTAGACCAAAAACCAACCATAGTCACGGTATTTGTGTGTCACGGACATGTGTGGTTGACTCGGCTCGGATGGGGAGGTGTGTTGGGTATGCTTATCTCTTAACCCTCCTAAGTATGTTAGAATTGATTGATACCATCACCTATTAATATTTTATGGACTTTAGGACCCTATGTAAGAAGTTTAATAACTTCAATTTTTAGCTTAGTCCATTTTATAGTATAGGCTTAGAATATAGGACTTGGAGCGAAAAGGAATGAAGAACTAAGCAAGACTTTTGTCTTTGCGCAGGACTTATCTGCGTAGGACATCACTGCGTAGGTTCTTGCTGCGCATCATTCTACCTTGCTCAGTTTTCGATGCATTCAGATTACCTAACTTGGAAAGTGCTCAGAAGATGTGCGCTTAGTTATGCATAAATGACAAACTTGCACACTCATCATATCCAACGGTGGAGATGCACTCAAGTGAAATATTTCAAATGAAGACAGATGTCATCCTTCTAGAAGAAGCTTTTGAATTTGGTCTTCATGCTCAGTCTCCATCGGCACAAAGACACCTGCGCACCAATCATATTGGGCCAGGTCATCAATCTTGATCAGAGCCCCAACGGCTATAAAGGACATCTGCGCACCAATCATATTGTGCCAGCTCATCGTCCTTGCTCAGAGCTCCAAGGGCTAGTTTTAAGCTCTCTGCTATAAATAGCCTGCTCATCTTCATTTCCAAGTTGCTAGAGTTTGTGCTTACTAAGTATCCTTGAAATTCAGAAGATTGCTGCTTACTTATCTCAGATTCTCAAGAACAACCTTCAAACCTTCATACCTTCAAAATCCTGCCCAGATCCTAAACCTTATATCACAAGAATTCTTCGTGATCTTCATTTCATAGATTCATAGAGCCCAGAATTTCAAACACACACTGTTGGTCCCAAAGGGCAACAAGGGTATGGAAAATAGCTAGAGAGGGGGGGGGCGAATAGCTGTTTTAAAATTCTTTTCGTACCCTTGAAAATTTAATGGCAAATGTGTACTTGATCAAATAAGCGTTATGAAATGCGCCTAAGTGAGTGAGTGAAATGCACAGTGGAATAGTTAAGTAAAATAGGCGCAAATGATTAAAAGGGGCGCAACACACACTCTAAGTATTTTGGTTCAAAGTGGGTGAAATAAGGAACTTAGGCAAATGATATAACCAACACAACACAATTCAGATCAATCAATCTACAATGATTAAACAAGCAAATAGTGAGATAAGATAATAACTTGAAAGTAAATGACAAGAAATTAATACGCGCTATTTGGAGAGGTTCGATCGGAAAAAATGATCTACGTCCTCTACCAAGATGGTTAGTCTTGGATTTCTAATGGAGATCTTATATAATGAGTGAGTGTTACAAATTACAATCGTTTGAGCTTATACACTAACTCAAGATCTAATATTCTATGAAAGAACAAATCCTAGACAATAACCGGTGTATCTCTAAAAGAAAGATCTAAGTGATCAAACTTAAAGAAGTGCGTGTGTGATTTTAGATTCAAGGCTCTTTAGATCTTTGAGATTGAGAGCACAAGAAAACTAAAGTGTTTTTGCTTGAGGATCTGAGCTAAGGATGAAGGTATGAAGATGTTCTTGAGAATTCTGGAAAATCAAAGGCAATCTTCAAATCTTCAACAAATGATTGAGAGAGAAATTCCGGGATTCTTAGAAACTTCAAAACGTTTGAAGTTATGGGGTATTTATAGTAGAGTCCAAAAAACTTGCCGTTGGAAATCCCTTGAGGATAAGGTTAAAGGACAGATATGCTGTCGCTCATTGAGTGGAGCACGTGTCCTTTATATTTGTTAGACACATAACACAAATGTGACCGTTATGGACAGGTGTCCTTAGGTGCGGGTGCATACGTGTTATTTAACTACCGATGGATCATTGGCGTAGTTTGAATTTCTTCAAGTCTTCAATAGATCACCAAGTGTTGATTTAATATCAAAGAGGCGCGTAGGCGCGTTGAGTCTTTAGGGCGCGTATCATAGCGTGCGCTTATGAGGCGTATAGGCGCATGCTAAGGGCGCTTGGCGCAAGGCGCATGGCGCGAGCCTTATATCAACATTGTGATTTTCTTCAATCTTGACATTCTAGCCCTATTCCTAAGTCTATTCTATTACAATGGACTACCTAAAAAATAAAGTATAAATACTTCTTACATGTGGGTCTAAAGTCCATGAAATAAAACTTAGGTGATGGATCAATCAAATCTAATCAATCCTATTACATTGAATCTGAGATATATGTGGGCATACCCAACAATCTCCCCCTATTTGATTGATGCCATTACCTACTATATCAGGGACAAACATTAAACTTGATAATAACATGTCCAAATAAATGAAATTGGTAAATCATGTCTCAAGTTAATGCACACACTAGTCCAAGATATAGATTTCTAATCTATTCCAATAAAGATTAAACATTACAAATGAAAAGATAGAAACATAGTTTAACACATTCAAAGTGATATATGAGTTTTGGTTTGAAATGTGTTTAAACAAAGTTTAAACTCAATGCATGAAAATATGAAACAGTTCAAATAGGATGCATATGATTTTAAACAATAGATTCATTGTTCTACAAACAAGAAGTTTGAGTGAACAAGGTTTGATAATAAGTGATGCATTGTTCTCATTAATACTCGAAATATAGGAGTTACAGTTTACAAGTATTTAAAAGAACAAAGACAAAAAGTTCTAAAACACATAAGCACTAAATCACTAACAAAAGGTTTTCTATCACAAGAGTTCTAAAAACTTACAAAATAAAAAACTAAGGGTTGGGAGGAGGCGCGTCATCGTCTTCCTTCAAACCTTCTTCAATCTTCTTCACGGAGCGCTGGATTTGCTTTGAAAGTTGGTGACAACGGTTTACAACACCATGAGTGTCAGTGACACCATCTCTAATGTAGCGCAGATGATCAACATTGATGTTTTGATACTCATCAATGGTGAGTTGAGAAATGGTTTGCTGTTGAGAGAGATTTTCTGCAACAATTTGAAAGTTAGCTTCAACAGCAGCTTGCGCGGTGACAATATCAGCAGAAGTTCTTTCTGTGTGCCTATTTGCGCTAGAATGCGCAGCATTAAAATGAGTAACAATCAACTCCTTCAAAACGTCTAACTTTGAGAGTAGGGAGCGAGAGTTAATATGCGCGGCGCTAGAGGAGGGCGCAGAAGAAGGCGCGGTATCTATATGTGCACTCGGAGCATTCTCGAGCTCATCCTTGATTTATTTCAGCTTGTCCATCACATTCAGTAACTTATCACTTTCACCAGTGACTAAGTCAAGCAACTTCTTAATGTCTGCAGTCACACTGGTCTGTACCTACTTAATAGCGTCTATGAAAGCTTGACCATCAGTGAGCTTGATTCCTCTTGCAATTCTTTCATGAAGCTCAGCAAGTGTGTCTTTGAATAAATCATTCATTTGCGCGATAGCATCACTCCATTGCTGAGGGGTCAGAAAATGTTTGTCTCTGATATCAGCGCCAATGCGCGTAATCTCCCCCTTAATGGCAGCAATCTCATCTTCCTGATTGGTTAACATTGAAGTATGAAGCTCTAACTGAGACTCAATTCGAGCTTGGCCTTCATGAAGTTGTTGAAGCATAGAAATAACTACACCCAAATAGGCATTAGGAGGAGGAGGCGTGTCAGATTAGGGCGCAGTAGTATCAGGGCGCCTGGTTGGTGAAGAAATAGGAGTTGTTTTATGAGGAGGAGAAGGAAGGTATTCAGCACTTGAACTGGGATCTTCTGTAGTATGTAGAGGCGCAGGAGACACACGCGCACGAGTAGATTTACGCGTGTTTAAAGGTTCTGGCTCCCCCTCAACTTGATCCTCATTTAAGTCTCCAAATAACTCAGTAGATATTTGATCTCTGAGTTTCTGTTGATCAGCAGTGAGTGAGACAGAAGTTGGTTTAATGACTGGAGCAGACGCAATAGGAACTTCCTTGATAGGCGCATTAGAAGTCTTCTTTGAAGTCTTTGAAGGAGGCTCACGATAAGAAGGAGGAGGTGCAGTAGGGACAGGGGTGCGTACATCAGCGCTAGATCCTGCGCCTTTGTGCCTTTCTAACTTTGCTAATTCAGCAGCTTGCTTGATTTGATTGTCTTCATCTCGTTTTCTCTGCGCTTCAACCAAACTGGCTGCCTAAGCGCGCTTGATAGCTTCCTGATCATCCTTTTCAGTTCGGGGGCGCTTAGGTGGTCTGGCTTCTCTTTCAACCACAGTTGCAATCCATTTTCCTTTATCTTTTCCTACGCTCGTTCCAGCGCCAGGAGCATTTGCAGTTTCTGCGCCATCTGCTGTGCGGTCTTCAGCACCATCATCTTTTCCTTCATCTGACTCAGTGGCTTCATCAACCAACTGAGCACCTTTAACCCTAGGCGCGCGCTTTGCCATGCGCTTCCTGCGCCTTTTCAGAACCAAGTTGTCTTTACCAAAAACTGGTACATCATCAGTCTTGTAAGCTGGGTTTTCATTGAGAAATTGAGCAAGGGCAGGGTAGGTTAGGAAAATTTTGGTAAGGATTCTGCAATGAGTTTTAAATTTGGTCTTCCCTTCAGCCTTATTCTTGTTGTATTTGATTATCTGCTCCGACAAAGTCTTGAACAAAATCTGAGGCCAATTCAACCTAGCCTTTCCCATGATGGCAGCAGTATACTCCCACTGCTCCACAGTGAATCTGTTCACATTTCCGGTTTTGAACACGATCGAAGTATCAACAAGATGCGCTATATGAGCGAGAAGATCACCACCATCCCTAATCTCAATATTTTTTATGTTATTCAGAAGGTAGGAATTTTGAGATAAGTATGCACAATAATGTTCTACGCGGCTACAGAGTAAGTGTTTGCTTGTCCTGAAACACTCTGAGGGCCAGTAGTGCTGAAACTCACTATGTTCTTGATTGTGCCCGTAGAGATAGTTATAGCAACATTCTGAACAGTGGCGCATATCCTGTAGCGCACGTATCCATCAGCTGGCGTCTCAACTAGAGCAGCAGTTGAGAAAAATTCATCAACAAGGAGCGGAGAATAGAATGGTTGATCTAGCGTGAATAGTGGAGTAAGTCCAACAGTGTGAAGGGTTGAGATGATTTCAAGCCCTATTGGATCAAGTGAGAGCTCAGCAAGATCAATCGTCTCACCAGGTCTAAAATTTGCAATATCCTACAAAATAAATGATTTAAGTTAGAAATGAATTTAGGCGCATAGACACATAAAATAAGCAAAGTATAGACTAGGCGCATACGAAATTTGAGGCGCATAGAATAATTAGGTGCAGAGAGTCATAGGCGCATAAGAGAGCACAATGAGTCAAGGCGCATGATTATAGTAGGCGCATGAAATTTGGAAGGCACGTAGGAATACAAGGCGCATATTATGTTTCTATGAAAAATACTAAGGAAAAATTAAAAACATAGAAAAATTTGACTAAGTGAATTAAGGCGTATAAGATGTTTAGGCGTATAATGTTATTAGGCGCATAAAGGATTGAGGCGCATAACATTTGTAATAGCTAGAGGCGCATACACATGTTAGGCGCATGAATCACTTTGAGGCGCATAATATTAATAGGCGCATAATCACACTAGGCGCGTGGATGCATATTTAGGCGCATAACTATGTAAATAATTTGAACTTAGCCTAAAAACACACAAACAAGCAAAAAACATAAACAAGAAGGAATTAAGAATCAAACATGAAAATTTTTGAAAAATAAGTTTTGAAAATTTTGAAACCCAAGTCATGAAAAAATAACGAAGAACACGAAGAACATGTCTTGAGTGCTCGAAGAACACCAAGAACAAATAAATCATGAAACTTTACCAAATCAAGCACACAATATGTCAAAACGACCGCAAGAAGACAAGGATCACAAATATGTAAACCAAATCAAGTAAAGATCAACAACGATTCTAGAAAATGGATTCAAAGATCCGAAAATTTGAAAAGTTCAAAAATGGAAAATCTTCAGATTCGCAAAATATAACAAATTGATCGTTGAAAAGTTTAGTTTAAAAGACTCGAAATCATGTAAGGAACAAAACCTAACAAACGATTTTGAAAACGGAGAATCGAAACAAGTTTTATCAAGAAAAATGGAATTTTCGGTTTTGAAATAGACGAGAACCCAGAAATGCCCAAAAAAAATGAAATTTGGAGAAAATAAATGAGATTAAGGTTAGAAATTCATACCATTTCGTCTTGGGGTGCTTTTGTTGTTCTCTTAGGACCCATGAATATATATAGAAAAATGGAGAAGAAAATGATGAATAATGTAGAGAGAAAGAGAGAGAAAACGAGAGATGGTAAGAGAGAGACTGGGAAGAGAGAGAGAGAGAGGCTGAGAGAGAGATAGGCAATGATGAGAAAAGAAAAAAATATACGAGGTGTAAGGGTTTATATAGGGTGATTTTTTTATAAAGGGAAGGTGAAGAGACTAGCATTTATGTTGATTGACTTGGAAAGGACAAGCCATTTATGAGGGATTTTAATGATGTGACGGCTATTTAATGCTGAATGACCCAAAGTGTATAGATATGATATTTTGGGTAAAGAAAAACTGCTCCACTTTTTTTATAAGTGTATGAGCAATTTTGACTAAATTTTTGCACAAACCCCAAAAACATCTGTTTTGGTGTAAGTTTGGGGTGCAAAAAATATATCCCTAGAAAATAAAATTTTGAAAAACGTAAAACGAGAGAAAAATTTATTGCACAAGTACCCTTGAACAATTAAGAAATGTCAAAAGACAAAGATTCTTATAATAAATAAGAACAAACATTGTCACGCTCCGAAAAATTCTAAAATCCATAAACATAAAATTTACATAATGTACATCTCCAAAATGCAAAATACCAAACCGGGCGTGTGAATTCAACTATAAACCAATACCATTAAACAACACCTCACGAGATTTCAACTCAGAGACAATCTACAAGTGCGGAAGCAAGAACAACTAATAATATAAAAACTCAACAGATAACAGTATTTACACAACACTGTACTACCTCGATCTCACAACAAAATACATAAAGGCTCCGAAGAGAAACTACCCCAAAGGAGGTCTGACACGCCCCAAGTCCCGGGATTCCCTAATAGAACCTCGAACCTGGTGCGCGTAATTAACAAGAACAAGAAACTAACGGGAAACAGGAACAATACCTGTTAAAAACAAAACTGACATGATATGCATACTCAAGAGTAGGGAGCTAAGATAGCTCACACGAGTTCTAGACCAAGAAATTAAAACCAAAATGGTTACATACAGCGGAAGACATGCCTAGCAAATAAGCTAGCAACAAGAACTGTCTAGGGACAACAAATACTACCCCAATACAAGCCCAGAGTTTATTAACTCGTACAAGATCGTCCTTACCAAAATATAAAAGGACACTAACTTCGAACAAGAATATCCTGCTGAGTAAGTTCCCAGCTAAGTCGAGCCTCACTGCGTACTATCCCCTGCTTTCCTGGGGGGGGGGGGACAATTAAACAAATAAAGGGTGGGATAAATCTCAGTAAGCTATTAACATGCAACTATATGTCATGTTATCATGTAATACAAGTAGATACTCAAGTAATCATATATCAAGTATCATCAAGTAACAAGTATAGGAGAGGCTAAGCCAACCAACAAGTAATCAAGCTCAAGAAATGATCATGTAACAAGTAGTCAAGTAGTGTGAGAGGCTAAACCAGCTCACCAAGATGCACATAGGCCTATCACGCATTGTACCTGAATCCTTCCTTATTTCTCCCAAGAATACCATTTTGTTGTCGATGCTTTTCTAGCTGAGGACAACCAAGAACAGGAACAAGAGACTGCTGTGCAGTATATAAGAAGACCTGGTAACCAGTGTCATCCACAATAACAAGATCCACGTGGTGTTCAGTACAGTCGCATTCACTTAGGTCAGGCTTATTGCTCTAACCAGTGAAGCTATGCCCTTACTATGGCCGGTAGTAAGGGTCGGGCGGAAATACAGAGGGACCCGATTGTCACTTAAACCCAGCTCTCGCGACAAGCGTGAACCTATATATTTTCGAACAAGCAAGGAGAACCAGCTGGACTCACCAAGAATGCACAAGTAGATATTTACTTGAACTACGAGAACTGAACTCAGTCCCTTATTAGTGGACTACTCTTTATGCACCATGTAATCATGTATCATGTGCTCACGAGAATATGCACCATGTAATTATGTATCATGTGCTCACAAGAATATGCACCATGTAATTATGTATCATGTGCTCACGAGAATATAAGTACACGTACTCAATTATTGCGAATACCAATCAAGTTCAACTATGGCACGTAAGTGTCCATATAACACGATCAATCCAAGTTAGGGTCTATTAATACCAGACCTCAACCACGTAGTAGGGTATATCATTTAGTCACATGCCAAGTTTGCACGTACATATTCATATCACGTTTAACACATTAAAGTGTCTATCACGATACCCTTACTATCAAATAGAGCCCAATACCTTAGACTCTAAACACGTAGTAGCATAGGTCACATTGTACCTAGACACAGTCATACTTCACGTATATGTATCGTTAATAATCGAATACATTTCCTAACACATATTGTGTTCTATAACCATTCTTATTAATTTAAATCGTAGTATTCACGATTATATAAATTATCTTCATATTACACTAGTCCCTATTTTCTTTAGGAACCCATTTCAAGACAAGATATCTTCTTTATTCTTATATACTTTATTAAGTATATACACGATTAAAACCAGTCACTAGCACTTAGTGTTTGTTTATAACACTTGCAATACACACGTATCAAGTTCAAGTATGTAGTAGAGTTAATCATTCTCTATCTAGCTCCATATCCCAACTCTTTTGGTTATTCATACCATGTATCAAGTAATCAAGAAGTAACATTCTATCACGTAAATATATGCAAGATTTGCATATACACATCAAGACTCTTTCAAGTTTATTACCATACACCTATATTGGTGTCACGGAACGTACAAGATTTTATAATCTAATTTTCAAGTCTTAATCCAATTATTTGGATGTTCAAGTCATGTACAAGATTTTATTGTCTTATACTTCAAGTTACTGTCTCATCTTAAGACATTCAAGACATTCAGGACATTCAGGACATTCAATACATATACAAGATCTTATCATCTTATATCCAAGTTCTCACTCCATTTCTTTGGATGCTTAAATATGTACAAGAGTTAATTATCTTATACTTCGAGTTCAAGCTAGGAAGATGAATTATACATCTTTCACGAATTATTTTCCAATCCTTTTCTTAGGACATTCAAGCTCAAGACATTAGTTGGTGCCCCTAAAGTACACACACATTGACTTCAAGACACATAAAAGAGTTACCACTCTTATACTCAAGTTATCATTTAATTATGATTCAAGTCCACATTTCACTTGTTCACAAAGGGACTATTTTCAGTACTAGAGTGTTCTACAACACTCATCTAGGCCATCTAGGGTAGTACCCTAAACCTAGACAAGAATACTTCGAGTTCAAATCAAGTCAATACTATACAACTCATAGTTATAAGTTCATAATCCCCTACATAGGATATTCAATCTCTAGTCATTGTTTTAATGCCACTAAGGTGCACAATCATTGGCTTCAAAACAAGCATAACACATAAGTGCTTGTTCATAGCACTTTCAAGACATATAAAAGAGTTATTCCTTTTATACTCAAGTTCTCATTTTAATTTAATGAGTAATCATGTTCAAGACTCACTTCTGATACCCCTAAGGTATCACAATACTTACTAGGACATCTTATCCTAAGGCCATATGCCTTAACAAGGATTATTTCCAACATATACAATCATTAAACAAGTTTTACAATTTTTCAGGACATATGGGCGGCCGCACAAAATGGTGTGGGCGGTCGCCCAAAATCAGGTTTTCCAAGAACAAAATACTTCAGATAGATGGGCGGTCGCCCAGCCCAAAATGGGCGGTCGCCCAAGGCCCAAAAATGCCAAAATCCGAATTCTTTCCCAGGTTAAATAATTTTCCGTCCCAAGCGTAGGAGTAACTTTTATTAACTCTTAGGCAATACCCAAAACATTATTTCAGGCTCAATTCATTTCTTTTAATGTCCCATAAATAATAGGACAATTTCCTTTTATTCCAATTTAATATTTCACCGTCCCAAAAGTATAAGTACAATTTTATATTATACTACTATAACATTTAGGGATACTTCCATTCATTTCCCCGTACCACAAATAATGGTACAATTTTTCTAATAATATTTAAATTGAGTTACTATTTTACCGTCTCACGAATAGGAGTGTAATTTCCTACTACTCTTTTAGCAAACAACAACCCAACCCAGGAGGTTAACTAATTTGAACTAATTTTCCAAGTTTCTCTGGTACACAGCGTATTTATACTCCTTTCGTCCCAAATTACAAGTATCACTAAAATTGCTCAAAACACAATTTTAACAAGAACAAGTAGCGGGAATAACATATATGCATGTTATTACAAGTAAGGGGGAGCTAATAACTTACCTAGTCAAAAATCAAGTTGACCCAAATTAATTTCTGATCGGTCTGGAACGCTCTATTCAACGCCACGAATATTTATCCGGGACCGGAATCACGAACAGAGGAATAATTAATCGCGAGGAGTCGAGAATAGGGTAAAACTGGACTCCTTCTATGAAACAGAAGAAAGAACGAGAAGTTGAAGAAAAATGAATTGCCTTCCTCAGGCAACACACTTTATATACTTGGAACTTTCCAAGAATTGCTACTAGGCCCCTCAAGTTCTAACTTTGACAAAAAAGGCCCCTAAACTTTCAACTTTGACATTTAACCACCTTAATTTTCTAAAGTAATTAAATAATTAACTCAAATAAAATAGCATATAAATATGCTAGTCAAGAATTTAACAAATAAGTCAAATATTTAACGAGATTAAGGATGGGCGTTACATCCTCCCCACCTTAAAGAAAATTCGTCCTCGAATTTTTTTTTTACTAGATCAAGATTATAACATATATAATCAACAAGTAGGACTCGATCACATCAAGAATATACACATATACTCGTAATTAAGTATTACACATATACCCACAAATATTTTATGCAATCACGATACATCAATCATGACAATAAGACACAATAAAGTCATGCAGACTCGATTAGTCAATCCACTATATCGGTGAAACTTGACATATCCACTAGAAATAATAGGACTGGTCATATCCTCCAGATCACTGTAATACTAGTCAAATCCACTAGGCAATCTCAGATACTGAAGTCATGGTTATCCATCGTTTCAATATTCAGAACTGACTTTACGTATATCAATCCATCAAGACAATCCATCAAAAGATGTAGCTCTCGGTGTCAAATAGTTAACAATGGAGCTGCCTTCGAAATTCATTCATGAATCTCTAACAAGATTAAGAATATCTCAAGAACACGCATACCTTGGTTGTTTCCACTAATAGATCAACACAGATACTCAATTCAGACATCCACTACAAGGTAGATATATCCTCTATCAAGAAATTCTCAAGTTGAATCTTCAACTCGTTTAACTCAATCAAGATCAAGAACATTAATCCAGATGTCAGCACTGTATTCCCACTGTAACAACTCAAGATAACCCAAGTTTCTCATCAAGAATGGATACATCCATCTGGTTTGGTTTAGAAATTCCACTATCAATCACATAGGTTAAATACCCAGTACAATCTCAAGAACCCTTTCTAGACTTTCAATGCAGAACATAAAGGTTATGCATAAATCTATCATGCTCACATATATAGTCAAGCATACTAGCAGAGAATTAATTACCATCTATTGTGGTAAACAAGAATGACCTAACACATAGAAAGTCAAGTCATGACACGTATCACATCAATGTCCCATCTAGGTAACATGACCAAGTCAACATAGAACGTATAGGGTGTTATCACCCACACTTCTATCAAGCTCTTATCAATACAATATCAAGCACGTAGTCTCTTAATAGAGAATACACCTTCACAGAATTCACGAGATAAGGACAAGCATGCATATATAGCACGATACAATGTCCACAAGACAAGATAAATACGCCTAAGTCTTTGAAGACTCGCGCTCTCGATTCTCAAACCATCTAATCCAATTGGATCAACACTATCAACACCAGTCCTATGCCTGGTATGACAACAAGTAACGAAGCACTCGGCGTCGAAAACACACCCAAGACTAACCCAACCTAGGCCATAGACCCTATCCAGGCTTAGAGCTAAACCATAGCTCTGATACCACACTGACACGCCCCAAGTCCCGGGATTCCCTAATAGAACCTCGAACCTGGTGCGCGTAATTAACAAGAACAAGAAACTAACGGGAAACAGGAACAATACCTGTTAAAAACAAAACTGACATGATATGCATACTCAAGAGTAGGGAGCTAAGATAGCTCACACGAGTTCTAGACCAAGAAAATTAAAACCAAAATGGTTACATACAGCGGAAGACATGCCTAGCAAATAAGCAAGCAACAAGAACTGTCTAGGGACAACAAATACTACCCCAATACAAGCCCAGAGTTTATTAACTCGTACAAGATCGTCCTTACCAAAATATAAAAGGACACTAACTTCGAACAAGAATATCCTGCTGAGTAAGTTCCCAGCTAAGTCGAGCCTCACTGCGTACTATCCCCTGCTTTCCTGGGGGGGGAAACAATTAAACAAATAAATGGTGAGATAAATCTCAGTAAGCTATTAACATGCAACTATATGTCATGTTATCATGTAATACAAGTAGATACTCAAGTAATCATATATCAAGTATCATCAAGTAACAAGTATAGGAGAGGCTAAGCCAACCCAACAAGTAATCAAGCTCAAGAAATGATCATGTAACAAGTAGTCAAGTAGTGTGAGAGGCTAAACCAGCTCACCAAGATGCACATAGGCCTATCACGCATTGTACCTGAATCCTTCCTTATTTCTCCCAAGAATACCATTTTGTTGTCGATGCTTTTCTAGCTGAGGACAACCAAGAACAGGAACAAGAGACTGCTGTGCAGTATATAAGAAGACCTGGTAACCAGTGTCATCCACAATAACAAGATCCACGTGGTGTTCAGTACAGTCGCATTCACTTAGGTCAGGCTTATTGCTCTAACCAGTGAAGCTATGCCCTTACTATGGCCGGTAGTAAGGGGTCGGGCGGAAATACATAGGGACCCGATTGTCACTTAAACCCCAGCTCTCGCGACAAGCGTGAACCTATATATTTTCGAACAAGCAAGGAGAACCAGCTGGACTCACCAAGAATGCACAAGTAGATATTTACTTGAACTACGAGAACAGAACTCAGTCCCTTATTAGTGGACTACTCTTTATGCACCATGTAATCATGTATCATGTGCTCACGAGAATATGCACCATGTAATTATGTATCATGTGCTCACAAGAATATGCACCATGTAATTATGTATCATGTGCTCACGAGAATATAAGTACACGTACTCAATTATTGCGAATACCAATCAAGTTCAACTATGGCACGTAAGTGTCCATATAACACGATCAATCCAAGTTAGGGTCTATTAATACCAGACCTCAACCACGTAGTAGGGTATATCATTTAGTCACATGCCAAGTTTGCACGTACATATTCATATCACGTTTAACACATTAAAGTGTCTATCACGATACCCTTACTATCAAATAGAGCCCAATACCTTACACTCTAAACACGTAGTAGCATAGGTCACATTGTACCTAGACACAGTCATACTTCACGTATATGTATCGTTAATAATCGAATACATTTCCTAACACATATTGTGTTCTATAACCATTCTTATTAATTTAAATCGTAGTATTCACGATTATATGAATTATCTTCATATTACACTAGTCCCTATTTTCTTTAGGAACCCATTTCAAGACAAGATATCTTCTTTATTCTTTATATACTTTATTAAGTATATACACGATTAAAACCAGTCACTAGCACTTTAGTGTTTGTTTATAACACTTGCAATATACACGTATCAAGTTCAAGTATGTAGTAGAGTTAATCATTCTCTATCTAGCTCCATATCCCAACTCTTTTGGTTATTCATACCATGTATCAAGTAATCAAGAAGTAACATTCTATCACGTAAATATATGCAAGATTTGCATATACACATCAAGACTCTTTCAAGTTTATTACCATACACCTATATTGGTGTCACGGAACGTACAAGATTTTATAATCTTATTTTCAAGTCTTAATCCAATTATTTGGATGTTCAAGTCATGTACAAGATTTTATTGTCTTATACTTCAAGTTACTGTCTCATCTTAAGACATTCAAGACATTCAGGACATTCAATACATATACAAGATCTTATCATCTTATATCCAAGTTCTCACTCCATTTCTTTGGATGCTTAAATATGTACAAGAGTTAATTATCTTATACTTCGAGTTCAAGCTAGGAAGATGAATTATACATCTTTCACGAATTATTTTCCAATCCTTTTCTTAGGACATTCAAGCTCAAGACATTAGTTGGTGCCCCTAAAGTACACACACATTGACTTCAAGACACATAAAAGAGTTACCACTCTTATACTCAAGTTATCATTTAATTATGATTCAAGTCCACATTTCACTTGTTCACAAAGGGACTATTTTTCAGTACTAGAGTGTTCTACAACACTCATCTAGGCCATCTAGGGTAGTACCCTAAACCTAGACCAAGAATACTTCGAGTTCAAATCAAGTCAATACTATACAACTCATACTTATAAGTTCATAATCCCCTACATAGGATATTCAATCTCTAGTCATTGTTTTAATGCCACTAAGGTGCACAATCATTGGCTTCAAAACAAGCATAACACATAAGTGCTTGTTCATAGCACTTTCAAGACATATAAAAGAGTTATTCCTTTTATACTCAAGTTCTCATTTTAATTTAATGAGTAATCATGTTCAAGACTCACTTCTGATACCCCTAAGGTATCACAATACTTACTAGGACATCTTATCCTAAGGCCATATGCCTTAACAAGGATTATTTCCAACATATACAATCATTAAACAAGTTTTACAATTTTTCAGGACATATGGGCGGCCGCACAAAATGGTGTGGGCGGTCGCCCAAAATCAGGTTTTCCAAGAACAAAATACTTCAGATAGATGGGCGGTCGCCCAGCCCAAAATGGGCGGTCGCCCAAGGCCCAAAAATGCCAAAATCCGAATTCTTTCCCAGGTTAAATAATTTTCCGTCCCAAGCGTAGGAGTAACTTTTATTAACTCTTAGGCAATACCCAAAACATTATTTCAGGCTCAATTCATTTCTTTTAATGTCCCATAAATAATAGGACAATTTCCTTTTATTCCAATTTAATATTTCACCGTCCCCAAAAGTATAAGTACAATTTTATATTATACTACTATAAACATTTAGGGATACTTCCATTTATTTCCCCGTACCACAAATAATGGTACAATTTTTCTAATTATATTTAAATCGAGTTACTATTTTACCGTCTCACGAATAGGAGTGTAATTTCCTACTACTCTTTTAGCAAACCAACAACCCAACCCAGGAGGTTAACTAATTTGAACTAATTTTCCAAGTTTCTCTGGTACACAGCGTATTTATACTCCTTTCGTCTCAAAATTACAAGTATCACTAAAATTGCTCAAAACACAATTTTAACAAGAACAAGTAGCGGGAATAACATATATGCATGTTATTACAAGTAAGGGGGAGCTAATAACTTACCTAGTCAAAAATCAAGTTGACCCAAATTAATTTCTGATCGGTCTGGAACGCTCTATTCAACGCCACGAATATTTATCCGGGACCGGAATCACGAACAGAGGAATAATTAATCGCGAGGAGTCGAGAATAGGGTAAAACTGGACTCCCTTCTATGAAACAGAGGAAAGAACGAGAAGTTTGAAGAAAAATGAATTGCCTTCCTCAGGCAACACACTTTATATACTTGGAACTTTTCAAGAATTGCTACTAGGCCCCTCAAGTTCTAACTTTGACAAAAAGGCCCCTAAACTTTCAACTTTGACATTTAACCACCTTAATTTTCTAAAGTAATTAAATAATTAACTCAAATAAAATAGCATATAAATATGCTAGTCAAGAATTTAACAAATAAGTCAAATATTTAACGAGATTAAGGATGGGCGTTACAAGGTCAACCTGCTCAGAAGGTTTCCGCTACAACGGACCTCACAACGCTACCACTTGCTTTCCTGGGGGGGGGGGTGTTAAGGAAACCAACAAAGATAAAAAGAAACGGGGTGAGTGATGTGGCGGATTTGGACTATTTATTTCCCTAGTATTTCCTATGTTTTTCACTTATTTTGATGTACTTAGACTAGATTTGATGTAATTGAGACATTATTTTATCATTTGAGCTTTATTGTAATCCGGGGTAGAATAGTCGTTATTATTTAATTATTTCCCCGGATGTAATTTTTGGTGAGCTTCAACGTTTGTCTCGATGGTCAAGTAGTCAAAGTCAAGTCAAAGTTAACGGTAGGAAGAGTGCAGGGGCCAAACTGCAATTTCTAGAAATAGATGGGCTGTTTTGTGATTTCCGCAATTTGGAGGATTAAACTGCAATTATTGAAACTCCAGGGACTGATTTGCAAATTTTCGAAAGTCAGCCTCCGTACTTCATTCTGGCGGCCGAGTGTGGGGGATTTTATTCTTTTATTATTTTATTATTTTATTAAGTATTTTTTTTTGGTTTTATGAGGATTAGTCATTAATTAGTAAAAGGAGGAGGATTAGGGGTGATCGACTTTTCTGGTATAAAAGAGAACAGTACGTATTTTCTTTTTTTCATCTTGGGGATTTTGAGCTTTTTCATGGAGAACTAAAACTCCATTACTTTGGATTTGAGATCTTGATCCGGGTTTTTATTTCTATTGAGGTATTTCTTTTTTTCTTTATTAATTCTTGTTCATAATCTTGCTTGTACCGTTTTAGATTAATTTCTAGGGTTTGTAAATCTGGCCAATTTACTTGTCCTCTTTATTGATCTTTGCTAGATTACTCATTCTGTGCCAGAATTAGGGTTTTCATTGTAGCATCTCCACGAATTGTGTATGTGCCATAGCAATTTGGGGAGTAGGCAAGATTAGACGATTATCTAAATTATTTTTAGAAAGCGTTCTTGATTTTAGTCTCTTAAAACTTCATCAATTAATCTTTAGACCTTTTCTGTGCCAGTGTAGGTTTAATTTTAATTAGGGTTTATAGTGAGTGTGCCACTGCTATAAACTATTCTGAAAGAAGAGACAGCGATTGAAATACATCTCGTAATCGAGTGAATAAAATTAACGGAGATCAGAATTATCAGTGATATTAGAATTAAAATCCGGTGACAGTATCAAATCTGAAGTTCTTTTTAATCATTGTTTTAATCACAATTAGTTTAATTTCCCGTCTAGGATTTAATTATAATCAAATCAAACCCCAATCTGGTCAAGTGACTGTTTGCAAATAATCACCGTTCTTCGTGGATCAACCCTGACTTACCCTAATTACATTATTAGTGGCCGAGTTCAGGTCTAATTTAGTAGGTGTGCGACTAAGCCTACCAGTGAGATAAAATCTCAGTAAGTTACTAATGCAGCTACAAGGCATAATATCATACAAAACAACGATATGACTGAATAGGTAAATCATATAACAACAAATGAGAAGCTCCTTATCGCCAACTGTCCCATACCAGTTGGAAATAATGACTAACTCATCATGCAGCAAACAAGACTGAAATAAACACGTTACAAAGGATACTGAGCCAAGGTTTCACCAAACTGATAGAACAATCGCTGCGCAGCTTCAACCGATCAACCCATCAACAATAGCAGCATAACAGCTGAAGAGAACCCCGGTCAAAACCGACCAACCAATCAATCAACCATCAAACCATCTTCATAGTAGCATAAACAGCTGAAGAGAGAACCCCGGTACCAGAACCATAGCAATGTAACATGTCACAAAGGACAGGGGAGATGACACAAAGTCTAAACCCAAAACATCTAGCTAGAATACTCACCAAAGGGAGCTAGCTCATCCCAACCAAGGCCAATCTAGAAGGGGAAAGAAGGACCAATGGGCGATGCTATACTGGACTTGGCTCGTGTCATTATAACATTATCCATTGCCTGACTCGAACACAAGTACCAGCTGGACTTTCCAAATAAAGATTAAGTAATAAATACTAGCACGATAAACAACCAATGATTCCAAAGTAGGGAACCATACAAACTAGTCACCATAAGGATGCAAACGATTACTCATGAAGAGTTTAACAACAACGGTAACAAGAAATTTCTCATAAAAGAGTCCAACAACGACAAACGAGATTGCTCGTAGAGAGCCCAACAACATTGATCATTAAAACATGATGACTCCAAGATAAGGCACATACCGGACACATCCTAAAGATGATACCCACAAGTTACTCATAAAGAGCACAACCCAAACGGTCGCTCACAAATAGTACAATGACTATTACCAAAATGACCCTAAACATTTACTCATAAAGATATACTAGGACTATGAACTCAACCATCTCATCACACCTGGAATTCCAAATAGGAAATCCGAATGAATACACCTTAAGGTTAATCAAACCGTAGGTACCCAATTGCCAATTCATGCTTTACATCCGTTCATAACGAACCAATTCTAAACACCCAAACGAATCCAAAAGGTTACACCTATTAGTACATGATCACAACCGGACCAAACCCTACACTTTAGTGTTCAATAACAACCCTCTAGGTACTATAGGATATCGCCTAAAACCTAGACCAAGTCTTATCCAATTCCTGTGAACATCTTTCCTTTTCAAAGTTACTTTATGATAACACACTTTAACAATACTAATTCCAGTTTACCTCCTCTAAACCACGCGTTCTACATCTTGTATCACGAATGAAAATGAATCGCATCTCTTCATGATTAAGGCAGGTTCCTAGCTTGCAGACGTATATATACAGTTGAGTCTTGTGCTAGTCTGCCAAAATCAACGCCTTAATAATTAGATTGTCATAACCGATCATGCATGAAAATGTTGTTTTGGAAGATCCTCCAACTACAAATGGATAACTTGGCTATATCCATGTCAAGGGCATTAGTAGAACGATTTATGCAATAAACATCATTGAAAAGTAGATTGAATGAAATAAGAGAGTCTTCTAATCATTAATATTGGGTTTCTACTGAGTCCTTCAAAATGAAGTGCAGAATTCAGAAATTCTTCACAACTACAGAAGTAAAACTACTAGCCTGATATATTTTCAAAATTATTATTCTCACAAGCTGGTGTAGGTCAGGATATATTAACGCTTTAAGGAGAACCTTATTAACAGGTATGGTCACAAAAGACGTGTATATACACATGAATAAATGATTAGGAGACGAGTTGAGCGACACCGTGTATGAATCTTCAAATGCCTTTTGAATTATTGCAGATAAAAGAATCAAAACAAGCCAGGAATAATAATTTTTTGCAGTGGATGTGCATTATAAGGAATTGATTCCTACATGTAAAATTTTCCTACCTCCTTTCTTAATAAACCGGCACCACGTCCTAGCAAAACTACATAAGCCTAGACATCAAGAATGTCTACTCCCTCCGTCTCATTTTAAACTTCAAAATTTTCCATTTTGGGTGTCCCATTTTAAACTCCAAAACCTAAAAAGGAAAGTTTTTTATACTTCTTTATTTGTGGGCCTCACATGTCATACTCACAATAATTACCCACTTACTATTCCCTACCCCCACTTTCTCTCTCTTACCAAACCATTAACACTCACAACACATCACCTTTTTCTTAATTCTTGAACCTAAAGTTTTTTTAAGTTTAAATTGGGACGGTCACAGGGGCGGACCTTCCATATACATAGCAGGTGCAAGTGCACGATTTAGTTAGATTTTTTTTAAAAAATATAGTATATATGCTATCTGTGCACCTACAAAACATAAAAATTCCTTGGCAAGGTGGTTAGGTGCTCCATTTTCAATCCAAAGGTGCATGGTTCGAAACACCTTGTTGTATTTTTTTCTCCAAGTTCCAACTATAAAATGCTTCCTTTCTCGGTTTCTCCCTCCCCATCCAATTATGGGCTTTCTTTTTCCATCCAACTTGGGGCCAATTGCTAAAATTGACCTACCAATTTGTTTAAAGCTTGTACTATACCCCTTTTTGTTTATGCATTATCAAACATATAGTACGTTATAATATTTTCTTTTACTTAGTTTGGTAATTGGTTTGATTCATACGTTAATAATAAATTAATCACTCTATATTCTTGTTACTCTTTATCATAGTTAATAGTAAAATATACATCATAGCTACCTTTTTGTTTCACTTTCTTTGCTATTCATTTATTGATACATAGGAAAAATTAAATTTAAATAAATGAAAATGACTTAAAGTTTTATATTTTCGTCCCGTGTATAAGATAATTATAATTTTAAAGTCTTGTATTATACTCGCGTAAGAGACACTAAATCTGAAACTTTAGTGTAATTTGTGCACCCGCTAAAGAAAAGTTCGAGGTCCGCCACTGGACACAGAGGGAGTATATGCTAATTTAGCTGGCTCCATGTAGGCACGTAAGCATCCATGGGGCCATGCATATGAGCTAGACATGGGAGATGAAAGATGAAATATCCCTATTCCCACTTTTTAAATAACATGACCGCCCTCCAATGAACAATACTAGAACTGGATATAGTAACAGAGAATAATATTTTGGGGGCCTTTTCTTTCAAATAATGCATGAGGAATCATGTAAAGAGAGGCATTATTGAAAATTTAATTCAGAATTATGTTATTGTATGCATGTACTTACCAAAAATTCATACCTTAAAATAAATCTGGGAACTAATATAAGTAGGAAATTTATCTAAATCTTCCCAAACAAAATCTACTTTTGGAATCCCATCCAAGGAGACCATATTGAAACTTACTGCTAAGATGAGTTGAAAAGTGGCACATGTGGCCCCACCCATGAGGCCTTGGCAAGTATATAAACCATCACAGACATTCATCAAAAATCATCAACGAAAACAAATCTCTTCTTCTACTACAAGTGCTAGTTTTATTCCATTCTTTGTCTGGTGAGTTCTTGCCACAACTACTTTCATTACACATGTTTTTCTGCTAATGCATTTCACTATTATGTTTATTCCTAAAAATAAGGTGATGGTTTTACTCAAAATAATGTTTCAATGCAAAAAAACTTTGATATAGAAGTTCGTATTCATATAACTGTTAGATCAATGTGGCTTGCAACACAAATAATTTGGTACCTTCCATAAATAAAATCATAACTATGACATTAATATAAAGTATGGTCAAAATAGTCAATGTGTAGAATCCCTGAAATGTTATTTATCTATCTTTGATGGGCAAGATGGTAAATCAACATTGCTTTGGAAATGAATAGGTATGGTCCCTATTTGAAGTGTCACCATGTTTACTATATAAAGGCCCCTCCATCAAGCCTTAAACATACTTTTGATTCTTACTTTTCTCTCTAAATACTCTCTTCATTATTGCCTAGAAGAAATTGAGAAATTGAAGAAGACACTTTCATATAGAAGATCCATTCTCCTACATCTTCATCTTGGTCTTATCATCTCCCTACAAGTTCTCCCTTCAAGTTATTACTATGGATTCAACAGGTATATTCCTAACGCTTCCGCTTCATCTCTTTCCTCTTTCTCTTACTTAAATATGAGTGTGGCATTCAGGGATTAAAATTGTTCTATCAATTGGTATCAGAGCCCCGCTCATTATTTAGTTTGAGTTTGAGTTCTTGTATTAAGAAAAAGCATTAAACCGCTTTAACTATGATTCATTTTCCCTGTTGAATCTTAAGGTTTTTTATGTCGATTAGGGACTCTAATTCGTTAATAGAGTGCTGATGATCTTCATCTAAAATTAAGAAAAATGGTTTGAAAGTTTTGTTCATTAAAACTCAATAATTCAAGTGTGACTATCCCTTCATAACATGGTTTTATGTCTTGTGCATACCATGTGGATCTACTCACTTGATTCCATTAAATTTAAAACAAGATTATCCTTAAATAACATGGTTTTATGTTTTAAGTACATACCATGTGGATCTACTTGTTATTAAATGCCTTTTTGGAAAATTTGGACAAAAATTAAAGAAGTGAAGATTTTTTTTTTTTTTTTTTTTTGGCACGGTCGTGCCCTTTGTTTGGCACGGTCGTGCTCATACATTTCTTGAACCGGTGCGTTTGAATAGTGCTGGTCCGGACGGGTGTCTTGTTTGAACCGGTCGGACCGGTTCGTTTGGCACGGTCGTGCCCTTTGTTTGGCACGGCCGTGCTCATTGTACCGTGAAAACATGCTTTGTCTGATAATTTTGGCACGGTCGTGCATCAATTTTTAGCACGGTCGTGCAAAGTGTGCCGCAAGAACAATCAGAAATGAATTTTGCACTATTTTTTTTTTTTTTTTTGAACAAAACATTCATTTTTCAAACCTTAAAGCTTGGATTAATTATATGCTTAAATAATTTTATTCATTATTTAAATAATATTATCACCTAAGTGATTAACGTTATTTAAATGCAAAATTATTAAAGTGTTGAATGTTTAAGATATGAATGACTTGAATTTTCCAAAGAAGATCTTGCCATTTGACTAACGATGGTATATCAGGCTGGAAACCTTGACTGGTCTCCTCAACCATCCGAACGGATTGGTGGAACGACTAAGGTTGAACAACGCCACGTACTAAGAAAGTCTTAAGCATTCTTGTGATGACATATAAAATGAACATTTGGTAATTTTATTAAATGCTTAAGACTGCCCAAAGGAAGATTAAGCATTTAATCAAATATTGTTCAAATTACTTGTCATCTAAAGTAGTTATTTATGAGTCAATTCGCAATCCAAAGATTAGTTTTGATGTCATGTTAATTGTTTTATTGATGGATTTCATTGATATAATTAATCATTTTTCCATTGTGTAGTTTCTTATTCATATTTTGTATTCATTTTTGTTCTTAAATTCCAACAGATTTACTTATTGCTTCGTCCGTAATCACTGCTATGAGTACAGTACCGATGCTAAATGGGACTAATTTTAAAACTTGGAAAAATAAATTGATGATGATCTTAGGCTATATGGACATAGATCATGCATTAAGGGAACCGTTTCCTCTTCCTCTCTCTAGTGAAAGCACTCAAAAAGATTGCTTAAATGAGGAGAAGTGGAAACGCTCCAACCGTGTGAGCCTAATGATCATGAATATAGTTGTCCCGGAGACCATTTTGACCGGTGTCTCCAAGGACGTTGATACTAAAACATTCCTTGATATGATTGAGGGATGTTTGGCATCTACCTCTTCTCACGGGACAAAAAGAAGAGGGAAGGACATTGCGGTTGCAAGTAAAAACAAGCGTAAGGGATCATCCAATGATCATAAAGAAAACAAATGCTTCTTTTGCAAGGACCTTACACACATGAAGTTCGACTGCCCTAAGTATCACGCTTGGCGTGCTAACAAAGGTATGTCATTTGGTCTTGTTTGCATTGTATTAAGGCTGAATTTGGTTTCAATCCCTACATATACATGGTGGTTGATTTTTGTGCAACAACTCACATAAGTATGTTTGTGTATGATTGCCTGAGTTACCGAAGAACCAGTAAAGATGAGAGATTCATCTATATGGGAGCTGGGAATCCGGTTAAAGTTTTAGGCATAAGGACTCTTTTTCAGTTATTGTTAAGTACTAAGTATTGTTTGTATAAATAATACATTTGTTGTACCGTCATTTGAACGGAATTTAATATATATATATATATATATATATATATATATATATATATATATATCACAATATTGAATAAAGAAGGTTATTTTGTTCATTTTGTGATCTTTATTTTTTAAATTCCAAGGTTGTTGGTACTAGTACTTTGTCAAGTATTCTTTATTTACTCGACATTATTTAAACAATAAATGTGTCCCTTAATAATAAAACCAAAACTAGAAAGCAAAAGTTATCAAGTAAATTTTATTTTCATTAAGACATAGGCATTTGGGTCATATTTCCAAGAGGAAAATTGATAAGCTTATGTTGAAGGAAAATCTTAAACAAACTTGATAATTTGGAAAACACTTTTGCATTAAATGCCTTAAAGTAAATTTACAAACATTATAGTATTCTCAAAAGCATCAAGTGTCTCTATGAACTAATGCATTCGGATATTTGTAGACCATTAATTATTCTTTCATGGAAAAGGTCAACAATAGTTATTATGTTCAAAAATGACTAACTCTTAGTTTGAATACATTTATTTGCTTCATAAAAATATTAAGTTTGGACGTTGTAAAAGTCTTATAAGGACAAAGTTGGAAATCAACTTTGAATACTATTAAGAACATTAGGTTCATTCATGATGGTGTATACATGTTTGGAATGATTGTTAAAAGAAACAACGTCTAGGTCCTTTTACTCGCTATTTTACAGAGTGTGGGATAATATCTCTCTACATTGAGCCGGGTACGCCTAGCATGAATATTGTAATAGAGACATATTCAAATCCTTAAGGATATGGTAATAAGTATGTTTATACTTCTCTTACCCCACTCGTTATGGGCGATACTTTAAAGCCGCAACCTTTATTCTCATTAAAGCTCCCTCTAAAGCTACTAATATAAACCCTTTATGATTTTGGGACGAATAAGGAACACTTCCTTAAATCATATTCATTTTTGGGGTTGTCTAGCATCAGGATAGACCTTATAAGTCTACTAAGGGCAAGTTAGACGTAAGACTATTAGTAGTTATTTATGGGGTAAGCCGAGAGAACTAGGGGATATATATAAATTTTTCAACCCGAAAATTAGAACATTTTGAAAAACGAGAAATGCTAGGTTCTTTTAAGGATGTTGAATTTAGTGGGAGAATTTGGAGTAATATTTTGAATTTGAAAAGGAAGAGGAATTCATTTATATGGAATCCATTTATATACCACTTCCTATAGTTCTAATTGGATATCAAGTTTTGTACTTGACATTCAAGAAGAACATACAAATCAAAATAAATATGATTTCCCTATAAATATTGAACAACATGGAAATGTTGATCATAAGAAGGAAATTCAAACAACCTCAAAATTAGTAAGAACCGGTGCCCTTATAGAGATCAAATAGAGTAAGAATGAATGCAATTCCGGATATTCATTAAGTGTATCTTATCGAGAATAAAGGACACTTAGGTATAGTGGGAGATAATCTATTTATCTTCCATAAAACCATCAATAGTCCTAATTCTCATAAGAAGATTAATGCCATTAATAAAGAGTTACAATCTTTTGAAAGATAACAACGTTTGGGATCTTATTTCATTACATAAGGATGTGAAACCTATAAATGGGTCTCTAAGACCTAAAAGGATTCACAAAGTAATGTTAAAAGATATAAAGCCCATCCAGTTGCTAAAGATTTTAACTCATAAGAAAGGTATTGATTATAAAGAAAGAAACACTTTTTCGGTATCTTCTAAAAACTCCTTAGGATCATTATGGCACTAGTAGCACATTTGATCTTAAGCTTCATTAAATGGATATTAGAGAAAACTTTTCTTAATGGAGACATTAAGGAAACTATCTATATGGAGAAATTCATTTATGAACTTAAGTAAAACTTCTCATTAATGGTATTTAGAATTTAACCAAGTTATTCTTTCATTTGTTTTGAAATGAATCTTGGTAAATATTAAGTATACCATAAGTTCAGTGTGAGTAAATTTATAATTTTGGTCTTATATGTGGATGATATTTTGCTTTCTAGTAATGATATGAACCTTATTAAGGAAACTAAGAAATTTCTTATTTGAAATGAAAGATCTTGGTAAGGCATCTTTGTATTAAGAATCCAAATTCACCGTGATCGCTCACGAGATGTTTTAGGATTATCACAAAAGGCCATATGGAAAGGTATTACAAAAGGTTTAGCATGCAAAACTGTAAACCACATGACACCCCTAATTTTAAAGGAGACATTCTTAGTCTCAAACAGTGTCCTAAAAGTAAATTTTGAATCCAAGTATATGGAAAATTCCCTCTTTACATCAGCAGTAGGAAGCTTAATGTATATGTATATCTTACATTTAATGTTGGGATGCTTGGTCAATACCAAAGCAATCCGAAAAGAACATTAAGTAGCAGCCAAAAGAATGATAGAAGTATTTACAAAACACTAAGGAACTACATGCCTATGTTTTGAAGTCGGATCATCTTGAGATCATTAGGTATTCCGAAATTAGTTAAATATATGGCTGCATATGTTTTAATGGACTGTAATTTGTCAAAACAAGTGTCGAAAGATCAATTAAGAAATGACTATCAGGTAGCAGTTCTGTACTCTAGCAAGAGTTTATGGATTTAGAGATTAATTATCTTGTTATAAAGAAAAGAGTACAACATGAACGAAAGGGATACAACTTATAGAAACAAACTCTATTTAGAGGATCCATTTATGAAAGAGTTATCATCTTCAGTGTTTCACGAGCATGTTGCTCATATGGGTGTAAAAACTTTTGATAACATTTAGTATATTGGGAGTTGTGTTGTTCTTTCATTAATTGTTCTATTATTTAAAGTTTTGATCTCATTTGGTTAAGTTGGACTAGTTGGAAGAATATGTATATATTCATTATGATTCCATGCTACACATCTATACTTTTGATCTATGTCATTTAATTAGATTTGTATACGTGATTATTGTGGGTTTAGTTGCGAATCAATTACAACGACTGCCCCTTTAGTTCTATACTTGTATGGCTAATGGACGAGATTGTTATAAGTGATAACAAAGTGCACATTTGGGTTATCATTTATGTTGTACTTATGATTTAAAGGAAGAAATTTGTTTTGCAACCCAAGTGGGAGATTGTTAGATCAATGTGGCTTGCAATACAAATAATTTGGTACCTTCCATAAATAAAATCATAACTATGACATTAATATAAAGTATGGTCAAAATAGTCAATGTGTAGAATCCCTGAAATGTTATTTATCTATCTTTGATGGGCAAGATGGTAAATCAACATTGCCTTGGAAATGAATAGGTATGGTCTCTATTTGAAGTGTCACCATGTTTACTATATAAAGGCCCCTCCATCAAGCCTTTAACATACTTTTGATTCTTACTTTTCTCTCTAAATACTCTCTTCATTATTGCCTAGAAGAAATTGAGAAATTGAAGAAGACACTTTCATATAGAAGATCCATTCTCCTACATCTTCATCTTGGTCTTATCATCTCCCTACAAGTTATTACTATGGATTCAACAGGTATATTCCTAACGCTTCCGCTTCATCTCTTTCCTCTTTCTCTTACTTAAATATGAGTGTGGCATTCAGGGATTAAAATTGTTCTATCAATAACATCAAAAATATTGGCAATGAAGTGCTAAAAGATTATTCCTTAAACAAACACAAACATGTTATCAACAAATATAGGAGCTCTAAGAGAGGTTTTTAGTCTTGCACTCTCTTCAAAGAGGATGGTATCTAAGAGTTTTGTTGCTTATTCTTATACTTGAAGGTATATTCAGATCTAAAGCGGAGAAAATGAGCAGTGGAGACTGGATGTGTGGTGCATGCCAACATTCAAATTTCAAGAAACGTGATGCGTGCCAACGATGTAGGTGCCCTAAGTTTGCTAGCAGTGCTGAAATGGACTCATATGGCATAAACAAAACGGAGGTATTGGCAGGGGACTGGTACTGTTGCACAATAAACTGCGGAGCACACAACTATGCTAGCCGGACAAACTGTTATAGGTGTGGCTCAATCAAAAATGATTATTGTGGAATGATTTCGTATGACGGGAATGGTCTTCCAGGTTGGAAAAGCGGAGACTGGATGTGCAATAGGTTAGTTCTCATAGACCTTACACTTAGACTTTCATAATTGATAAAAAGAATAACAAACTGTAACAGGGAAAATGCTGTATGCATTTGTTTCAAGGTAGATATTAAATATGTATAGTTATGCTAGCTCTCTGAAAGTGATTTTTTTTTTTTTAAAAAATGGGTTTTTTATTTCATTAATGATAGATAAATTGTCCGTAGGCTACATCAAATGGCCATGATGGCTACAACTAGGCCTATAAATAGGCTAACACAAATCTCCCTAACGGGATTCGAACTCGAGACCTCCGCATGGGAAGCTAACACCGGATACCGCTTGAGCTAGAGCTCTTTGGTAGCTCTCTGAAAGTGAGGAGGCAAAGATACATAGTCTTTTCATATTGAATCTTGGTATGTCATCTGAATTATCTTCTGATTATGTGTATTCTTAATTTATCCAGGCTAGGATGTGGACTGCACAATTATGCCAATAGGACGGAATGTTACAAATGCAAGACGCCGAGGGATTTTGGTAACTAATCTTCAAATTCATTATGGTGTATTTTAAGAGTAAGTGGTCTTCTTTTACTAATTAATTTATTTCTTTAATTCACAGGTGGAGCTATCTAATGGAAGAGAATCGAAAGGAACGAGTATATGAAGTTGTTTTGATAACCACTCTGCACTTCTAACTTCGACGGACACTTTTTTCTTTCTTTTTTTCCTTTTTCCTTCCCTGTTTAGAATAATAAGCTCTAGGCTCATAATTGATGACCCTTTTTTAGATGTTTTTTTTTTTTGGTCTTTGCCTCAAGAAGGTTTCAAGCTTTATGTATTGTGTAAGCTGTTCTTACATGAAACTTTTGAAATCCCTTCACCTTTTTTATGATTCTCTCTCTCTCTCTCACACACACACACACTCACACACAATCGGAAGAAAACACTACAGATATCTATCTATTATATGAGAACATCAATAAATCATTTCGGGTTCTCTGGAAACATAACTGTCAAACCTATCCTATGCCAACAATCAAACAGAAGAATCACGTGATAGATTCAAAAGATAGCAATGCTTACGCATCTCAAAAAATGGCAATAGTTACTAAGGATAAGAACCAGATGCTCTGCTTTATGAGCTGCATTACCAAGTGCAAGGGAGCCCATACGCACTTTTTCTTCCTATTACTCTACGCTCAAACATGACATTTTATCCTTTCTCAAAGACCATTCCAATTCTCAACCGACAAACGATTAAATTTACGTCATACTTAATCAGGAAATTTGTTTTAATTTAACATAATGAATTCAGACAGCATATTTAGGCTCTGTTTGATGTTTGGTTGTAATATGGAATATGTCCTGATTGTTTACAAAGACTGCACTTTTATCACTATGCTCCATTGCTTAACTTTTGAAAGATTCTTGTCTCCTCTAAGCTCGCTTTATTTCACCTCATAGCATATATCCCAGGGTTTAGACAATGAGACAGTTATAAATTATCACTTATGCCTTTTCTCCCATTTTTCTTGTTCCTCTTTGTTCCTTAAGTCAACGAAATTCATATTATATGACAATTTGCAATTTATACCCCAGTTCAATCTGAGATCAAGACTCACCAGAACACGACGTTATGCATTTTTATATCAGAAGTCAACCACATGTCACAATCAGGAATGCTTTTTAAGGATATAAGAATATTGTATGAGCAGGATCTTCATCACTGTCTATGGGTATTTCTATTTGCACAATTTTTACTCTCATTTTCAGTGAAGTATCAAAACCCAAGGAGAGTAAATGCATTTGGCAGCTACTAAATGATGATGGCGTGAAGCCATGGTTTATTTCTATGTAAAATAATCAATAATTAAAATTTACCACTCTATAGAAATTGATTCTTTTTATTTTAAAATATATTCCCTCCATTTTAGTATAAGAAGGACTTCTTACTTTTTTTTTAGGTCGTACCAAAACAATTACTAAAACTTTTCAAAATGAGAATATTTTAATATATTTATATTCAATCAACCCCACCATTTCACTCCACTCATTTTCTCACTTCATTTTTCAATATTCAATTTATTCAACAAACACTACTATTAACCCCACTCATTCTCTTTTCATTTTCTACCACACATACACTATTTTTCTCTTAATTATTGTGTCCACTCCTCTAGTCTTACTTGTCTTAATCAGTATGTAATTTATGTGATTCTTGTTCTTTCTCCCCTAAAACTCATTTCCTAATTACACTGTTTCAAAATTCAGAATATTTGTATCATATTGACTTTCAAGAGATTCTTAACAAGTTTGTAATTTATGTGTTTGGGTAGAGCCTCCGACTAATGTGGAGTGCCTACTGCACTTTATCTATGAATACTCATACTCCCTTTGTCCCAGACTAAGGTTCTTAGTTTTTTTGCTGTTTGTCTGAAAGAACTTTTAGCAATAATTACAGTTTAATCTAATTAACTTAAGTAGGGATGACCAAACACGGTTCCGGTTTCGGTTCCGAACCACCGGTTTCGGAAAAGCTTGAACAGTAACCGAACCGTTTCTCTTCCGGTTACGGTTAAAGTTACAGTTCGGAATCGCCGGTTCACGGTTTGGAACCGCTGGTCCACATTTTCCTTTTTTTTTTAATTTTTATTTTTTTTTAACAGAAAAAACAACTATAATAAATTTTTTACCGCATTTTTTCTATACATTTTTTCACAAAAAGTATAGAAAAAATGTTTAAAAAATTAAAGAGGTCTGTCCCCTCTTTTCTTTTATACACTCAACAAATTTTTATTATTTTATTCACTGAATTTGACTAAAAATTCAGTCAAAACTCAAGTTTTCTTGTCAACTTTACATTAGTAACGGTTAATTCTGATTAAACCGTTAGAAATCTAAGGATTTTAATGGTTTTTGACGGTTTTCTAATGGTTTTGCTAACGATTTCGGTTGCGGTTCGGAACCGCCGGTTCAGGGTTTTCAGAGAGGATGAACCGGAACCGGCCCGTGTTACAAACGGTCCCGACTTTCATAAAGGTTCAAAGCGGTTCTGGGCTTTTCGGTTACGGTTCCGGTTTGGTGGTTCTGGTTCGGTTTGACCATCCCTATAATTAAGTTCCATTAAATAAATACTCCATTAGTATACAAAGTTCACAATTTTGATTTTTCACATTTTTTATGAGATGGATCAATACGAAAATGAGTCTAGTTGTAATCATGAAATTTAAACCCCTTTAAACCATTGAAATATAAAATAAAAAACATATTAATAATGTATTTGTTAAAAGAAAGACAAACTCTTTATAATTTTATTATTTTTAATCAAAGCTCTTATTATAATTTCTAAGATAAGTGGTTGGTTTCTTTTTGTTTCTAAAAAGTAAGTCGTTGGTTCACAAATAAAACAGCAGGGCCGGCCCAAGGGGGGCAGGTGGGGCGCCCGCCCAGGTCCCTTGCCAGGAGAGGGGCCCAAAATTTTTATAGCATGTATATATATATATATATATATATATATATATATGTGTGTGTGTGTGTGTGTGTGTGTGTGTGTGTGTATATATATATATATATGTATATGTATATATATATATATATGTATATATATATATATGTATATATATATATGTATATATATATCTTTATTATGAAAAAAAAAGAAAACAAAATCATCACTAATTCTTTCTTAAAGAAATAAAAGAAAATCAGCTGACACATTTATTAGTTCATTTTTAAGCAAAAGAGGCCCCAAGAAAAAAAATACACAATAAAGACCTATTTTATTTGAGAAAAAAAAATCAACCAAGGACAACTACATATATAACTTTTGGGGCCTTCATATTCTCTCATTCATATTATATTTGAGCCCTCATACTTTTGGGGCCTTCATATTCCCTTATTTTAATAACTCAAAGAAAATTAATTTTTTTCTTGTGAGAAATTTAAGTAGAAATGAAAACATCTTTGTAAGACATAGATATGTATAATCTTCTTTGGAGTAATTTTTTTAGTCCTTATATTTTTATTATATTATTTTATTTTTGGTGAACATAATTTAATCTTATCTTTTGCAAGAGTTTTTAAGACACTTTTGTATATTTATTTAATATGTTCTTTTGAAAATTTTGGGAGGTTTTATATATATATTTTTAATCATGTTTTTGTTGTATATATTTTTTTCCTTTTATAATTTTACTGGGTTTTATATATTTTCTTACTATTTTTTATGATAAAAATTTATAGGTTTGATTATAACCTTTAATTTATATGTTATTATGCTAACTTCAATCATTTGATCTTACAATTATTTTATACTTAAATACAAATTCAAAGTACAAGTTAACACAAAAAAATAATTCTGCTAGTAAAAAACAGGAGTTTTGAAGGAGAAAAAAAAAGATTTATAAAAGGCCGTTCATTGTTTCAAAAAGAGAAAGGGCCATTCGTTGGACCTCGCCCAGGGCTCCAAAAAACCTAGGAACGGCCCTGATAAAATATAAGAGTAGTTGTTTTTTGTTTTTTGGATAAAAACACAAGAGTTTTTTGATAAAAAAAATACAATTTAAAAGTAGTTTTTTTTTTTTTGAAGAAAATATAAAAGTAGTTAGTAAAATAAAAAAGACAACAAAATTAAACATAAGAATATCAACGAAAATACCACTAGAGTAAAAATTATTGTAGGGGTCAGTTTCCTACATCTAGGCAGCCTATAGCCAAATTACTCCCGAGGTTCAAAACCCAACATTTCAAAAGGCAGTTATGAAAAGTTATACTACTCCCGAGGTTATTTACACAAAAAAATTGTGCAAATAGTAGGACCCCTGTCTAATCTTCTTTTCTCAGAACAGCTAAAAGAAACCTTTTCACTCGTGAAGATAGAGTTTAATCTGAAAGGGGAAAATGATGACGGAATCTTACAACATGTCAGTTTTTGCTCAATAGGCATGTTTATGATCTGGAGCTCTCTGGGAAGTTATTGTGTAATTGATATCCGTGCCTGTCAGTGTCAGCAATAATGAGTAAAGAAAAATGGTTTTTGTTCACTTATCTAGTGCTTCATGTTTCTCTCTCCCCGCATATTCAAATATGCTCATTTGTGAAGAACATAAGAGGAAAACACTAATACGCGTTGATATTTCAACCTACAATAACATAAGCATTGAAATAGTACTCGTATATCTAGTTGAAATCTTAAATTAACTTACCAAACTAAAAGGCACAATCTAAGTAACATAAGAAAATGTAACACTTTTTTCTCATATGTAACACTTTTTTTTTTCAAAAAAAAACTATTTATATTATTTTACGCAATTGATGTTACATCTTACAATAAAGTGTTACTTTTTTAAGACCAAACTGTTACTTTCTTCATAAGAAAGTGTCGCATTTTCTAATCACAAAAATTATTTATATTATTTGCGAAACTGCTGTTACATCTTACAATAAAAAGTGTTACTTTTTTTAAAACTAAACTGTTACTTTCTTCATAAGAAAGTGTTACATTTTATTATGACGAGCAGCTCACTTGTTTTGTATGTTAAAAAATATTTTATTTTTTTAAAAAATAACAATATCATGACCTATGTAGTTTTATTCGTCTCGTCGAACACAACGCTATTTTTTTTTAAAAAAATCGACTTCAAAATCTCAAGATATAGCATTTTAAAATTATTGGAGTTTTTTTTTTTTTTTTTTTTAACAAACACATGGATTTTGGGAAAAGGGGGGGGGGGGGCGTCTCACGCGCCGTCTTACGGCGTGAGACGGTCGCATATAAGGGGGCGTTTGGTTCGTGGTAAAGTGGGGGAATGGAATGCCAAATTCCCTTTGACCAATTCCATTGCCACGTTTGGTTCATTTTTTTTCAAAATTTCCATTCCATTGGAATGCTCAATTCCTTCAAATGAAGGAATTCACCATTCCATCCAAAAATGGAAGGAATGTTCAATTCCTTCAATTTCATTCCATTGGCGGAATTGAAGAAATTCGGAATAATAATAATAATAATAAATTAATAATAATAAATAATAATAATAATAAATTTAATAATAATAATAATAAATAATAAAATAATAATAATTATAATAATAGTAATAAAAATAAATAATAATAATAATATGAAATAATAATAATAATAATTTTAATAATAAATAATAATAATAATAGTAATAAAAATAAATAATAATAATAATAATAGGAAATAATAATAATAATGTTAATAATAAATAATAATAATAATAAATAGTAATAAATAATAATAATAGTAATAATAATAATAAATAATAATAATAATTATTATTATTATAATAATAATAATTATTATTATTATTATAATAATAATATTAATAATAAATAATAATAATAATAATAATAATAATAATTATTATTATTATTATTATTATTATTATTATTCCCTTTGACCAATTATTATTACTATTATTATTATTATTATTATTATTATTATTTATTATTATTTCTTATTATTATTATTCCATTCCAACCGTTTTGTCTTGAAACCAAACATGAATTACCAAGGAATTGAATGGCAATTCAATTCCATTCCGTGCCAACCAAACACAAGGTTTGACCAGTTTTCATTCCTTTCCAATTCCTCAAGGATTCCCATTCCATTGACCATTCCATTCCTTCATTTTTTTTTCTGCCGAACCAAACGCCCCTAAGTCTTTGTCTTTTAGAAAATGGGAATTCTGAGAGAAAGTGAGAGAGAATTGAGGATATTGAAGTATGGATTGAATAAGCCTTTGAAAAACGCAGAACAGAAGCCAGAAAGAGTGGCGGCCGTAATGGACGCATTGAGGTGGTGCTTGTTATGAATTTTAGTAATTAGCAAGGGCAATTTGGTACTAGTTTAGATGTCAGTTTGGCCAATGTTTAGTGGGTAGTTAGAGTTAGTTTTTCTTCTCTAAAACTGCTATCATATATTTAGAGTTAGATGAACTGAGTTGGCAGTTAATGAATGAATGTTTCTTTGTTTTCCTCTTTCAATTTCCCTGTTATTATTTTGTGTATTTCCTTGTTTGTTAAATCAGATTTAGAGGTGTTACATCTGGTATCATAGCACTGATCCTCGGACGGGTGTTCATGGCGGAGGGTACTCAAACTCGATTGAAGACTATGGACGATCGAGTAACGACGCAGGAAGTTCGATTGACCGATTTAGCAAAGGTAGTGAAGGGAAACCATGAATTGGTTATGAAGGAAATGAAGGAATCCCAAGGTAGAGTGGAGGGAGAGATGGGTTTGATGAAGAGGGTGTTAGAAGGGTTGAAGATGGCAGTGGAGGGACTGAGTCACGGAGGAAACCCAGGCAATAATCAACCGACTGAAGCAAGAGATGGGACCAGTTCAGGTGGATTTCGACCATATTCCACGAGCCCCCATGTTACAGTAACTCCTACAAGCGGCATTCCAGTAACTCCACCACCTCGAACCAGTCAATTCCCAGTTCCGGTATGTAGGCCGTTACTTTTTTTCCCTCAGTCAATTTACCACCATCCCACCAAATTTTTCAACTATCCCACCAGCATACGCTTCTGTAACAACAACACCGTATTCCAATTTACCACCGTACCCAAATGTTTCCAGCCACTACACAGCCGTTACTTCACCATTTACACAAGTTATGTAACGACCCCAAAACACACCCTAATTTTCCTAACTTAAAACGGGAATTATATGTGCATTTTATGTGTTAGAAAATATTTTTATGACTTGCATAATTTATTTGATTATATGTGTTAGATAATAATTTCATGAATTGCGTTATTTACTTGAGCATTTGTGTTAGTTTTATTATTTTAAATGATTTACTTGACCATTGAATATTTAGATAAAATTCAGTTAAACTCGTCGTTTTTATCGGCTTTACTAGTCTGCAGTAAAATGAGCATAACTTTGTGTAGAAAATTCGGATTTACAACCAAAAATGCACGACGAACTAGACACGTAGGGATTTCCAATGGAATCTTAATCATATAATTCGGATGAATAATTTATTCGAGTTTATTTGTTTAAGCTGACTGGAATTCTGCAAAATTAGAAAAGAAGTCAAATGTCACTTTTTTTTTTTTGACTTGCCAATGTTTCCTTGCCACCTCATTATGTTAGTGCCACCTTGTTGACTTCTACCAAAACATTAGTTGCTGAATGTGTTTGTTTATTCAGCCATCTAAAACAGCACCTCGGTGGAACTTTCTCTTTCTTGACCGACACTTAGAATTTGGTGAAGCGGTTGCCACCCAATTTAACCAATAAAGAGTATTTGAGTTTTAAATTAAATTGTGATAATCTAAACACCTCTTGGTTGGAATATATATTCATAGACAAGCTGGTAAACCGAAAAAGAACAGGAAAACATCTCCTTACATATTTGTTGACCTCCGTGACTATTTCTATCAAAAGAGATTTAGCCTCAACGAAATTCTTCATGATTTTCATCTATTCCACTGGGTAGAATTGCTATACGAGATACGGTGGTTCACATAGACCGAACAAAAATCATTTTAGTTGGTGTATTTTTTCGTAAGTGGGTAAGTTATTAATTCCCTTTTTAATATTGAAATGTTCATATATACTATCTATGTGATATTTGTTGTTGTGATATTTGATTTAAGGGGAGTAATGGTAAAGTTGGTTTAAGTTGTGTTAAAGAGGTGCTACGTTTGGTCCTGGGTAAGTATTGTACCCAGTAGAGTTATGGGAATGTTATAAGTTATGTAGTAATACTTTTGGGACGGTGAAATGGAAGGAGTATAAAAGAAACTAGTTTTGGGTCCTAGTTTAGAGCACCTAGATAGGTGTTTTGGGACGTTAAAATGGTAGATGAAGATTGGAATTCAAGTGTGTGCAAAGTTATGTTTGTGACTTAAATATCATTGTTGTGATGTGTTTGGCTTGGTTCCCTATTTCAGAATCATTGCTCCGGTTGTTGTCATTTAGCAAGTATTCATTACTATGCTCGTGTTTAAGGTCCAGCTGGTACTTGTTGTAGAGTCAGGCAGTGGGAGAATTATAGTGACATAAGTTAAGTTCACTATAAGGTTTTCTATTGGTACCTTGAGTCAGGCAGTGGGGGAATTATAGTGGCACACAAGCCAAGTTCACTATAAGGTTTTCCACTGTTGCCTTTTCTGTTTTCCCCAGTCCAGATTGGCCTTGGATGGATGAATCGCTCCCTTGGGTGAACATTTGGGTTATGACTTTGTGTCATATTCCCCCGTTGTTACTTTGGTTCTTATTGTTATGGTTTGGTTTTCGGGATCCCGATTTCAGCTATTTATGCTGCTCAGATGGTTTTCTCAGTTGGTTTTCTCAGATGGTATTCTCAGATAGTTATGTTTATTGGATAAACCTTGGCTTGGTATCCACCTGACTGTGGCATTTGTGGTATATGAGTTGGTTTTACCTATCATACTATGTGCTATGTGATGCTTATGATATTGTTCGTTATGCTTATCATTTTAGCATGAAACGTAGTTGCATTTTAGTAGCTTACTGAGATTCATTCTCACCCCTTATTTGTTTACTGTTTTAGATAAAGGCGAGTCCAGGGAATAGGACACTTTGGCACGGGAGGACGTTGGAGTGGTAAGATATGGGACTTGTTTTTTTAAGGTTACATTATATATATGTAAAACCTTTTGGGTAGAGTACCCGTACTTCCTATTGTAACAACTATTTTGGATAATGTTGGTGTATTTACATTTGTATAAAAGTTTGTAGGCCTTCGGGCTAAGTACTTTCGTTGTGAAAGTTGGTTGAAAAGTTTGTTTAAAGTTAAATGAAGTCTTTGAACTTCAAGTGTGATTTTGTTAAACTTTATGAAAGTACATTTCAAAAAAAATTCAAAAGTGTTTTATAACGTCTTCCACTCGTGTCCCGAGCGTGGGGCCAAGTAGGACCACGGGTCTGGGGCACGACAGTTGGTATCAGAGCTAGGTTGTAAATGGTCTAGAATGACTAAATGACCTAGGAGGGTAGTAGAGTATAGAGTGAGTAACGTTGAGTGTTCTATGCAGGTATTCATTGAAAATGGTTGGAACCGAGGGTGATCAGTCTGGGCCTTCAGGGCAAGATAAGGTCAGAGAGGAAGCTCGAATAATGTTCCAAGGCATGTTTGAGGCTGCAATGAAAACAATTAATGATCAGAGGCGAGAGAGAGAACAGGCACCACAAGAGATGGGTTGGCACAATTATTGAAGATGGAACCCATGGGCTATGATGGAGAGCCTGATGTATCTAAGACAGAAAGGTGGATTGAATCAATGGAAAAGATCTTTGATGCTTTGAGATGTTCTGAGGAAGATCAAGTCAGGTTTGCTACTTATAAGCTGAATGGAGCTGCCGAGCATTGGTGGAAATCTTTGAAACTAAATGGGATGAGACTCATGTACCCTATACTTGGGAGAATTTTCTGGGAAAGTTTAAAGAACACTTCATTCCCGGGTAGATCAAGACAGGAAGGAAATGGAGTTTCTTAACTCGGAGCAAGGTTCTATGTCAGTGGCTCAGTATTCAGCTAAATTTTCAGAGTTGTCCAGGTATTGTACTCACTTAGTGGCAACTGAGGAGAGAAAGGCTATGAGATTTGTGAAAGGTTTGAAAACTGTGATCAGAACTCAACTAGTATCCCACAAGTTGAAAGATTTTCAAGATGCAGTTGATCGAGCCTACCAGGTGGAGCATGATATTGAGGACACAAGAAGAAAATGGAGTTGTTAGGCGCAGGGAGGAAAGGTAGGCAACAACAACAACGTGGTGATAATAGAGGAAATTAAGGTGGATCTTCACAATTCAAAGGGTCTTCTTAAAGACAGTCAGGTAATAGAAATCAAAGTCACACTTCAGGGAGTCAGAACAGAGGAGTTTTTAATTATTGTCAGAAAGAAGGGAATTCAGAAGAAAGATGTTGGAAGAAGCAGGGCAAATGTTTGAATTGTGGTCAGTTGGGTCATTTTCAGAAGGATTGCCCTAGATTTAAGGTACAGGCATCGGGAAGTGCAGTTGGGTCTTCTCAGGGCCAGAAGAGGGATTCTTCAGGAAAGCCTAAGGTGCAGGGTCGTGTCTTTACCATTACTCAACAACAGGATTCAGATTCCTCTAATGTGATAGGAGGTATTATTTATGTGTCTAGTCTGAGGGCACGTACACTTATAGACCCTGGCTCATCGCATTCTTATGTGTCTGTGCATTTTTCTTCTCTATTGCATTTGTCTTCTGAATCTCTACCTTATGTGTTAGAGGTGTCTACTCCTATAGGGGAGTGTTTGGTGACTAATAAGGTGTTGCATTCTTGTGATGTGCATATACGTGAGCATGTTTTACCTGCGGATTTAGTTATCTTACCATTACAGATTTTGATATTATCTTGGGTATGGATTGGTTGGTAAATATCATTCGTCTGTTGATTTTGCTAAATGTTGGTCACATTTTCTATCCCTAATGTTCCTAAATTTACTTTTGAAACTGTTCCCTGGGGTAGAGAGATTCGTATTATTTCTTATGTGAAGGCTAGAAAGTTGTTGAACCGTGGTTGTGCGGGGTATTTGGCTAGTGTTCTTGATACTACTAAAAGGTTGCCTGAAATAGAGGATGTGCCTATTGTCAAAGAATTTCCTGATGTGTTTTCTTCTGAGTATGCTATGCCTCCTGACCGGGAAATCGAGTTCTGTATTGATTTACTTCCAGGTACAACTCCTATATCTGAGGCACCTTACAGAATGGCCCCAGCTGAGTTGAAAGAGTTGAAGGTTCAGTTACAAGAGTTACTTGATCGAGGATTCATTCGCCTAGTGTATCCCGTGGGGAGCTCCAGTGTTATTTGTCAAAAAGAAAGATGGGTCCCTGAGATTGTGTATTGACTATAGAACGCTGAATCAGGTAACTATAAAGAACAAATATCCGCTTCTCATATTGATGATTTATTTGATCAACTTCAAGGGTCGGTTGTCTTTTCAAAACTTGATTTGAGGAGTGGGTATCACCACTTGAAAATCCGTTCTGAAGACATTTCTAAAACTTCTTTTTGTAGTAGATATGTGTAAGGATCCCGCCCTCGGGGCGAAACAAGCAAAGTTCGCACGAGGACAAAAATGCCAAACACGGGAACCGGTCAAATTTAACGGAGTCGCCATATTTTGTTAATTTTAAACCCAACAAAATGACAAAGGTTTGAGTTCAAAGGTTCGGAGGTCAGGTTACAACTTGGGAGGAGTTTTTACGTCCCTCTCAAGTTGCCTCGGACAAAGCCGAGTCTCCCTAAGTTAGTTTAAATGTGCATATGTGTGTATGTGTATTTAACGGAAAAAATTTTGTTATTGATTTTATTTGAGAAACTCGGCTGAAAAAGGGGCTTGAGTGATAAGACAAAGGTCAGAGGGCAAAACAGGCAATCATAGGAGAAAATCAAGAAAGTTGATGAATGTCCCCTTTGGACCAAAGTTGGTCATTTGGTGAATAAAGATTGGAACTTTATCACCAAGATGACATTTTATGACTTAAAATCCTTCCAAGAGTCAAAATAACACATAAAGATTGAATCTTTATGACCAAAAGTGGGATTTTGAGGCTAAACCAAGAGGAAAATGATGAACACTAAGGTTTCATCACCCTCATGATTATCATGGCCAAACAAGCATAACATTTAAATGAATAAGGAATGTAAATGACAATCAACAAGTCTATGAGTGTCTAGGTTTAGAACCTCTTCCATACAAGGTATAGAGGGCACCTTGGAACTTCTCATAGCTTGGACAAGATAGTAATGTAATAGATAGATATATAGTGCTTGATAATGGACAAGTCTTGCAAGAAACAAAAGGTGCTTGAAATGGACAAGTCTTTGCATGAATGAATAGTAAATACATGTATAACCAAGATATAAGAAAGAAAATAGGAGTAAGATGAAGATAAAGGAAGGGGGAGGTGGCTTTACCTATGATGGTTAAGGCCAATCTTCCTTCTTCTCTCCTTTTTTGGTTGGTGATCACTCTCACTCTTACTCTGTGGTAATTCCAGCAGAGTGACCTCTCTAATGTATATCTCTCTCCCCTTAAAATGATCAGCAAGGGGTTCTATTTATAGGGAATGAGGGTGCCCAAACCCCGTACGGCTAGGCCCCTCTAGTCCCCAAATAATCCGTACGGCTCAGCCTGGCGAGCTTCTGGATTTTTCCAATTTTATACCAGAGTAGTCCTGGAATTTTTTGTTTATTCCCAAATTACCCCTTAGCTTTATAATTTGATAATTTTAAGGATAGTGATCCGGATCGGGGTACTTACAGAGCCCCTCGGCAACGGCGCTTTCGAAGGAAGCGGGGTTGTTGATAAAAGAAGAATCCCGATCTGGTGAACTATCACGATGGGAGAGAAGGTGACCGAAGTGGTCATGTGGCTGGACCCTTATTTGTAAAGGATTCCTAGGTATCCCTATCCGGGGGAATCAAGCCGGTCGTAGTTCTGAAGGTGAGAAACTTTAAGGCTACTCAAACCTAAAAGTGACCATTAAGGTCAGTGAGGAACTTGGCGTCTCAACCTACGGGTGACTATTCACAGTCGGGTGAGGAACTTGGCGTCTCAAACCTGCGAGTGACTATTCAAAGTCGGGTAAGGAACTTGGCGTCTCAAACCTAAGGTTGTAGGGGAATATCTGTCATTCTCTCCTAAAGGAACGGGCATGACTCTTTGGCGAGTTCAGAGGCGGGATATGGTCAACTCGGCTCTATGGTGAGGGTTGACTTGCTGGGGACAGGGTCAACTTGGCTCTATTAGAGAGGGTTGACTTACACGGAACATGGTCAACTTGGCTCTATCGGAGAGGGTTGACTTACACGGAACATGGTCAACTTGGCTCTATCGGAGAGGGTTGACTTACACGGGACTGGTCAACTTGGCTCTATCGGAGAGGGTTGACTTACACGGTAAATGGTCAACTTGGCTCTATCAGAGAGGGTTGACTTACACGGGACATGGTCAACTTGGCTCTATCGAGAGGGTTGACTTACACGGAACATGGTCAACTTGGCTCTATCGGAGAGGGTTGACTCACACGGAATATGGTCAACTTGGCTCTATCGGAGAGGGTTGACTTACACGGAACATGGTCAACTTAGCTCTATCGGAGAGGGTTGACTTACACGGAACATGGTCAACTTGGCTCTATGGGAGGGGTTGACTAAATGGTTGGACATACGAAGGACGGCCGGGACAAAGGCTCTAGCCTATAATGACTATTCTGAGTCAAGGTTTGGTCAACTCCATCTTTGGGGAGTTTGACGGGAAAACTGGTCTTACGTCTCACTAGGGACGGCCGTGGCGAAGGATCTAGCCTATAATGACTATTTTGAGTCAAGGTTTGGTCAACTCCATCTTTGGGAGTTTGACGGGAAAACTGGTCTTACGTTCCACTAGGGACGGCCGGGACAAAGGCTCTAGCCTAATCGACTATTCTAAGTCATAGTTTGACCGGGGTCAACTCCATCTTGGGGAGATTGACGGAAAACGGGTCTTACGTCCCTTTAAGGACTGCCGGGACAAAACATTCAAGTCAACTCCACCTTTGGGGAGTTTGACAAGGCAAACTGGTCTTACATCCCACTAAGGATTGCCGGGACAAGACATTCGAACCAACTCCACCTTTGGGGAGTTTGACAAGGCAAACTGGTCTTACATCCCACTAAGGATTGCCGGGACAAAACATTCGAGGCAACTCCACCTTTGGGGAGTTTGACAAGGCAAGCTGGTCTTACATCCCACTAAGGATTGCCGGGACAAAACATTCGAGTCAACTCCACCTTTGGGGAGTTTGACAAGGCAAACTGGTCTTACGTCGCTCTAAGGACTGCCGGGACAAAACATTCGAGTCAACCTCACTTTGGGGTGTTTGACAAGGCAAACTGGTCTTACGTCCCTCTAAGGACTGCCGGGACAAAACATTCGAGTCAACTCCACCTTTGGGGAGTTTGACAAGGCAAACTGGTCTTACATCCCACTAAGGATTGCCGGGACAAAACATTCGAACAACTCCACCTTTGGGGATTGACAAGGCAAACTGGTCTTACATCCCACTAAGGATTGCCGGGACAAAACATTCGAGTCAACTCCACCTTTGGGGAGTTTGACAAAGCAAACTGGTCTTACATCCCACTAAGGATTACCGGGACAACATTCGAGTCAACTCCACCTTGGGGAGTTTGACAAGGCAAACTGGTCTACATCCCTAAGGATTGCCGGGATAAAGGCTCTAGCCTAAATTGACTATTCTGAGACGAGGTTTTGTGCTCATACTAGGCAACAATGGATCAAAGGTTAATGGGCTTACATCTCTAAGGGACCGCCTATGATGACTATTCTAAGTCGAGGTTTTCTTAACCTAAACCCGACACCATCGGGGGAAAAAGGTCTTAATTTAAAGGTGACTCTGGGGACGAAGGGTTTTAACCTAAAGGGTCACTCGGGGGACGAAGGTTTTAACCTAAAGGGTCACTCAGGGGACGAAGGGTTTTAACCTAAAGGTCACTCGGGGGACGAAGATTTGGTCAAACCTACACTGCGGGATGGTTGACACATTTTCTTGATACCGGAAAGAGCCTAGGGGTGACCTTCAAGACTCATTGTGGACAAAAAGGGTCCAAGATTTTGGGAAAATCATTTTGAGGGGAGATCAAAAACATTTTGCTTGAAACATTGTCTTTGATAAATGATGCAAATGGCCAAATTTGAAAATGCTTACTTCTAAAGGAAATCTTTTAACGAAACATGTTTAGTCAAATTTTGGTTTTTAACTTAACCGCGAGGTTTCTATGCATAAAGTCCTTTTTGAGCTTTGTCCATTTCTTAGGAGCGGCCGGGAGTAGAGAAATCTCTTGTTGTCGATGTCGGGTAGCCCCATGTTCCTTGTTCCTGTTGATGGCGGCGTAGCCCAATGTCGTTGAATGTGTCGGAGTAGCCCCATGTCCTTGTGGAGGTAGCCCCAATGTCGTCCTCCGACTTTTGATGTGGCGTGGGCCCGTTTCGTCTCGCGGCCTTTGATGACGTTAGGAACCCATCCCTTTTTTCATGGCACACCCTTTCTTTTGCCTAGCCGCCCTTTCGGGTTTTCAACCTAGCCGGCACCTCTTTTGTGTCTTTTATGGCACACCCTGTTTTTTGCCTAGGCGCCTTAGGTTTTCAACCTAGCGGGCTACTTTTTTGGTGCCTTTCTTCTTCCTTTTTTTTTATTTTATAAGTGATCCAGCCGACTCGATAGAACGGGACTTAATATATCTTTTGGAGGAGACATGCAAGGGCTTTATTAGGCGGGAGTGAGTCCCTTTATTTTGGTGAACAATGTATTATCATGGAACGGGAGGAAGCCTTGCTCGACAGAATACAAGTGTTTAGCTCTTTCCTAATATGTAGAGAAGAAGACTTGTTGAGACATTTGAAACTTGCCCTGGTTTATAACATCAAATGATTGCTGGAATGGACCATGTTTATTATTAAGTCAAGATTATAACAGCAATTAGCCTTAACATGTATAAATGTTTGATCAATTGAGATTAAGATTCGATCAATGGCAAGATTCAAAAGGTGTTTATTGGGAGATTGGTCATTATCTGGGAAATTGGTCATTGATGGGACCAAGGGAAGAGAACCGGGTCATTTGGGAGGATCGAGGTTTGATGGATTCATTTCATGCTGTGACCGACCCGAAGTTGCCTACGTTACCCTCAGTTTGAGGAGCTCAGGTCACCGTTAGTTCGGCCGTGGGGGGACTTGTTTTGCTGGGGTTGGTGTCCTTTTGAAGGATTTGTTGCTTTGCTGATGTAGATCGCTTTTCTTTGCGGTGAACTCCTTGGGATGTTCTTTGAGGTGACTTTTGCAGTGAACTTGGTGAGCTTTTGAGGTAAACTTCGTCTTTGCCAATATTCATTTGCTTTCCTTTTTTTTTTTTTTTTTATCCATTTCTTTCTCTCTTATCATTTTTTTAGAGAGAGGGGAACATTAGCCCCAATTCGCTATCTTTGGACATTGGCTCATTTGTAGCCCCTTGGTGGAATTCTGCCACTTCTTACTTTGACTTTTGAAGATCTAGGAAATCCTTTGCTTGGTTGCGCACGCGCGATCGTGGTTGAATCTTGGTGGTTGAGCAACAACATCCTTGCCTTTTCATTGTCTCGGCGCCTTTGATGCGCATCAAGGATTTGTATAGAAAGGTGTATCGGGGTAGTATATGAGGAAGATTTGCCATTGATGGTTTCTTCATGCCAATTGATCACACATTTATTCATATCAAGATTAATTGTTTGCATTTAGCACTTTTCATTTGTGTTAGGTCCATTCATCCCTAATGAGTCGTCATTGACTAGTATGCTTAGAAGTCAATTCGTCATTTTGGGGACGTAGCAATCAATTGATAATAACAAGCAAGGCAATTTCAAGAGTAAACGTATATTGCAAATAATGTCTCAAGTCTAGAGAGAAGAGAAGGAAAATGACTCTTTTATTTAGATAACTTTGTACATACATGTCCAAGTGCGGAACTCTGTAAAAATAAAAGGACACGGTCCAGAATGGACTCCCCTCTTTCTTTCTTTTTTCTAGAACCTACGAGGCTGGAAGACTCACATTTTTTTTTTTGTTTTTTTTAAAGATGGGTTCCCATGAAGCACGATGATCCATTTTCTT